>VXBT01004356.1:649252-674919 GCA_013400235.1 Oriolus oriolus | reverse complement strand
TTCCTAGACTGAATTGTTGCTTTAAAAAAAAAAAAAAAAAAAAGAATTATTTAAATCACGGTGTACTTAAAGGTTAGTTATATGATATTGTTTGGCTATATTACCTTAACTACATCTCATTTGCAAGTTTATTTTTCTTGATCAGATGGCAATGCAACTTTGAGGTACAAAATACCTTTTAAATTATGAAACACATTATCTAAATGTGTTTTTGTATAACTAATACACCCAGCTACTGCTTTTTATCTTGGGATTAAGAAATTATTTTTTTAATGAGCTTCATGGTACTTTGCCCCATTGCCACATAATTAATATTTAAGTAATATATCAAACAGTATTTTATTATTTTATGCAATCAACAACTGTCATGACAAGTTACTCTTGGTCTGACATGATGTTAATGAAAATACAGCAAACCACAGATTTTTGCGATACTTTTATGATTACCAAAATACAGAAGTAAGAGAGTAAAAACATTTGTTCAGCCCCAGGATAGGCTTCCTTTGGGTTTTTAACTGAGACACAAAAAATTACTAAAATGAACAAAAAGTGAACAAACTAAAGTGAACAAACGATCCCTGAAAGTCAGGCTTTTTGTTTTTTATATATATATATATATAAAAATTTTCATTTAAAACCCTCAGTTCATAGAAGTCATAGACTTTAAAAAATACATCCTCTGGGGATTATTTCACAACGCCTTTCATCTTTTTAATTGTCTGCTCTTAAGTATATCATCATCAAGTACGGGTGTGGAATGTTCCTTTTCTGCGAATTTGAACTGAGGGCCCGGCTTGGAGAAGCTCCCAAGCTCCCAGTTTATTTCAGGCTTTGAAACAGCAGTGTTTTTCATTGCTGCTCATGGCTGTCAAAGCTGCCAAAGTATTAATGATATGATGGGGCTCTTTAATTCTCTCTATTTTTCTTTCGTTGTCTCCTTGCCTTCCATCTGTAAGAGGCTAGTGCTTGATGGATACAAGAAACATAGAGAAAGGTTAATTTCTTGCCAGGAATGTTTTTCTCTTTATCTTTTGTAGTTTTATTTTTGTACTTCAGAGTGAAATATTCCTACTGTGCAGCCAGATGTTCTATAATCCTATTTTTATAAAGCCCAAAGGACCCAAATCCTAGGTAAAGTCTCTTCCATGATGACTTGAATGATGGGTAAATTCAGGCTTTAAAGTCAGATAAGAGTTTAAGGCAAAACTGAAGTGTGCTTTTGCTAAAACAAAACCACTCCTCCTAATACCACACATATATAAATACACTAATATTCCTTTACTAGGAAACGATGGCATATGTTTGTTACCACACTGCTGTGAGAAGAAATGGCATCTGTTAAGTGTTCTGCTGCAACACAAAAATGCAAAATATTTAAAATGTGTAGTTTGTATATAGGTAATTTCCAACAGATAAGAACCAGAACAAGACCAACCTAATTCAATGAAGGGCCAGAAAAGTGCAGCTCTACCATAATCAGTGGGAATTTGCTGGACTAAGAGTTTCAGGACCTCCTTGTCCTGAATCTGATTTGTGGGGCTGAATTAGCCATGTAATGACAGTGAGATAGCAAGAACAGGTTCAGAATCACACATCAGAAGTCTGCATCCTAAGTAAGAGCAAAGATGCCCACACACCTCTGTCCAGACACCCACGGCTGTGGCCAGGGTCTCTCTCCCAGGAGCAGGGTGTCCCCTGCCCCAGCAGCAGCTCCACCCAGCGCAGTGTCTGCTCTGCACGTCACACACCGAATGCAAAGCACAGCAGATGCACTTGCAAAGGCACTGGGTTTGCTGGCCCTGATGTCTGCACAGAACAGCTTCCCAAAACTCCATCAACAAAACTAGCAGGAGGCCAGCCACAACATATGCTGCCCTTTCTTGTGTTGAAAAAGTTGTTCCTTCACTCTGTAAACAGCTGATTCCACTATTTACTCTTGAATGATGGGGTTAAATTTCCCACAAGGAAAATCAATACAAAGACCCATAAGGCAGAAGCACTACTGCAGTTAAAACACTAAAGAGCTGCTATATGGCAGTAGGGTTTCTAATGACTAGAGAGATGTGTTTTTAGCAGAAATCTCTTCCTACCACGGTACAGACTGAAAGGAAAACCAGGTATCACAAGCCAACGAGGAGAGTGGATAATTACATGCTTTTACACAAGAAAGAAACAGAGATGAACGTAAGAGAAGCAGATCACAAAGATCCAGGCATACGAACTGTGCTGGCTGTGTTCAGCTCCAGCTTATAGCACCTTCAGTTTGCAGCCCCTCCTGAAATGGAATGTGGACATAACCTACCCAAACACTGCCAAGGAGGAACCACTCAGTCCCAGTGGGTGACAATCAAACTGCGCACACCTGATTCAGCTACAGCTCAAGGACTTCATGTTCAAAGGAATACACACCCCAGTTTGATCCAGTGCTATTGCCTCATATATCACGTTACATCAGGCCATCCCTGGAATGATGGTGCTCCATCCTCTTCCAGAATACTTCTTCATGGATTTTGGGATAACTGGACTTTGAATTGTTACAGTCTAGTTTCTCACTGCCAGGTCTGACTACTTAGATCTTTCCTGAAATAGCAATATCCTGGAAGCAACTGACTAAACGAGAACTTCTGCTTTCTTAAAAATAAAACTAAAATTCTACACTGCTCAAGAAAAAACCCAAGCATTGAATTATGAACTCTTTTAGTTTTGATACAAGAGCTTAAAAACAGAGTATACCCTAAAAGCTCGAATACCAGAATGCAAACAATTCATATCTTGAGGGAAAGAACAGAAAAATTCTGATAATTTAGGGAATAATGTGTATTAGAACTCTAAGAAAACAAATCTTTTCCCACTTGCTCTTCTGGAAGTACTGCAGAATACTCACCTTTAGTCATGGCTGGGATAGCCCCCACACTCTGGTGACCCTCCCTTCCAAAAAGTAAAAATGCTAACAACTACAAATATTTTTATCCTATTTTCCCTTTTACATCAATTTTTTAAAATTTTACTTATAAATTGCCTTTAGTCTTGATCACATGGTGAGATATTTCAAATTCAGAGCATCTTATGCTAGATGTTGTCAGAGTGCTTATCACAGTGAGATTTGGAGCTGTGTGGAGAACATAAGAGCTGCTCCTGTAACCAGCCAGCCCTCGTGAAAGCGTTGGAAATTGCTCTTCTGCCTCTCCAGTTATTTACAATCAGTATTTCTGGGCAGAAAGCAATGATATCTGCATCTCAGCTTAAAATTAAAATAAATTGAATCAGTTTCAGATTAAAATAACACAAGGTTTAAACTACTTAAATACCAATGGACTTTTAATGGGCCAGATAGAGAAGGCAGATATCTGGAGGTACTTCTAAAATGTTACGATTATCTTTAAGACAATCATATTTTTTCTGAGTTTGTGTTAAATTGTTCATCCTCTGCCTTTTTGTGCACTTCTATTCAGCCAGCAAATGAAGTTTCCTTTGCTGGCTGAAGATCCACTCAGACCTACGAGACAAAGCGTAGGGGGAAAAAAAGCCACTACCACCAACCCTGACCACACTTGGTGTGCTCTGAGGAGTAGAAGCAATTGAAAACTGTCACCTGCACTATCTGTGCCATTCTCCTCAACTCTTTTGATTCATCTCAGTGGAAATTCCATTTGAACAGCAAAATTAGCACTTGTGTTCAGTAAATTTAGATTTTTTAAAAAAATAATCAAAATAATTAAACAGATGTGAGACACTTAAACACTCCGTGTCACTGTATTGTACAGCATGACTTCGCTTCTAAGCAGGCTTAATCTTAAACTGGTGCCCCATGTCAAGTCAGCAGCTGGCACCTCTCATCAGAAACAACATTTTAATGAATCTTATTTCACATACTCAAGATTGCACTTCTCATGTTTTATAAACAAATTAACTTTTCCTTACAAAATAAAGATTGGTTGAGCCGCTGCAGACTTCAGAATAAATGGATCTCTAATCAGCTACAAGAGCCTGATTTCTCTTTGCACTTTCTCTATTTCTTCTCTCAGCATTATATGGGATATCCATTATCACCATTCCCACCAATCTAAAGCACACACTTCTGTAATTTCAACTTTCTTTTAGCCTAGAGATGCAAGAACAACACCAAAGTGGCACATATGTGGCACGCACAAATGGTGTGCACACGTGTTCAGTAAGTGTGGGCAATAGGGCAAATTACATCTATCTATTGCAATCTCTCTTCTGCTTGCATAAATCTATTTTTACATTTGTGGCCTGTTGAAAACGTGCGTCATGCTGCTCACTCACTTTCTGGGTAACATTTCCACCAATGATTATCTAAAATACAGTCATCTCAAATGGGTAACCAAGCAACCAAATATGCCCCCATCACGAAAGCCAGGAACTGCCCAAATCAGGGCAATTCATTCAAATCCCTGTCTTCCTAGAAAGACCCAGATAGGTAAAAGAAACTCTAGACACGTTTCAGTCGTCCTTTAATTGTGAGGGCCATCAGTATGAAACTACAGCATCTGAGTGTCATTTAACTGGGCATGTAACTGGATGGATTGCTGTGAAAGGTCCAGCAAAACTGTTTGTTATGACTAAGCTGAATTTTCATGCAAACCAAATTTGTTCTGATAAAAGCTTTCTTTCTACTCTTTTATTTCTTAAACTGTAGAGAAATGCAAAACCTCAAGTACTCAATCCACAGGGATTCAGTTCAGTGGGGATTTACACCTGTTGTTCTTCCAGTGTGGCCTTCCTGGTAGTCTGCATGTTCCAAGGAGGAGACAGCCACGGAACAAACCTGGAGTGCGCCCGGAGTCATGGAAGTGGAATCAGAGCAAGTCCAGTCCAGCCACGGAAACCGGAGCCGCCGACACGGGCGTTTGGGGCGAGAACCAAATATCTGCAAATCATCTGTTTTGTGTTGTTTCACTCGAGTCGTTCTAGCCTGGTCCCACGGACCACAGAGCGAGGTCTCCTCCCGCAGTGCATGCTCTGAGGAGTTCCAGGCACGAGGAGTTCAGTTTGCACTCGACAGCTGCTCCGTCAGCAAATCACAGCACACGGAGCACGGCTGGCAGAGCCACTGCCAAAGCGTGCTCTGAGCTGGAATGCTCACCTAGGGCATCCTGAGACACCCAACTGCTACACCAACACACCACCAGAACCAGGACTTAGGGGTCAACAACAATGTACCAGAAATAAATGCCAGCACCGAGTCAAACAGTGCCCTGTGACAATGAGCAATTTTTTAAGCTTATGACTTTTATTCCCCATTCTCAAATAATATTGCAACGTCTAGACATTCCAACAGCAGGCATGCTTCAGGTCATTGTTTTTTCAGTCTGTGCAACAAAAACCTTTGGATCATTTCATACAGTGGCCTGCATTTACAGCCAAGTGAAGATTAGCCTAGGCTTTGACTTTCCATTGATTACTTCCATTTCCAGTTTCCCTGCTTGCAGAAATGGGATTAATTTTCGCAAGCACAATCATACAGAGAATTTGTTGCTCATGGACTGGGGTGCCTATGATCAATGGACCAGTGATTAAATCATATTTCTTTAACTGATTAGAATAAGTATAAAAATAGATTTTTTTCCAGGCTTGCTTGCACTGCATATTTTTCAGCCTAGATTCTAATTTCAATATGACAATTTCACAGAGTGAGATAATGTTCAATGTGGGAAAACAATCACTGAAAAAAAAAAATTATTTTCCTTTTGTTCCAGAAGAACTAGGGAAGGGAAAAGAGAGTGCAGTAAATCTTAAAATTAATAGATATTGCAAGGGAGACTTAATTCTTTACTCATATCAATACCAGAAATCACAAGATTTTGTTCTCTCCAAATGTCTACCATATCAAAAACTCATTTTTTATCACATCTTACACATATTTGAGATAATTTCTGCATGAAAGAAGAGAATATAGAACATTTCTTACCAAATCAGGGTAGACTCAGGTACTCTACATGGGAAAATCTAAACCTTTGCCATCTTTAATCAGTTCAAACTTTGCTTTCATTCCTGCTATTTCTCAGCTTAAATAGGTTTTAAGGGATGTGCAGAATCTTGATGATAAACTGGGAATGAATTCAGAACCTGCTTTCTGAGCCTTTTCATTCCAAGGGGATGGACAATTGGACACACACATTTTAGGCAGATTAAACTGTTAAATAAACCTACTTGGTTTCTCTTTCCTACACTTTTGCTGCCAGCCTTAGAGGTTTGTTCAATGTGGATTTTAAGCCCTTTAGAAAAATCACACAAGTTCTTCTTTTAAGCAGAATGGCAGGCAGCCATTTCTAACTATAACTGCTATCTGCCTTTATATCAGATGACAACCATACAAGATGTCTCCTGGGTAAATAACATCATGTCCTAACAGTCAACACTTAAGCACAAAATAACATATTTGGGGTAAATCTTTCTGTGTCCTTTTGGTAAAAGTTAAGAAAAACGTAAAAAAGCATAATTTTTAGATGTGCGTTCTTTTGCATATTTTATGTGCTAAGTATAATTGCATATTAGGTTTGTTCTTTACATTAATAAGATTGTATAAGTAGAGATTAAAAAATCACTTCACAGAGACCACAGAATGCTATGAATCATTATTTACATACTGCTGGACTAAACCTATAATTTTCCTCCAATGTAACTTTCCTGTTCAGTCAGTTACAAAATTACAGAAATACCTCAGACTTCCAGAACAAGTTCCTGTTGCAGAAATGAGCTCCCATGCTCAGATATATCTCCCAAAAAATCCCCTTTCTGTCATTTGTCTGTATATCCATTTAGGTTCTAGCTTTGCTAACATCATTAATGATGTGCACTGCTGTCTGTTTTAGTCAAAACAAAACCCACACTGAGTTATTTACCTCCTTTAAGATTTTAGTGTCATGTGAAAGAAATGAGCAGTAGAGCAGATATTTTTTTCTAAGTGTGATGAACCCAAAGAGTGAATATTGGCAAATGTTTCACCACTTTTTACTTCTGTACAATCTCATTTCCTGCTTCACGCCAATCACTGTACTGTCGTTGTACTGAATGCTCCTGGAAGCCTTCAATAACTTACTCAACAATTCCTGCAAAATTGTTTGTGCAAAACAAAGGTTATCACGCAACAGCCATCAAAATGAAAAAAAAAAAAAAAAGTAATTAAAAATAATCAGGATTGATTTTTTCTTTAGGGTCAGAAGTCACTGTATGCTGAGAGATGCAAACCTTCCCTGTGGGGAACTGCAGGGGAAATGGGACAGGACTTACTTAAAAATGCAAGCACAGAAGACTGTGGAAGAGCTCCAAGAGAGTGAAAACTGTCTTAGAAACTGTAAACAAAGAATGGTTATCAGTGGGAAATACTTCAAGAATCCCATGGAGACAGACCAAATAATATTTTATGAATTGGCTCCTTTAAGCCACATTTTGTGGACTTTCAAATAGCCTTTGGAACATATGTTCTTGAGACTTGCTATTTATAATAGTCAGCTTAACCTTTCTGGCTGTGCTAATGGCCTAAATTAAAAGAAGTAAATCTGAGTGCAATGGTTTAGAGATGAACTTGGTGTCACACACCACTCGCGTAGGTTTGGTTTCACAGGTCTCACAGTCACCAACCCAAGGATCCAATTTATTTGCTTTGCCCTGTTCCCAAACTTTGCAGAAGTTCATGGAACTAAGCAGAGTTCCTCACACCCTAGAGATACTGAAGGCTTTTTTTCACTTGAAAAAAGAAGCACAAAACTGCTTTTTGTGATTCCGCACAAGAACAAAACATGGCTGAACCCCATTGCACACCAACAGCCCCGGCACAGGGTGGGCAAGCGGTGCTTCCTCTGGAGCTCCTGCTGCAGACCGGGGTCACTCGGCCCGTGGGGGCTGCAGGGGGGGCACTCACAGCCAGGGAGGGCCCTGGCAGCCCCTGCTGCTGCTGCTTTCAGTATCAGGCACACTGCACCCCTCCTGCTCAGCCTTCACCCAAACACGGGGCTGCTGAGAAAAACAAGCATGACTTTGCTTTTTGACTAGATTGTGTATTACAACACATCATTACACACAAATGTTTTCTACTATCACATATCACTCACAGGAATGAGGGAGCTTGACTTCGCTGGAGGAGGTTCTCGAGTCATGTGTATTTAAAAAATACTATGGTGGCCCCCACTGAAGGCTTCCTGTACAAGAGCCAGCAGGTAAGGACACGGTAACAGAGCATTAAGAACGCAGAAATACTGCACAGCTGAAAAGAAGCAATATTTTTAAAGATTATGTGGTTTCTAGAAGTTCAGGAAATTCACTTGCCTTTGGGGTTTGATAAAGGCAACATGCCAAGTGCATGCAGCCCAAGCTAACAAGCGCTGAAGTGAATGAGAAAACTTCCGCTGCCTTGAATGATTTTTTTTTTTTTGACTGCATCTTTAGTGATAGAATGGTCTGAGCTGCCTCCCTTGAAGAGTTAAATTTTCTAAAAGTAAGATCCTAGGCAAGATTGAACCAAGATATAAAGAACAGCTCCTGTCCTGGCTGCTTGGGCACTTGGACTACAGAGGAGGATTCTGGCCTGAAAAACTGAAGGAAAAGCCTGCCACGTTTTTCACTTTACTGATTTTCTACAGACTGAATCTCTCTGTAGATATGAAACTTTGCTGCATGTATTTTTGACTGCAATGTGTATGTATGGCCTTTTCAATTACTGTTTTTATACTTTTTTTATACCCTGCTCTTCACAGGAGGACAGAAAAGGAACCGCTGTGTGCGCAGTCAAGTAAATCGCTTAGAAGAGCTGCTACCAACACCCTCTTCTCAACTGTGGTGCTGTCACAGAAGCCTCTTCAGGAAAACCCCTGTGCCTCAAACTGAACACAGCAGTCCAAATGAAGTTTTTAAAAGATCATACTTTTCCTTATTTCAACAGAATAACATTTATTTAAGAAACAACAGGGAGATGAACTGGAATGGGTTCCATTGTTCTCCAAACCAACTGCCAGGAACAAGAACAGAAGCATTTATGATTTTTTTTCCTACTATGCTGCTTCTGAGGAACAGAAAGTTTGTTTTGATAGCCAGCAAATTCACAGAGTCATAACTTAATTTCTAGAGTTACTGCAGAAATACATTTCACCAAAACCCGAAATTTGATGAAATTGAAGTCCAGACATAATCATACCTATTCTAAACCACAAAAATTGCTGCTGACCTAGAATGAATTTAAAGCCTCCTCTCTTTTGATGCCAGGGCCTTGATGACTGTATTTCTTTGTTTAAAAACCCCAGTATGATCCCACTTGAACTCAAAAAATTCTGCATGCTTGGTGGGTTTGGGTTTTTTATGTTTTCCAAGGTTTTTTGTCTGTTTGCTTTTAGTTTTACTAAGTATACTATGGGAATTTACTCTGCCCATTTTCTTTTGCAGCTTCCTCAGGTGAAACAGCCCCACAGAGCAGGGGCAGCGAGCAGGCAGGTGCTCAGACCTCTGCCAGCAAAGGAAACAACAAAGCAAACCCAAACTAAACAGGTCCAGAGTGAGCAAGAGCAATCCCTGGTGTTCCAAATGGTTTATGAGAACAATTATGCTGGGTGAGACTGTGTCCACAGTGTCCTATAGGCACCAAGTAAAACATTCCACCTGTACTGTAACTCCCCAAAATACTGTAAAGTGCAAAAAGTGGTCAATTCTTCTGGGTTGCAGCCAAAAATTACAGGACAAAAATAATGATATGGGCCTTTTACTAAGTACAGAAGCAATGTGTAAAATTTCCTATTTGTTTCTCCGAGGGAATCAACATGCCAGTGTTGTCACAGGTATTATCATCTTTCTTGGCTACTGAGTCCTTGTTTTCCTAACTCTTCAATCTGATGATTCATAGAGCCAGTTAGGGGTGCCCATTCCCTGTCCACAGCCCCAGAGTATACCACACCTGCACAGGTATGCCTGTCATGATGAGAATTTAAATTATGAGAATTTATGAGAATTTAAACGGCACCCAAGTATACTGTTTAAATACAACACATTTTTAAAATATATAATATGTAACAACCAAAAGTAGTAATATGCTACTATTTAAGTCACTCTAATGACAGCTACAGCAACATTTGACCATTTTAATAATAATTAGATCCTATATAAAATACTGTGTTCATAAAAACACCTGTCAGAAATACGCAGTGGTAAATTCCAAGGTTAAAAGTTAAGTTTCTGCTCTGCCTTATGGTGTACCTTTGCTTTGACTGGGCCTAAACTGGGTTTGGTGTCAGAAAAATAGAGGAAATGAACACTCCAACAGTTCATCTGGCTTTTCATCTTTTCTGTCTTAGCAAAAAGACACCAAACACAACATTTGAGTTGTGTAAAGAGGTCTCTTAAGCACATCCCTATACCTTGTGTTAATACCACATTTTAATGAAACATGTAATTGTCTTAATAGAATATCCATCAAATAAGGTCCAGTAAATAAAATGCATTCTTAAAGTCATTTGCAAATGACGCAGCCACAAGAATTGAATACATAACCATGTTAAGTACAAAATGAAAGTGTGAGACAATACACAAACACTGATAGAGAAAATGGAGTCTTTTCTCTAGCAAAGCTCTTCAGCTATCAGAACTGATTTTCAGGCACAGCTTCTCAGTTAAAGCTCTTAAAGGAAGTAGTTTTAGAGGAAAACTGCTCTCTCAGTTATTACAAATAACAATAGATAGGCACAGACCGCAGTGAATTTATAGCTGTGTCTCACTCTTGGGACTCTGCTTCTGTTCATAAACAACTCAGACACACTCTCATGGTTTGTGCTGTTAGCAGAGCCCCTAGAGGGACTTAAAACTTTGTATTCATGCAGCAACTATCCATTATGCTATATATTTTAGATGATGAAATTAACACCCAGGAGATACATTCATGAAACATTACATGGGGTTTTAGCTCTGTGACTCCCCTTGATTTGAATGGCACGTGTGGTTAAACCCTTTGCAAACCTCTGAGAATTTAGCTTAAGATACTCACCTCAGCGCAATAACACAAATATTGAGGTCTAATGCTCCTCCCTGAAGCAGCATTGCTTAATCCTTGTTCTTGATGCTGCCATCTTAGTCCCTCTGAAGAAAGCTCTTTCTCTCCCTTATTCATCATACTATTCACATAAAAGCAAGAGGACTACATGCAGAAAATGACATTATTCAGCAGAAGAATAGCTCCAGCATTAGCACCCACATGCACACAGTCACCAGGATTGTCTTGCAAAAGATTATCAGCAGCAGTCCTTAACACAGTATGTGCCAATTCTACAGAAGATGTGTTTTGAGTTAAATTATGCATCTCAGTTTGCAAAGGGCTATTATTTGCCAGCTCATTGAAATTATGGGATTGAAATCCATATTCAACTGTGGCATATTGTTCCATTTTATTCCATTTTTCTGGGAGCAGCCCTGTGCCAAGAAAACAATGTCTATAAAGCAATCAGAGATACCAAGACCAGTGTTAGAACAGCAGAAAAGATCAGGGTGATGGACTTCTTTAATCTTGTGACATTGTGGTACAACAAATGCAATGGCAAGACAGATGTCACAGAGCAAAACAAAAAGGCATTGCCCTTTTAGATAAATACAAACCCAGGTTCAGTTCTACTGTTCCCAATGAAAAAAAGCCAGTGCCAGGTAGAAAAGAGCCCCCACCTATCACAAAAGTACAAAGCCATAAAACTTGAAATATTTACAGGAATTCTTGAAAATAATGCCAGCATCCTCTTCTGTCAGTGTTTAGCTATAATAAGAAAACATTCCTTCCTTACTAGAAAGTTGAT
The DNA here is from genome assembly GCA_013400235.1 of Oriolus oriolus. Taxonomy (NCBI): domain Eukaryota; kingdom Metazoa; phylum Chordata; class Aves; order Passeriformes; family Corvidae; genus Oriolus; species Oriolus oriolus. The sequence goes on along the minus strand of VXBT01004356.1, from coordinate 663,136 downwards.
TAGCTGTTTCCTTCTTTCTAATCACTCATTTTCTTAATGAACTGCAGTCTTTACTGCATTCTGACCCAGCACGAAGCACTGTGACACCTGTCAATCCTCAGAGCTGCTCTGACTTCTGCTGGCCAGGGCCAGTAAGTCCCCTTTTGACTCTCCAGGGCTGGGGGCAAGAGGAGGGGGAAGAGAAAGAGAGAGGGAGATGGGCACTGACAGAAAAGATGTCTGCAAACAGCACGAACTCCATTCTCAGCTTTAAATATCTCTGTGTATCTGTTCCCCTCTGTCCTTGCACCACAGCCACGCCCTTGGTGGCAATATCAGCCTGAACCCTGAACCCCCTCTCTGCACAGCTGATGCTGTCTGAAGAGAGGTGCATAAAAAGCAACCCTGGAGAAAGCTGCAACAAAGACTAAAAGCAGTTTAAGTAGGAAGCCCCTCCTGAGTTCAGCAACACCACTTCTCAACTTTTCCTGCAATCTTCCATACAAGTCTTTTGGCCCACTGGACAAGACACTTCCCCTCTTGTCTCTCTTATCACACAGCTATGAGAGGATACAAAGTGAAAACTCTACCCAGCCAAGAACAAGGGTCTTCTGACATTTAAAATCAGGTTGAATGGACTTTGGCAGACTCAATGGATACTCTTCAAAATTAAAAAAACCCCCAAAACCCAACAAGCAACAAACCAACCAACCAACACTCCCCGCCACCACCAAAATAAAAAAAAAAACCCACCCCAAACCAACCAGGCAACCAAACAAAAAACCCACCAAAAAACACCCCAAAACCCAAGCAACATTAAGAGTTTGGTTTAGATACCTCAGCCTACACATATAAGTGTCAGAGATTTATAGAGGTCAACAGCAAAACCATTTCAATAATTAGAGAAACACAGCGAATCTTCACAAGCCAGTAACTAAAGAGTCTCCTTCCTCCTCACAGACAGCGAAATGCACAGCACTCCTTATTAATTCAAATACATTTTCTTTGGTCAGAAATCAAAATAGCATTTACTATTAAATTCTCTGAAGTAGTAAGATCACAGTGGCTGCTGACTTCAAAATTTAAGTATGATCGTATAGAAATTTAGTTCCAGTGATTTTTCTGCCCACTAGCTAAGAAATTAGTGGCAATTGCATTTGAAAGTCTGTTCCCCTTAATGTTTTTTCACAAAGCAGTGCCTCTCAGATGTTATACTGCTTACAGAGGCTTTTTATAATGGCAAATGGTCAGCTGCACTTGCTTGTATCCCTAATGTTCAAAGTAATTTAATGCCAACTACAATTCCTGAAAACCTTCAAAATTTCCTGCAAATCCAAATTCAATTATACTGGTAGAAACTAATCAGAGACTACATGAGTACTCTCTCGGTATCTGGGACAACATTTAAAGCTACAAATGTAGCTTTGAGTCTTTTTCTTCAGCAGGGATGCTAAACAAAGTAGAAGAATCACAGCAGATAAACTTCCTCACTGTAACTCTGCCCCTCCTCTACATTTCCTCTGCCAGCTACGGACACTGAACAAAAGGCAGACAAGGCACAGGTTGAAACACACGCACAGGAAGGAGAAGAAATGCAAGGGCAGCTTGGGATACCGAGGGGACATCAGGACCCTACAAAGGCCCACGGTTCATGACTTGGATTTCAGTGCTGGAAGTGGAAGCAAAGGAAACGAAGCCCAGGTTGCAGCAGAAGGGCAGTACCCAGGTATCTGTGCAGTAAGCATGCGAAGGAGAAAGGAATGGGAAAAATCCCAAACCACTGGCTTCTGCACAGTAATGGTTGGGGGAAAAGCCGTGCCCGTACAGGCCACAAGCACACCTTCACTTGCACCCTCAGCTGCAGCGGGCGCTGCCTCCAGCGCCCTGTCCCTCCTCCCGCCCTGGTTTGCAGCTCTCAGATCTGCTGGGGCACTGCCCATCCATCCAGCACCTGCACTGCTGTTCTGTGGAGGATAAGGAACTCAGAACAGCCTAACAAAGAATATTACATTATCCAAACCAGTAAGGTAACTGGAGACAACCATCAGGCATGATCTGGCATTTGTCACTGTCTACAATCATCAGTGACACGGGATTATAGAAGAGAATTATTGGAAGACATTAGGGTTTTACTCAAACATCTGAGAATTATATTAAAGTCATATTTGCAGCAACACACTTACAGAAAATTAATGTTCTCTCTGTCACTGCAGGGAGAGGATAGGAGAAGCTGTAGGCACTTCAGACAGAATCATCTATCACTCCGTATCAGGAGCTGGTTTGGAGGCTAATTCTGGGCTCCCTCAGTTCCCAATAAAAAGCCAAGGGTCCTTATCCATTTAAGGCCAAATCTATCACAAACCTGGCAGCAGCTCTTCTTTACCCAAGGAGTGAGAAACCATTCTGATTTTTCCACAAAAACCCAAAGCACCCATTATTCTTCTCCTCCAAGGAAACAGGAAGAGATGATTGATCTATGGAAAGACTAAGTCTCCCTGTGAAAGACTAAGCAATGTAGACATCACATACAAACTATTTTTAAAAAAATCTCATTCACTCTAATAATTTTACAAGATTTAATTGAACACTTGGAGTTTTAGAAATTGCAACTTATTGATATTGCAAACTTTAACTTGGAAAAAGCACTAGCCTTGTAAGAAGGGCAGAAAATGAAAGCCTCAGATGTTTATCCATCAAAAGATGCTCCTTGTTTCCTCTGATTTCATAGACAGGTAATACACCATTATTTATTTCATTCTGAAATCCAATACACTGCTGATTTTCCAAGCTCTCATTGGCACAAAGAAATTTGTATAATCAGGATCTTACCTGTCTCTTTGAAAGAAGATAGGCATGGCTACAATACTGAATAATTTAGATGCAATTTTCTAGCTGGGCTCCATACAGCTGTCCTTATTTAATATCACATTGAGCATAATCTTGGTCTTAAGAGATTAAAAATGTGCAATTATGCACAGGTCTACGAGTTCTCTGACAGTGTGAGATTTTAGACCCTACAAGGACAAATGGCTGGTTTTATTTACTTGCTTGGTTTTTTTGTTAATTATTACTAGTATTAATGTAAAACTGGCGGTTGATACAGAAGTTTCCTCTGTGTTTTGCTCTATATATAGAAGCAATTCCTGGGAACTGGATATTGGGAATACAGGAATGCCCATGTAGCATTTGAAGCTGCCTCTTTTTCCATGGCTTGTAGATTTGCATGTAAAAAATAAGTTACAAAAACCCTGCATCATTGATTTCTGGTAGGGTGTCAACCTGGGATGTTATCAGGATGCTGACAGACTTCCACAAAAATGACAATATTGTTAACAGAAAAAAGCAGCAACATAAATCCATAACAGCTTTCTGCTGGAAATGGGAAATTTCAACTTTTGACTCAAAAAGACTTGCACAAGGTAAGAGTAAACTGAAGAGAAAAAATTAAATCAGCTCTCTCCATTCCTATCTCATTTCTCTTGTGTTTTCAAGCATTGCCATCCTTGGTGTCCATCCTTCAGGTTTCATTTAAGAACCCAAACCCACCAAAAGAATTTTCATAAAATGTTCTTATTGAAGTTTTTTTTTTTTTTTTAAGTGATTCCTACAGGCTCTAGTTCCATGTGTTGCTTAATCAGCACTCTTGGAAACAACACCTCCTGCCAACTGATTGACAGAAGTATTACTTATTGTTTCCAGGAGAGCCAATTCAGCAAAAACAGGCTTTCACTGAATTAGAATAAATATGATAAACAAAACCACTATAAAATATGGTTTAAGAAATCACACTCCCTTCATAAGCAATGCTAAGGGATAAGATCTCTACTTTAATACAGGTAGTTTGTCAGAGAAAGGAAACAGGGAAAGTGTAAGCAAATAAAGTATCTCCACTTCCTCTTTTGAGGCCCAGTTATTAATGAGCGCACACAGTCTCAAGCAGAAATACTCTGTTCACTGGTGCCATTTTTTCCCTACCTTTAGTAGCCAAATGCAGCTAAAGTTTTGCTGCTTAACTAAAAACCCCACATACTGGATAAATATAAACACTTAAATCTAACAAAAATAAAGTTTGTGACAAAATACAGAAACAAGGGGAAAGACTTTCTGTAAAACTTCACAGAAATGAAAGATGCAATTAAAAATCTCACTAGGATCTGGGCTGTGTGATTTCATGTTGACGTTATTTTTTGTGGAATTTTGTTTGCTAAAATTTATGTCCAGCTATAGTGTGAGTAACGCTGATAGCAAGAGACCTCAACACCCACTGGGAAATGTGAGTCCCTTTCATGAGTTCCTTGGACTGGGCTGATAATCCCTTCGGTGAAGACTTCAAGCTGCCATGTGCCTGTTTTTAAACCGTAAACAGGGAGTATCTGCAGTCAAGGCGCTGTACTCTTGGTCACAATGAATCGTGGCACACGTGTGCATCTCTCAGATGCTGCAGAGAGCAGCCCAGCCCCCGTGCTGGGCCAAGCACCACCAGCACTCTGTGCCCAACGCCCCTGCCCCGCGGCTCCAGCAAACGCGAGGGACACCCCGCAGTGGGGAACTGTCCTAACAGAAACTGCTTGTCAGAGGCTGACTTCTCAGCCCTTCAGCCTTAGGGCGTATTTCTAACCAATGTTTTCACCCTATTTTTCATAAACATGGGTGTTCTCATTTTTAGAGGAAACGTTTAATCCTTTCTTGAATCCTGCTAAGCTTTTTGATACAGTAATACACTACAGCAGTGAATACCAATCCTTATCTTCTTTGCAATATCATTTTTAGAATAGCTCATCAGAACTGAATATGAGATTTAAAACTGTGCTAGACAACTGATTCCAAACACAGAATTGCATTACTTTCAGATTTGTTTTCCAAAACCCCATTCTCTACGTTTATCCAATGATATGAACTTTCCTGACCACCATGTTCTGCTCCAAAGAGACATCTATTTAGCCTTTCCACTAGGCTTTTTTTCCCCCTGAGTGATTACAGTTAATTACATGCCTGTAATCTCTATGAGCAGTTGCAACTATTTTAATGTGCAACACTTTGCCTTGGTCAATATCACATTTCATCCTCTGTTACGCTGACCACTGGCTGAGCTTTAAGCTGTGCAATCTTCTTCAGACTTCACGTTCCTAAATAAAAGCATGATCTGAAAATTCATTACTTTTTGCCTGTTTTTCCCACAAAACAAGAAACTTTGACCCACCTAGGAAAATGTTACGCATGAGCATCAAAGCAAGCTAAAGAGCAAGGAACTGGAAAATAATTTGGTTGCTATGTTTCTGAGGTCATATTTGACTTGAAAAACATTGCACACTGATCAGAGGGCCTAATTCTTTCCCCAAACAATTTAATTTTCATTAGTATGCATATAGACAGAAGTCCTCCTTTTACATTTTGCCTCTCAAAACATGAGATGTGAGTCCAGATGAAATCCAGATCCATGAAATCTGTATGCTCATTTACATCACAATTACTTTGCAGACTTTTCCTTATTAAAAGGCAGTCACATAGTTAGAGAAGTACTAATATAATCCTTGCCTGGTGTGGGAATATCCAGCAGCCACAAATTTAGTCAATACCCCTTTACCACACAGAGGTTTCTGAAGTGTCCCTATCCAGTAGCTTCAGGTCATGGGAATAATGGGATCTGAACCAAGACTGAAGTGCAGGTGAACATTTCCAGTTGCTTGGTCAGCAGCTGAAGCAGTTTTGCAGTTTCATAAATTCCCTTAAAATGCCTGCTCAAAAAACCTGCCCTGCAAGAAAGTTTTAATATATGATGTTATATTTTAGGAAAACATGAGCCAGTCATTAATTTTTTTGTAAGTCATTCCCTGTGTTAGCAGTAACACATCCTAAGGCCTTTGAGGAGGGAACCTCACTTAATAGAACAGCTTGGCATATCCTGTGTCATCCTAAGAAAAACTTAAATGTTTTCTTGGACAAGACTGCATCATCATAAGCTCAACATTTTGCAAGCAGAATATGTTATGGTAGATGATTCAATTGCTTTCCCCTTCATTACAAGCACTTCTGCTGTAACAGTTTTACCCCAAGAAGCCACCAGATTTTCTGTACTGAACCACATTCCCATTACTATTTTAGAGGCAGATGCAAAAGCTACAAGAAGCAAAGCTCCTGGATGATTCTATAATCAATTTAAAATGTGTATTAAACCTCTCTATGTTAATACTTCCTACTTTTAGTAGTGTATATAGAGATGTAGTAAGCCAAATGGGATTGCAATACATTCTCAATTTTCCTGTGAGACTTCTGAAGAGTGAAGAAAAACCAGCTTTTGAAGATTGTGTTTTTAGTACTGCACTATAGCGAGCACTGCACCTCAGAAATGTTATAGGGATTATAGCTTGGGAGTTTAGAAAATTACTCAGAAAACATTTTCCACCAAAGCATTATATCTGTGACTGGAGTGTTTTGAAACAGGCTGCTAATTTAAACCATCAGGCATATTGTCATGTTCCTGTGGGCTTTTCAGGATGGATTCAAACTCACTGAGTCATGACTCTCATTACTGTGTTATCTTGCAATATCAGTTTACTGTGCATGTTGTCTGTGTGTCAATGGCCAACTTTCCAAAATAACAATGCAGAACAAAGTTGAGACTAATCTTGGGTAGGACTGCAAAACTCCAAATGGACATAATCAAATTACTGCCATATCTTGCCCCACCAGACCATTTTCAGCTGCTCTGATAACTGGATCTGATAAATAAATACACAGAAGAACCAAATGCTGCCATAGGGTCTTCATAAAAAAAAAATTAAAAAAAATCACACTGCTGTTTTCCCTACCACCACCCAGAGGATCAAATTTACGTCCCAAGCTTCAGCTGTGAGATATCAAAAGCAGAGGTAGAAAACTGTAAATGTTTTGGCAGATTACCTTGTGCTCATATTTTCTTTAAATTTTCCACTTCGAAAAAAAAATCACGTGGTGGTTGATATGAGTGTATCAATCTGCCTGTTGTTCTTGACACTATTTTTAGCTCCCACTCAGTCTTTTCTCATTTTTACCTTTCCAGCTACTGGAAACTGTTGCACACACTGGTGGCAACTGTGATCTCAAACAGTCACCTTAGAGCGAGTCACAGTAATGAAGGATTGCTTTACTACTTCAGCTGTTCAGAGAGAAAAAAGTACAGTTTTGAAAGCATCTTCAGGCACAAACTCATGCAGAAACTCATTAGAACTTCTCTACTCATCAGAAGAATTCTGATCAAGCTGGAAAACATAAAATGCTTCAGGCCAAACAAGCAAGTGTGTCATTGTATATAGATCTCTTATGTAATTCTTGTAAATCATCTTCCAGAAGATGGCTTTAAATGGTGAAGCATAATTAGGATAATTACTGCTTTGCAAGTAGAAGGAAGTTGTATCCAATAGGGACAAACGAGCCAGTTTGAAGAGATGGAGGAGGAATATGAAAGAAAACACATCATCCCAAATTCTAGTGTTGAAAAAGATTCAGAATTAATTTCAGACTATTTAAAGAGTTTGCTTCATGTTGGAAATATTTCATTTTAGTGACAATATTCCCTACAGGGCTAACAGATTCTTTTAAAAATATGCTTGGCTCCCTGAGAGTCCTGTTAGAAAAATTAAAAACTGAAGCATTCAGTAGAGTGATGACATAGGGTAACAAGCTGCAATTCAGTGTGACCCTCCGACAAGAGCAGGGCTGAAGGAAATGGTTGGAAGTGGGACATTATCACAAAATAATTTGCTTCTTATATTAAAAAGATTGATTTGCAGTAAGTACCAGACGACGAGAAGCCGTAACACAGACACCCTGGCATGACACACAGTGAGACTGCTGCACCCTTCCCAGGAAGTGCTAACTTCAGGAAGTTTAAAAAACCTCAAACACAACAACAACCAAACCCCAAAACACCAAGGACACCCCCAACTCCCAGCCCAAGCATTGTGCTGAAAAAGCAAATATGGAAATGAGAACACTCAGAATCCCCTGCCCAAGACTCACTCAGCAACTTGCATCCTCTCTCAGGTTTGATCCTAACAGATGCCTCAGCGGGAAGCAGGTCCCCTACAGCTTCATAAATTATTCTGTGAATTTGAAGATTAGTACAAAGTAATAAACAGGGGGAAGGAGCATAGGGACTACACCCCAGGGGAAAAGAAGTATTTTTGAACTCAGCTAGCCTGGGGGTTTTGACAAAGCTCAGATATATTCTGCAGCCCAATTTATGTACCAGGATATCACAATCTTTCGAGATTCTTTAATAGCTGCATCATTTTATGCTAATCTCTTACTGTGCACATCCATGATCATTAAGACTTGTGGAGATTGGATATTACACACAGTAGCTGATAATTTGTTAAATAGAGAGTTAATGGAAAATATCTGATAAATTTCAACATTAACTTTGTATTTGTTTCCCGTACAGCTGTACACAATAAGAAGTTATCTGGCTGCATTAATGTACTCCATTTTTGCATGGTTGCTTTTGTTAACTAATACAACGCAATATAAAAGCAGAGCTTTTTTAGAGAATACACAGTTATTCAGATGAGGAGCCCTGTTTCCTTCCAGTTCTGTATTAAAAGAACAAAACTACTACATAATCTGAGACAATCAAATACTTTCGCCTCTTTGATTTACCTGAACCTTATTAAATCGCAGTTCAATTTGTGTAATTACACCAGATTAGTCCCACCTCCTGGAATTATTTTTAAATCTGTTGCCCATAACAAAGCTTTCATGCTGATAAAACTGAAAAACCTGTTGTTTCTTGGCTGTGCCAATCAACTTTACTCTTACTGCCAAAGATAAATGACCCAAAGCAATCAAAACAGCATTAAATAAAATTATGGATGTGCATCATTTGTTCTTTAATTAAAGTAAATGCAGCCTTGAAAGATTACATACTCATGTGGTAGTTAGTTTTATAGAAGTAGCCTTTATGTTTCCACAATACCAGTACACATCTGCCTTTCTTGGAAGTCAAAACACAGCTCTGCTTCCACAGCAAGAATTACTTTTTTTTGTTCTAAATTCAGTTCTGCTTAGAAATCTGTGCTGTGGAAGTAAATAAAATAATTACATTGAAAAATATTGTTTCACAACCTCTGTAATTCCATTCACATGCTGGGGACCTGAGGGATTGCTTTGATTTAGTTTTATCCCTCATGGTTCAAGGCACAGGGCTCTCTTTTCACTGTTGACTGCTCAACCAATTCTGCCCCTGAACCAATTCCAACAGTATTTATCAACATTATTTAGCTGAAAATCTTAATGTAGGATACATTGCAGTGAATCTCTCAGGACAAACACGAGGACACCAACTAATACAAGTTTCCAACTGCAGCTAAGTTTGCTTGTATGGTTACACATCCCAGGGCTGGTCTGCAGAGCCTGGAGCCTGAACCACACGCAGTGCCCACGCGGATCCCAGCCTGAGCCCCGTCACACTGCCAGCACAGAGCACAGGGACAGGCAGGGCGTCACCGAGTGTCCCCTGCGGCTCACAGGCAGCACTGGAAGGGCTCTGTCACCCTGCAGGGAGCTCCTCCCTGCTCTCACCTCAGCCCTTGCGTGCCCACCTGTGTTAGTGTTAGAGAGCGGCTTTGATTAAGTGACTGCCACGAGTCTGCAAGGTCCAGCGTCCCCCAGAGACTGCAGCATGACAGGCAGCAGTGCTCCAGAATGTTAAAAATTACCTCAAAAATTGTGTAGACTAAGAGATCTTGGAGAACCCAGAAGAAAAAAAAGGTTTCTGTCAATGTGTTTGAGAATGTGTTTTGCTAATGAGTTGTGAACCTTGATTATGTGACCACAGTGCCTCCCATTTCTTACTATTTACTGGACTTCTCATTACCACCTGGGGGAAAAAAAGAAAACAGATTTCAGTATTTTCAGTTTCCTCCCCTATTCTCATAGTTCATCCTTTTTATAATGTACTATGTTCATGAGTGTTAATAGAAAAAGGAAGGTGCTAAAAACCCCCTGTAAGGGTAATTGTCTGTTCCAGGTTTATAAGTTATACCTCATGACAGTTTGTGTAGGTATTTACTCATCTGTTAAACAAAAGAGACTATTTCCTCTCAGAAGTCTTGCATTTTGATAATATAATACCACAGCAATATATTGTTCTGTTCTAAAAGAACAGGATCATCAAAATACTGCAAGCAGCTCTGGATTTCATATGTTGCTGTAAACTATACAGGGACACATAAATGGTTTTATAATTAAAATTTTCCTCTCAGATTATTTTCTATTCACTGTCTCAAGCTCCAATTAATTACACTTAAGTATTATGTGGCTATGCAGCTACTGGGCTTTCTGTGTTACCAAACCAGCCCTACACGGCTTCATGCGCTCTGTCCCTCAGAAACGCTCCGGTATAACCAGGAAACAAGGTGATCTCTCCCTGCCCAGAACTATTCCCCAGCCTCCTTCCCCCACTCACTGATTGCTAGATCTCAAAATGAAACTAAACCAGGGAAATCAAATTAGTCTCTTCCAGTCTCATCAGCAGCAGATTCTGCAGACCCGCGGGGCCCTCACTTATCTGAGCTGCTGCTCCATCCCCAGTGATGCAGCTGGACCCCGCTGACTTCAGTGCCAATAAAGGCATAGGGTGAGATGGAGGAGCTTTACAGGTGATTCTGAGAGGCAAAGCTGCTGCCAGCAGCCACTCAGAGGGAGACCAGTGAGGTCTGACCCTGTTGTTATGCCCAAGATCACCTGGCACAGTGACAGCTGCACATAACAGCCTCCCTCTGCCCAAGTCATTGAACAGAGGAGTGAAAAACACCTCTGTAGGAGGGGAGACTTGTTGAACAGGAATCTATTTGCACACATTCCTCCCTCAGTGTAAAACCTTTTCGCTCTGCATTGGCATTACTGGACTAATCAACACAGTGAACACAGTTTTCAGGCTTTTGCTTTTAAAGTATCACGAGAGCCAGCTATCAATATTGCCACGAGTTAATTTCAGCCTTTAAAACTTCACAGCTCCAGAGGCCAGAAGTGACTGGCATGCTTGCAAGGACAGTGCTTTCCTAGAGTTTTAAATAAACGTGTCAGTTTTTCTGAACGCTGTAGTCCCAGGCCCACAACACTTTTTGTTGGCTGTGTCCTTGTGGCTCAGTTGGATACAGCCAGCTGATAAATGGGTGAGGAGAAAGGGCCCCAGGTGAGCTTTCTTAACTATGTATCTTTGTTGGAACTAAAGTTCACCTCTCTCCCTGCATAAGAGACCTACCTAGAGAGAAAAACAAATCTTGATTCCCTTGAAAAAAAAAAAAAAAAACCCAAACAAACATTTTTCTCTAATCTCCCTTAGATCAGGCAATTTCCACATGATGGTTTCTTCACAGCCCGAATTTCTAGATGGATTTCTGCTGGGCATTCTCTAAGCTCTCTCACTTTTAATAGGTCATCCATAATTTTTACTGTGACGGCTGCATACATATAGAGGCATTATGGTACTAAGGTATACTACAGCCCTATCTTCAAATGTTTTGTTATAATTTAGTACTTCATCACTCTCCCAGCTGCTCAGTGGCACACTCGGGTTTCTTTCTGCCTCCCTTTCATGACATCTGTTCCTTCCTCACAGGTGCCCTTTGTGAATTATAGGCTATTTGAAGTGCTCACTCAGTCCTAAAATCCCTTTCTTGTTTTAGTTAATCTTCAGAATTACTTCCTTCAGGAGCTGGAGGCTATTGTTCAGTGAGCCTGCCTTTATATTTGCCCCTTGCGTTTTAAGCATCTAGAACAAAACAGCCAAGTGTACAGAAAATCAAGTTACAAAGTTTTGAACTTGTCCCGTGATCAATCTCTCCCAGGGTGAGGGATGCTCACACATAGCTGGAAAACATTTACCCTTAAAAATGCAAAAATCCAAAACAACCAGCACATGTTAAGATAGGTCACATATTACATTATATTTTCATGAATAGAGAAATAGAAGTCTTAGATAAAGATAACAAGATCTGCACAATGATTCTGTAAAGCTTTTTTTAAGATCCAAGAATCTTTTCTTGACAATATATACACAAATGGGAACACTTACTCCAATAGACAGTAATTTATAGGCACAAATATTTAAAGGTTCAGGCCATAATGAACAGAACATCACAGAAGCAACACAATTTTATTTAAATGTTGTAGCAGTGTAAGCCTCTGTTAGCTTCAAATTTACCTATTTTAATCTTGCAGGCAGCTTTTCAATTTGCCCAAGTTTCATGTCTTAGAATTTCTAATACATAAGCAAAAAACTGTTGTTTTTAAGCACAGACCAAATCAACTTCCTCAAAAATTTCCTCAAGTCACCACTAGTATTTACATCTCAAGTGTTCAGTGTGTTTTCCTCTCTTTTGTAAACAAATTGAAGACTGTATTTCAATTTGAAAACAAATAGATTTCCCTTGAAAAGTTCAAAGTAAGAACAGACTTATGAGTAAAGCAATTTACAGCAATAGCAGAAACTCGAAAACTATAATAAAATTAACAGCAAAGTAAACCAGCCTGTCCTTAGTGCATTTGGGAAGTGACTCGGGAACAACCCAGTCAAAGTCAGTAACTCCACACATCATCTTTATGATCACAAAGAATTAACTTAGCTCCAGCTGAACAGTGACCTCTTCATTAAAGCACTTTACCAGAAGTTTCACTTTCTAACATCAAAGAAGTTACAAGGTTGTATTTAAAGAAAGCATTCACGTACCAAGTCAGATCTGAAGTGCAGTCCACTACTGCAGTCTGTGGCCTTCAATCAACACAGGCAGCATCTGGTACAAAAATCTGAGTCTTTCATAAAAGGGGGACAAAAAACCACCACCAAACAATAAAAAACCCAGATGAAATATTTCTTTTCAGTCAGAAGGTAAAGATGGAGAATGAAACAGAGCATGTACTTTACGTGAGGTTTAAGCTAAGACTCCAATAAAGGAAAGAAATTGAAATTTGCAGTAGAATCTCAGAGGTATCCAAAATCGAACTATGCTCAAATTGTCAAAGTTTGAAAGAAAAAAGAAGTCAAGCTCTAGAATAAAATTTAGGGAGGATGGAAAATCCTTCAATATTCAAAATTCAGTAAGGAATCCAAAACACTACAAAAAAGGATGGTTTTACATTGGTAGCAATACTGAAAAATACCCGCCAAGCACCTTGTTTCAGGTAATTCCTCTTAAGCTTCTGAAAACACTGGTCCATATTTGTAAGGTGTATATATATATTTGCTTCATTTTTCCAATTTTACCATCAAGGATGGCAGCTCAGCATACGAATCTTTTTATTTCCTTTTCACTATACCTACTGGAAAGGGTAGCATAGTATTTTGAATACCGTATATAGAAAATTGCTTTGCCAATCACGGCAAATGAACAAAAGCGCTTTAAAAGTTAATTTCTTCATTAAAGTAATGGGTGGAAATGACTAATTAGTCCTAAAAACACAGTTCAGGAAGAAAACTTCCCTGGCTGTGCAGTACTTTCAGATATTAGAGTGACTAATGTGGTCATCACTCCAGAACACCAACGCCTGGCCCTGACAGCCAGACAATGCTTTGTTTAATGTATCACATTGGGACAAACAGACAGCGGTCTCAAAGAGAAAAACAAAGCAGAATCCAAACAAATTCATAGCATGCCAGGTTACTGCAGGAGACAAGGAAGCAGCAGCGTGGCGTTGAGGCGCGGAGCAGGAGGAGAGGCGGCGGGGATGCGCGGGCGCTGCTCGCACAGGGTGGGCGCGGGAGCTGCCTCCCCCGCTGCTCAGCACCCACCGGGACCGGGTTCAGCCAAACTGCTGTGCCACACTCGGGAGCAGAGCAAAGCCACTGCCTGCAAACGGAGCCCAACAGAACCAAGGAACTGCTGAGACAAATCAAAAGAATGATTTCCCCCCGCCCAACAAAAAAAA
>VXBT01004356.1:619715-649234 GCA_013400235.1 Oriolus oriolus | reverse complement strand
AAAAAAAAAAAAAAAATAGTGACATGCTCCCTGTGCATAACCCACAGTTTGTAGTCTTTCCAACTGCTCTGAGCAGAGGAGAATAATCCACAATGACTTGAAACGGGACAAACATGGAAAAAGTGAAATTTGATGAGACTCCCCTGATGGCGAATAAAAACATTCTGAGATAACAAAGTAAAAAAAAAAAAAAAGACAAAAAGATTAATATTTTTGACCTGTCAGTGCAGCCATTCATATTTAAAATCCCTGTAGAGTGACATTTCAAAAAACTGTTATTATTTAGATTTCTATTATTTTAGTTTGTGAGGCTCAGCAGCAGTAACTCAGTCGGCACAGCTCCCTTCTCATTAACGCTCCTCAGCGCAGCACCCTCCGTGCCACGGGATAAAGAGAAACTGTGGCACCTCTCAGGGCCTTAATTACCAGGGCAGCCCCAGCCAACCCCGACAGCAGAGCTCCTTCACTAAACCCACATTGAATTAGGTCACAAACTGGACTCCAGGACACTTCCCCCTACAGTTCATGATAGCTAAATATGATCAAAAGTTTCCAAAGATGTTAAATGTAATCACTGTTTTTTGTGTCTAATCTGCTTAAAATAAAAACTGGAAAACTGCCAAAGGCTGCTTGAAAGGAAAGGAAAAGAAGAAAAACACAACCAAGCACAGCTTATTTCATTTTTACCTTACTGCACAGCTGCCAAGTAAATTTAATAAGTCTTTGTTTTATGAAGAATCCTAAAACCAGTCCAAAACCAATTTTATATAGCCAAGAGGTACTAAATAAATATACTTTCACTATAATACACAACTACTTTTTTTGGTCCCATAAAAGCAGCTCCAATTTTACATTTCATTTGTTTTGGTGTGTGTTAACATGTAACTTGTCCCCAAATTGGAATGACTGACAAAATAACCACGACTTTCTTAATATCCAAAATGTTTCCCAGTTGCCCCTCTTTCATACTTCTGTTCCAAAGATTCCCCTTCCTATTTTCCTTCAGGTCTATTTCTGTGAACTTCTGGTTTTCTCCAGGCTATGCTCCTAACCACAGCTCCCTCTTCACTCCCTACAGAAGAAATGCCTGGTTTGCCAACCTACAGGCCCAGTTCCTCCACAACATCTGCTTTCTCTACAATTATGTCCTGCTGTGGGCATTCCTGGCAGGAAAGAACTGACCAACTTGACATCTTTTACTATAAATGTTTTTATCCTTCAGCTCTGACTTCTTCCTAGTTAAAATACTCTTATTCTCTGTCCTGGCAGAATTGTATGCTTGTAATCCTAGACTTCTTTATGCTATTTCTGTCTTTTTTTGTTTAGAACCATTTTCTCTTTTTTTTTTTTGGTAACATTTCCTCCCTTTTTTCCCTGTGTATCTAATGATTTCTTCAGACACTATATGCCTAGAAGCTGACTTTCCTTGTGTCATTCTTTGTTGCCTTCCATCTCTTCAGCATCAACAAAATGTAAGTTTTTCATCACTCTTCATACTTTATCCCTCTTTTGCTCCAGTAACTTTTCCTCCTCAATGTCACTGCCATCCCCATGCCATTTTCCCCACCATGGCACATCTGTCCTGCCCTTTTGCCTTCTCACACTCACAGCTCTTCCTGGAACTACAACCTAATTCCTAGCAAAAACCTGACCAACAGTCAATATTCCAGCTTCTCCTTCACCTTCAGACCCAGCTTTAAAGCGCTGATCATACCCTGCTCAGTGTCTTTCCCTCCCTCGGCCCTGCTTTCTCCTGATTCTCTCTCTAATTCTCTTCAGGATGCCCTCCATGGTTCAGCCTTTGGACCTCTTCCTTCTTCTGTACCTTGTCTCCGAGTAGTTACACCTGCACTTGGGGCTGAGGTCAGCACACCAGACCCAAGGAGTCACAAATAAACTACCCGGATCTAGATCCTTTCATCTAACAAGGGGAAAACCTATCCTCCTTACCCCAAATCACAAAATCTAACCAATATTATCAGCCAAAAACTTCCTAAACCAAGTCACACACAAGTTTAGTGCAACATCTACCACGTGCTGTTTCTCATGCACTAATTAAAGGTTTGGGCTTGGACTTCCATGTTACATCATTTCTCTTCCCGGTGGGTTTGTGCCCTTTCTGAACTTATTAATTAATAACTCTGCAGCAAAAATAATTTTGCTTGCTTTTTGCCTTGGTCATGCCACTCTATTCATTGCATTCAGTATCCAGATTTTCTTTCATGGTCACATCCAATTCCCAAATTCCACACAAATGCACCCTTTGGAGGAACAGGTACTGCTTGCAGAAGTTTGAGGCATTTCTGTGAGCTATCTGAGGCAGTATCAGCTAGTTTATTAATTTCAGTGTGCACATGTAATTCTGATTAATGTTAACAGGAATTTAACATGCATACAACCCCACAGTCTGCTCAGCTGGCATATGCTGTGGGACAAGTCTCCTTCTCCTTGCAAAATGTAATTGAGGAAGGCATGACAGTATCCAAAAGGCACGTCCCAGACTCAGCTCAGAGCACTCAGGGACGCCCTCTGAATTAGCATTCTCTTCCGTTTCACTACAAATTAGTCTGATTCTTTAATACTTTAATAACAAAAAAAACCCCAAACAAAACATCAGTAAGAGCAATAATGCAAGTAATGAAAAGTTCATGTTTAGAAGCAGCCAGAGCTACACACATTTTACCTTTCATAAATCTAATACAAAGACAGTCAAAACAAAACAAAACAATGCACTGGGGTTCCATCTCTAAGCATTCAGATCAGGTAGTAAGGCAACGTTACTCTGGTGTTATAATAAAGTACAGTCATGGTGTACTCAACAGTTTAAATGAAAGTTTATTTCATTTATTAGTAAATAACAGGGCAAAATAGTAAGAATTATATAGACAACTATACTTCCTACTTACCTATAAATAAAATCATTCTAATAATATCTGTTTGCTTGTGGTAGCTATAAAGTACCTCTCACACAGGTCTTGCTTCAGACAGCAATTAAGTGTTCAGTGTGTGACTAGGCCAGCCCTAATTAAACTCAGTGGGAGCTTTTCCACACGTTAATGTCTGTTGGTTGAGGCCCAAAAGCAGTTGTGTGAAGAGCACAGTATGTCACTCGACAGCCCTTCGAAAGGAACATCAGGAATGCATTGCAAGCGTCCCATTCCAGAACCATGTGCTGAAGTCAGGTGCCCGAACGGCTGCCCAAGCCTTTGATAAACTCAGAAATGATTATGCACGAATGCTGATAGCCCTGCTCTGGCTGAAGGTGATGCTGAAGCTCCCACAGAGCCCAGTGTCGATCTCCCAGACCCACATTCAGCATACACACAGCGCTGAGAAATGCACTGCATCATATATTACTACACATTAAAGGCACAACTTTTCCACAAGAGCCCATCTCAACATCTCTGCAAAGACCCTGCCTACCACAACAGCCAGTCACTCACAGAAGCAGTTTGTAGGAGCTAGCTTTTCTCAAAACGTCAATTACAGCTCCCAACTGCTCCCCACAGGTCAAATCAATGAAGAGGCAGAATCTCACCTGGATATAGGTCAAACAAGAAGGAAAGAACAAACTTGGTTTGAAAGCAAAATTTCAGTTTCTATTTTCTTAGAGAAATGCATTTCCCAAGCAAATCTGATCACTTCCATGTCTTCTCAGCAGTGGCTGATTTTTTCCGTCTTTCCCTCTGGGATGGTCTGTTTCTATTTCCCAGCCACTTCTATTCTACACCGTAAGAGTTCTTGGCTGCTACAAACTTGTTTCTCAATTGCTCAATAACTAACGCCAAGAGAACGTTAAATAGTTTATATAGTCACTCCACTTGGATCTTCCTAGATTTTAGGATTTTCACATTCTCATAACTCTTCTGGATTTAAGAGAGGTACTGGTACTACCCTCACCACTTAGAAGAGTTTACTGCTACTACCAACTACTCATCTTAGGAGAGTTTTAAGTCAGAAAGACCACTAGCTACTTACATCTGACCTTCATTTAATTCAATTACGAGTCTAATAACCAAAGTATCTGCTTTCCAATTAAACTACATTGAGCTTTATATTGAGTAACACAATGGTTCCTCTGCTGTGATCTACAAGGCCATGAAAAAGTGATGCTTAGGTAGTGTACGAAGCCAAGGACTTTCTTTTCAATTATAACATCCTTTCAGCATTTTCAGTTACTTTCCCAAGCACACGCTTCCAAACCAACATCACCACAATTTACAAAATTCACCGCATCTACCAACATATTTTAATAAGTTAATCAGACCTACTATTTAAAAACAAAAAACTCACCACAAAAACCAAAAAGCCCTTTTTCAGATGTGAACTTTTCCTGCCCCTTTTCACTGAATTAAGGTACCCTTTCTGTATATTGTTTTTTTTCTGCCTACAACGAATTTAGACATCTTAAACTATCTCCTAACAAACTTTGGATAAACCGTGCTGGCTTGGCTTACCAAATGTTTTACTGCAAGTATTCTCCCCACTCCTCACAGAGTTCTATGCTCTCTTGCTGCATCATCTACCTTTTTACAAAATTCATTTTTGAAAAACGAAACATGGATAAACACAATAACTGCCTGCTGTTATATAGTACAGGACCCCCTTTTAACATTATTACATGTTAAAAACTGACAATAACTGCGGAGGGTTTCTGTTTGTGTTGTTTTGGGTTTGTTGGAGGGTTTTTTTTGGCAGTGTTTCATTTCTGTTAAAAAAAACCCAATACAACCCATAAATGTAGCCACGCAGCCAAGCACTGTAAAGGCACAACAGAGGGAACAGCTGAACCTCACACTGGGAGACAGGATCTTCAAATGTGATTTCTCCCAGAAAGAAAGGTCACAAAA
Source organism: Oriolus oriolus (assembly GCA_013400235.1). Lineage (NCBI taxonomy): Eukaryota > Metazoa > Chordata > Aves > Passeriformes > Corvidae > Oriolus > Oriolus oriolus. The sequence continues at coordinate 644,384 of VXBT01004356.1, read as the reverse complement.
CCGTGCAGATGTTACACCTTGCTGAGGTGACCGGAGAAGTTCAGTGCTCTTTGACCACAGCCCTGAAATTGGGGCCGGTTCACACTGGAAGGGGCTTGGTCACAGTTCCATGGACAGAAGAACCTCCTGGCTGCCCACACAAGCCCCCTGCACACCCAGTCTGACAGAGGTGCCCACTGGGTCTCTGTGGTCTTGCAAGTCTTACGTTTTTAAGTGACAGCCAAATAATTAAGACCAGTTAACATCTCTCTAAGGGCTGCGCTGGGCACTCCTCACATGTCTGTCCCCTAGGGCAAACTATAAACACCTGCAGCTTGCAGCAAGTTAATGGGCTATTAATTCAGTTAAAAATAGCACTAAAACAAGAGAGAAATCCCATTAAGGGTGGACACCATGCATCTGCTACTGAATCTCCACTTCAATGACTTCACTCTGCAGGTAGGTCACGGGGCTGGTACATGGCTCCTCCTGCCTCCTAAGCTCTACATCTTTGCAGTGTCTTTACTTTTAAGAGAGTTTGATAACCTTTTCTAAGGCACAGAAGACAGTGTGACATGTGCACCATCTCCCTTCTAATGTAAGCTTAGCCAGGGCAGAAGTTTTGACGCAGAGTATTGGCCCGGTCACTTCCCCATACAAATCCTGCACCCAATCCAGCAAGGACTGCAAACACATCACCAGCACGTGAAGAACACGCAGCTGCACAGCAGCCCTGGCTGCACAAGGGTCTGTCATTCCAGCACACACATCCCAGGGCCGCTTCCCCACTCCAAATCCAGCTCGTGGCACTTGCTGAAATGGGCACATACAGAGACTGAGAGGCACCACATAAAACAATGCAACATTATGCAGAGAGCTTGAAAAAAAATTATCATCTTTGTCTGTTGGTTCTGAATCAATGCTATCCGTGTGACATTTTGGACAGGATTGTAGGGGTAGCTTTAGTTTAATGACTAATTAGCAAACTTCTGCAGGAATAACATGGCAATGTACTAGACAAAGTGTCACATCATAGCCATGCCAGGCTTCTCCTGACGCTTCCATTGTGCTCACTGTCTCTTTTTGGGCTGGCAGAGCAGGGAGGTTGCTTATGCTACAAAAACTCATTATGTTTAGAAACAACAAACAAAATGTGAAAGCCATAAATATTTACAGCACAAAACATAAAACATGAAAGGCACAGTGGGTGGAATAATCAATCCCCTTAGACTCAGAAGTAACTTCTGCTCCATCTTCTCATCTGAGTCTCTCAGTAGCATAAACCTGGTCAACACTGCTTCCTTTCTCCAAGTGACCTTCCTTCCAAGTTTCCTCCCACAGTTTAATGGACTGGCTTCAGAATGAGAACACCAAAGGTATCACATGGAACTTCTCTTTTGCTGCAAAAGCACTGGGCAAATTATATTAACTGCTTTGGCGTCCATAGAAAAATAAAGACACACATCCTGCAGATAACTTGACAGATACAGGTAATACTCTCTGCATCTGAAGCTGGAATCAAGGTCCTTCACTTCTCTAACAAAAGTTGTGTGCTATATGTGATTATGTACTGACTATTTGTGTTCTGTTTATTGCAAGCAAACAATGAAAGTGGCCTTTGGAAGAGGCTGAGTATTCCACCAGTTAGTGTATCTGTTTGATCAGACAAGAAATTAGTGCTTTTACCGTCATAAATCTTATGCTTTGCCAGGACAAATTGCTGAGACAGGACTTAAGGACTAGCAATACAGCCACCTGGAAAAGCAGCAGCTTCTCCCACTCTTGGGAGTTTTTTTGATGGTTCAGACACTGTGTAACAGTGAATTCTACTGATTTTCATTGTGATTTTAAAAAAATAAGCTAGATACTAACATTTCCATTACTGAGTACCCAAGCACCAGTAGTCTGAGAAAATTAGTGACAGGATAACACTATCAACCCCCTTCCCCAAATAAACAATTCACTCACACGGCTCTCAGCCACCTGAGACGCACCCTCTGTGGCTGCAGTGGTTGGCGTGTGCTTTGTTGGGCACGATGTTTGTTTATTCAGTACACATTGCCACAGCCTGAGGAAGAAGTGTTTAAAAATAATGTCAATAGACAAAGGATCTTACTTAAGAGTCACCTACCTAACCTTGCTGTTCTTCCTGAGGCAAAAGCAAATATGAATTCATTCAGGGCCATTCTATTACATATGCAGGGAAATGTTTATCAAACCCAGAATGAGGAGGAGTTGCTCTCTACACAAAGTCTGAAGGATCATGCCTAATAACTAAAGTTTAATTTCAAGATTTCAGAAGTTCTCATTTAAAATTACCTGAGGCAAAGCCTAAACAGGGAATGATAAGAGAAGTAATGGGTGTACCAATTTGGGTGCTGTGTCCTGTTTCTGATAGGAAGCACAATGCATCTTGTACTAAAGATTAGGACAACAAGTGAAAGCCACCCCAGTAACAAAGCAGTACAATAGCCAGTAGAGATAGTGTTAGCATTAACTCTGAATTTCCTGATTGCTGTCAGCCACTTTCACAGCACGTCTTTTTGATGTATTCTCTAATTTCCTTGACTCTAAAAGGGAATTCTTTTAAAGGAAGAGGTTGAGGAGTTATTAGTTCAAGAGACTGAAATAACCATTCTCTTTCAATTTCTCTTTTTTCTTGCCTTCCTTCATTTTACAGGTTTCAGTGCAGAATTCTTCATACATCTATCTCCTCCCATTATCACCCTATCTTCCCTTCCTCAATTGTAACCTTTTTATTCTTTTCCTTATGTCTTCTTTGCACTCCTGTACCTCATTTCTCCCCTTAACATAGTCCTTCTTGTTCTCTGTTTTCTGTCCCCATGTCTCCTCATCACATCAAATTTATTCATGCCTACCAAATATTCAGGCAAGTTCTTCTATCAAATATTTCAGCATCAGTGTGGCGAGGGAGCTCAAGGGAAGAATTCCCATTCATTTCTAAAACTGCTGTGACCATCAATAAGACCTGTACCAGACTTTTCCCTTTCTTACACTGCGAGAGAATAGCTGGGATAGAGAACAGCACCACAAACCCCAATGACACAGAGCCATTCAGGACCCTGGTTCAGTTAAAGCAGGCCAGAGATGGACAGTGAAGGTTCAGGGAACACTTACAGCACCTGTTACCTAACCCTACTCTTTCTTTGCAAATCCAGCCCAAACAGCTCATCAGTTCTTTTGGTTTTTTAAGCAAGATCCATCTTTTCAGGTCTACTGCCTAATGACAGAACTTCCACACAAAGACTTCTTAAAAAAAAGAATGTTGCAAATCAACACACCACAGCAGCACCTCTCAAGTAAATATTTATATATTTGAGTGACTCCTCCAGTGTTTTTATAGAACATTAAAAAGCATGCAAGACTAGTTCAATCCACAGTAGGACAAAAGCTGCAATGTTTCAGTAGTTTATTTCTCTTTCCCCATTGCACATCATAAATCAGCAAGGTGGTATGTTTTCCTTAATTTGTAAATTATTAACTCTCATTTGTTAAACATGCAGCATGATGCAACCGAAACACGATCAGTAAGGGAAGCTCTGTAAGCAGAGCATTCACCACAGAACCCATGCTTTTCTTTCTGGTGAGAAAAATACAGTGTTGCCAGTGTGCATGAGTTTTTATAGGCAACCACACATGCCCCGCGATATCCCGCATGTAACACATCCTCCTTTGCTACACTGAAGAGCTGCTATTAAAGATTGTTGCACATTTTCGTTTTGATTGCCTGGAATAAGAATGGAAATGTGTAAGGAATTAATGGGTTTATTCAGTCACAGGCATACATTCGGACCCTTTCAAAGCCTTGTTCTGCTTGTGCAGCCATGCCTTTAAATTACCTTTCGTTATTAATATAGCTCCTATTAGCAGCTCTGCTTAGCAAAATACCTCTTTTAATTTGCGCCTAATTGGAGAAATTGACAAATGTTTTGATGATATTAACCAGTCCATTTTGTCTCTGAATGTAAGAACTCCCTTCCACAAGAGCAGAGTAAAGATCGCGCCTGTGATGACTGACAGCGGGAGCACGAGGACAACTGTCAGATAAGGGATAGGCAAAAGATAAAGCTGCCTCCTGATAAAAGAAAAAAAAAAATATTACATTCTAATAATTTAAGATCTGTGCAGTTGTATTTTAACTCTAATTTCAGTTGATAAACCAACGTACAAGTTAGGTGATTCCATCACACCACACTCAATGAAATGCAGTGACACAGCCAAAGGCAAATAATAAAGAGGAAAAAAACCCCTCTAAAACCACAAAAAATGTATCCAAGAACTCTACCGATCATTAAAACACTAAGACTGGGTCACCATCAGCTCCAAATTCAGTACTGCCTTTGGGCAGGGCCTTTTTTTCCCCTAGAAACTATTTTTTCTCCCTTTCTAGCACCCTAGAGATTCCATGTGAAAAATGACCCAATTGAAGTCAGTTTTGTAATTCTCCTTAAAGGTAAGTTCTCAACTCTGATTTTTGAATTGTATGCTATTTCTATAGCACACAGTTTATTTAGCAAATACAATCAAAGTGATTTATGACATGTGAAGGCATTCTACAATGAAGACAAAGTTTCCTGAAATCCATATTTGGTGAATATTTCCTTAGAATAGGACACGTTTAATGATAGATTTCTGACAATATCTGAATGTTTCCGAGTTACTGTGAGAACAAGGAGGAGACACAAACACTGAGATGAGCCAGTGCCTCTCCTTTCTTCTTAAGTGGATGGGCAAGTTCCTTAAAATGGCAGCATTATGCTTCTGGCATGCTCCTTCCTTCCCCCCCTCCCTGGGTTTTCTGTGGCTTTGTAAGGTTGTGTTAGATACAGGCAATCTTTTCTGAGACAAAGAGCTGATTTCTCACAGTCACAGAGATATAATTAGGTTTACCAGGGATAGATTCTGCTACCTTATTCCACATACACCAGAAGTCAGTAAGTAGATGAGACCTCAAAATGATTTATCACCTGAAAGAGAGCTGATGGTGGAGCACTGCTGTACGTGAGGCTGGAAAGAAAGCAGCAGTGTGTACATGGAGCTCTTCCAGTATGAGCAGTTTTTCACTTGTCAAAAATCAATTTCATGTGCCGCCCTGCTTTCTGCTCATCCGGCTTTGTGAGCTCCTTTCGGAGTTCACACCGAGCCTCAAAACTACAGCTCACAATGGATGTGTCTGTGGGATTGCCTACATCAGTAACAACTTCCATTTCCCATCTTCGCACATTACCGAAATGTTTACTGTATAATTCCTTCCTAAAGGAGGCCCTGAAGTGTGCAATAGTCTGGGTGCCATGCAGTGCTTTGCACAGATAACCACTGACCTTAAATACACCTGTACACACCCCTCTGCATTCAGCTCCCTTCCCCTGGGAACAGCCTCCTTTACTTTGACTCAATGTAATCTCGAAGCAGGAGTCAGAACTGCACACTTCCTTTCAGCAGCACAGCAAGTGTTGAAAGGCACTTACTGACTGCATGCAAAGTGTACGGCTACAATTTCCATATTTTAGTCTAGGATCTAAATTCTTTTTATTAATTCTTTAGCAGTACCAATAAGTACCATGGAAGTCTGAGAAAAATTCAACACCTGCACATGCAAAAATTATTGTCTTTCTAACCAGTCCATGGTGCTACCCATTGACCATTGAATTTTCCCCCTCATTTAGCAGTGTATGTGTTAGAGATGCCCTGTGGACCACATAAGCAATTTCTGCAGTGAATCAAGCAGTTATGAGAAAGGTCAGTTCTGTGCACTAAGTTAGAAGAATAGAATATTTATTCCCCTACTCCAAATATGGCTTTTTTCCCCCCTTAATATCCATTCCTGCCACATGGAAGAAGTATGAGTTTCTTCTGTGCTTAAAACATGGCCCTAACGCTTTTCTCTGTGAGATGGGTACTATGTGTACACGCATGTACCAAATGAAACAGTTCAGACAGACTTGCTCGCAATACATGACATTCATACTCAAAGGCTGAAAGTGCTTTTTGTCTCCTACTTCGATAAATATTGCAATGACAAACTTGGATGAAGGCCTCTAGCGTACAGACTCACAATTATTATTCAGATTCTTCTTGTCAGTATCCACGTTTACACACATAATAAAATGAAACCATTAAATAGAAGTACGTCTGTCAAAATATGATGATCCAACTGTTAATAATAATGCTGTATTTACAGCAGGAGTAATGCACAGTCTCTTGCATCTTAAAATCAGTTATAGAAAGGGCAGAATCATGTCACAAGAAGAACTATTTCATATACACTGATATCTCTTGAGAAGCATGCCAAGTTATTCACTCTACAATTACACTCCAGGATGGATTGTGTAGGATGTCTGTATCTATATATACATAAAGATCATTGGGAGCTTCTTTCTCCTCTTACCTTTCCTCTTTTAAATGTTTCAAAACCTCTCACCACTCAAGCACTTAGTGATGCATAAGCTGCTCCTAAGTTCCTTCAGCACCTGCAGTATCATCAGGTGTGGGGGAAATGAATTAAACCTTGCTGAAGAACAGCAAAGAGCTGGCACTGCAAGCTGCAGTGAATTACACTCAATAAATTTCAGCCCTTAGTTTTTTCTCCCTGAAAGAAATATCTGATTTGGAAAGCAAAGAACAATTTTAATAGCCCTCAACCAGTTTAAAGGATTAATTTGACATGCATCAGTATATATGCTACAGTGGCCTCTTTATTTTGGTAATTATTTTGAATTCACTTTACACAAAACAGTTACAAAACACATTTACTGAAATATGGGGTATAAGGTTCCTATAAAACTGATTTGACTGCTTAGCCTTCCAGTGGGTTTCTGCAGACACAGATTTAGCAGGCTTTAATCAGGTCTCTGGTAGAGTCTGTAATAAAACTCTGCCACTTATCTTGTTTCTCTCATCCTGAAAGACAAAGTATTTTAAGTTTTATAAGCATTAATTCTGCTACTTGTGCAGCTCCGAGAGGATTTGAAAGGTCTAAACTTCACCAAAGGAGCAGGACCAACTGAACTTTCTTGTTCTGGAAAGAGTGAAGGAAAAAACAAAACTCAAAAACGCACCAGCGAATTGAGTTAGTGAAAGCACGCAGTTCTTAACCTAACCAGTTTTCTGGTTTACTATCCAGACCCTCAGCAAATGTGCCACGAGGACTTCCCCTTCCTAAGTATCCCAGTGTGGTTACCAGGGCAAAAAGGGATGAAGGCAGAGTGACCTGATGAATTGCCCTGTCTCTGTAGAAGACATGGCAAATTGTAAAACAAACTCGTACAGTAAATTAATAAGCTCAAGCACAAGGCAGGGCTCTCCAGAGGGAACAATGTGGAACTGCTCTTTGGCTGCAGCTGGACAAAACAAGGCAGCTTTAACAACTGCCTGTTATCAGGGACGTTATTCAGCCCTCCCCTGGCATGACCTCTGCAGCTAAGCCAGTTCAGAGATATGAACAGGGAAAAAGAAAATATTTTGCACATGCCGGTTTTCCACACTTTAAAGTGATGGATGTAGCTCACAATGGGTTTATGAGCAGAAGGAAGCAGAGAATCCAGGCCAGGAAAATTCCTCAACAGCTCCTAGGTAGCACACCAGCTCGAGCTGCCAAACTGCTCTGAGGTGGACTTGGAACGGCCAGTGACACCCCCAGGGTCCAGGAGCCAGGAATCAAGAATCAGCTCCCTCCTTCTGCCCTGGAGGTGTTTTTGGGTCCTGGCTGGAGTCAGATGAAGACAGAGCAAGGAAGATGTGAAAGGCAGCAGAGCTTGCTGCAGATGGTTTTTAACCCACGTTTTAAAGGAGGTTCAGGGCCATTTGCTAGAACTATCCCCTGCACAATTGTGCTCACACATCAGCTTCAATCTGAACTGCAAACACACAGGGAAAAAGTATTAGCACATCGAGAAGCAGAATAAACACTGAAAAAACAATAATGCAATTACACGAGTCAACACTAGAAAACACTGAGGAGGTCCAGGGATGGGCAACGAAATGATTACAGGCATGGAAGGAAGAATTAAAGGCTAGGAATACTGAGTTTCCACAGGGAAAGAACATACAAGGCCTGGTATACTAAAGCTATGGACTCAGAGAACTGGATATTTAAATTAAAAAATAGCAAGACAGCATAACTGAGCAGCATAAATTTACAGGTGATGTACAAATACCTAAACTTCAGTTAACTGTTTGCCGGAAAAGATAAGGAATACATTTTGTTCTGTTTTGGTTTAGCCCTTCATTACAAGATATTGCAAATTTTTACACTCTTTTGTTTGCCATTAGATTTAACGTGGAAATTCCCATTACAATTACTTCACCCTTATGATGAACACGCTTCAGTCACAGTACTGCTGGCTGCTTTGCTTTTATTTTTTAACACATTTATTAAATGCTGCAGCACTAGAGCACAAAAGCAGGAAGAGAAACGGCTGTGGATTCGCAGGATCACACACAGCTTGTAAGAGACACTACCAAGCCAGTTCCACAAGGGGATCCCCTTCCCCAGCCTCCTTTGCAACCACAAAATACAGAGATAAGAGAAAAATAAGATTTTTAGCATTAAAATCCCAAATTCCAGAAAAAACATCCACTTACATAGAGTAAACCAAAGGCTTTTTCTGTGTTTTATATTCATGTGCAAATAACCAGTTAAAAGAAATATTTCAAATAGCTCTAGGAAACAGATCATACTCCACAATGAGATAAGAAAAAATAAGAAAAATTTCCAGTGGCCCTAGGAGAAAAGACCCTTCTCAAGTCCGTATCTGGCAAGGTATTACTTCACAAGAAAACAAAATGAAGACATTCTTGTCTGTTTCTTAATTGTGCAATCTCATAACACAGCATTCATTTTCCATGTTGATTTTGCAGTCATTGCTTCCAGCCTATGAAGGTACTCTAGTCACTGCACTCCAGCTGATCACTACACAGAGAGCGACCAAAACATGGTGGGATGTGGATGAATTCGTTCATTTTCCTTCTCAAAATAAAATCAAGATAAAAACAATTTTTGCACAGTCATAACTAATGGTTACAATGGTTATCCCCATCTGTCCACATTCCAGGGCAAGATTAGCTTTTATCCAGTAAAGATGAAAAACAGTGAACCTGTGTAGATTTCCTTTAAGACAAAGTATAATTATAAAATCATTAAAGTCAAGGGAAAGGAGTAATTCACTAATATTTCTTTAGAGGTAACATCTTGTATACCCTGAAAAAACAAGCTTTCTTACTAAAATTTTAATAAGCCCTTGGGTTTTCTCTGAAACATTTAAGAATAGCTGGTAAGAAAGCAATTAGAATTGAACAGATGTTAAAACCTATGAAAAACACTTCCATATTTTAAAATAAAAACATCTTGTACTAACTGTGATTGTATATAAGACCAACAACAACAAAAAACCCCAAGAAACAAGTCTGCTCCTATTTTTGTTTGCTCCTCCTGTACTTCGCAATAATGCACTGTTTGGGTAGATGTTCCACACTGGAAAGTGTCAAGCGCTATTGAAAAGAAAAAATTGACTTGCGCTGCATTATGGTTTTCACCACCCAAGCTGTTTTTAAAGCACAAATTATTTCTGGCTTTGCTTTGAATAAATTATGGATAGCACATATTGGAAAAGTTACTCGGGCCACTGAGTGCAGTTGTGTGTGTGCTCTGCAGCTGTGACCGTGGCACACTGGTCTGGGTGTGGATGAAGAAACATTTATATGGAAACAGAACTCAGCACCAGGCAGGCCAAACTTGGGGTAAAATCCCCCATAAACTGAAGAGCAACTCCTTGAGGATTTCTTTTATTTATTTAAATTTCCATTTCCTGACAGCAATGAGATGCCCCCAGAAATGAATTCATGAAAGATCGTTGTACCACTGAGGTAGTTACTCTAACACACGCTTCAGCTCATTCCCAACTACACCTTTGACTTCAGGAGTATATTTAAAGGGATTAATGCCTGTTGTGCCTCATTGTTTAACTATACATTGACTATGCAGAATGTTAACACATAATATAATACCGAAATACTCAACATGGCTCTTTGATCACAGAGCTCGATGGGTAACTACCACTTCCAGAACATGTCATTTAGAACTTACTGAATTTATTTAAGTATCTACATTACCCAGCTACCAAACAGCTCAGAATAAGCGATGCTGCATTAACTTCTAAACTAACAGCGCATCCAGGGCACCGTCTGCGAGGTGGCAGGAGGGTTCCTACTGCACATCTGCTGCACAGAGAACCTGAATCTCAGCTCTCCCGGTGTCCCTGCCTGCGACAAGGGGAGGGTACAGCAGGCCCAGGGACCAGCCCAGGTGTGTGAAGGTGATGCCTTTTCCTGGTCTTAAAATGAAGAGAGCTGAACACAGTTAAGAGGGGAAAAGGGTTTTACCTCGGTGTTTATTGAAGGACCCTCAGGGGCGCCGAAATGCACATCGAAATGCACCCCGAAATGCCCCCCGAAGAAATGGCCCCCCACGATGTGATGTGTGTGCAATTACAGGCCTTGCTAATTAGCACATCTATCAAAGATTGCCCAGGGAGGGACTCCAGCGAGACCCCTCAGCGAGGAACCTTCCCCTGGCTGGGCCTGGCTTTGTTTACAGAATGTGTTCTGGAGAGGCCCTCGGGGTCTGGGGTTTCCAGGGTGTTTGGGCTCTTGGCTTAACAGGATATTGGGTCTGAGGGGAGTTATCAGACTTAAAGAATTATAACCATGCAGGCTAAGAGCACTAAGAATACATAAAAGCTATATAAAAGAGTGTATAAAAGGGGTATAAAAGAAAAAGCAAAAAATCCTCATGGCATCAAAGGCACTGGCATGAAGGCCACTGCTCGTGGCACAGCTTCACCGCGTGCCTGGTCAAAGCTGTGCCTGGTCACAGCCTTGCACTCCTCAAACCACAGCCTCAGCTCCTCGATGGCACCAGCTGGATGGGAGCAGTCATTTTCTGTTCAAACTGCTGGAAACCTGCCCAATCTAGTGATGTGAATTTGACACTAGTTAGCTTACAAGGGGCAACCTCTGTAGTTCAAAACACGAGGAGCTTAATAGGAGGGATTATCTAGAGCTCTGTAACTGATCACTTAAAAAACAAAGCCCCTGCCTCACTTGTTGTACAACTGCAAATTTGCATAGAGGTTGTACTACAAGCAAGTTTTAAAGGAATTTAAATTGACACAAAAGAAAATCTAAATAAATCTCACTTTTATCACTAACTTTCACTTCCAAATTACACCAAGTGATTTCTTAACCACATACAAATATACCTGCGCACTTGTGTAAACCATCTTTACCCGATCTATCCATTTTACAGCAGAGCATTCAGGAGCAATGCAGGTACTTAAACACAGACATTTAGTGCTATTTTAGATGCCCGAGGGCATCTCACCCTGGCTCTCAACTGCTGCTGGAAAAGGCATTAAGTCATCTGTCCCACCTGCTAGCCCCGTCTCAGGTACCCAAAGCGCTTAAAACGACATTAGATATCTATGTTTAGGCTTCTGAATCTTCTCCTTGGTGCCGAGAGAAAGTGCAAACAAGGGGCAGAATTGGTGTCCTGGAGTCTGTCATTCATCTCAAACACAAGCACTGCAGAAGCAGCAGGAGTGTGAAATCTTTACATTGTCTCACTAATGTATGTTTCCACTCTGCTCCCACAGATCAATCTGTGACAAAAGCATACAGTATGTTGTGCATTATTATCAGCAAAAGCTACTGCAATGAGGAAAGCTGGAACAGATTTTGGAGGGTAATAGCATCTCACTCCCAAAAAATCAAACTGGATTTGCATGAGAGAGAAGGATGAAATGCCCTTCTTCAACCACAATTCAAATGGAATCAGTTTCTTGCTCATTTCGCTCGCAATTTATTTGTGCCACATCATGGGGAAAAAATAAAGATGACTTTTTTTTTCTCCCTGCCTTTTTTACATATTGATGCTCTCTGCAACATAGCACCACGTTGACACCTCTACCTGGACAATCTATAAATAAGAATCAAAACCAAGATAATGACAAAGAGACTGAAAATCTGCTGTCCCAAATGTACTTTCATCTCATCCAGGTGAAATGAAAAAATGAGCTCAGAATACTATAACAAATACTCTTTTTTCCATATCCAGGGTTTCTTGTAACATGCTACAAATTCTTCCTGGGCTTCTACTTTGAAACTTACTTATGTGGAGTTTAATATTCAGACTTGAATAGTCTTCTAAAGCTTGTCCCAAACAAAGCCACATAACGTGCCTATTTTACAGCACCTCCTGCCTCCTATTTTTGTGGCCTGCAGGTCAAGGGATTTCCATGTAATTTTTTTAAGCCAAGTTTAAATAATTATATATATATAAAAAACAAAACTCAAAGTAAACAACCTCCCCCCAAAAAAAACTTAAACAAAACAAAAAAAAGGCATTCTGAATTTCTCCAATTAACCAAAATTTCTGTGGCTTTATTCCAAAGTCTTAAAACTGTGCCTCTTTTGTGTGTTTACTTCTATTATGATATTCTGCCATAAATGTTCTTAGTAGCAATACCTTTTGCCAAAATTAAAGCTATCATGGTTTCATACCAGTCATAGAAAGCACCCAGAGGAATGCTGTAGGAAAGAAAACATTTTTAAATCACAACAGAAACAATTGCTTACCTCAGACACTTTCTTGGTCACATGAATTTTCTCCAAGACAATACCATAAATTGTACTCCAAATTGGTTGTGAACAACTGACATTAACCTACAAAGTTTGGCAAGCAGTAATTAAGTCCTGTAATGAAATGCTTAAAAATAACTCATTCAGTCTCTGAATCCTCACACGTAATTGCACAGCTCCATATCCTTTTTCTGGTTTTACAGTTATTTCTAGGTATAAAAATATTTGGTATATCCCTTTAAGAACTTGGCACAGACATTTACTGCCACAAATACCAGCAAAGCAAGGAGTTTATCCCCAGGAAAGAAGCTAATTAGGCATTTAGCAACCTGAGGAGAACAGAATGTGTCTGTTGTGGAAGGATAAATCCCACGCTCCTGGGAAACCCCAGTGCAGTGGGGTTAGGAGTTATTTTGGAGCGAACTCTCAGCCTTCACTACAAAGATGTTCCACGTGGGATGACCCTGAGCACTCCCTGGGTCTGGGGCAGGCAGGTGATGCAAGGGAGGAAGCCAAGGAGCCACCCAGAGCCACCAGCTCTCCCTCCTGCTACCACAGCTTTCCACATCATGGAGAGAAAGTCAGAGAGTCTCTTCACTTGCAAAGGTTCCACATTTCCAAAGCGGGAAGAGAAAAATCAATACTGTGGGCAGCAAAGGCAAAAGCCCCACAAAACAAAACAAAGGTATTTGTTTTCATCACCAAAAGTTGAATGGGTGCAAGGTCATCAACTGGCTGGGAAAGGAAATCCACTCACTATCTTGCCAGGATACACTGCTTTACAAAGCAGATAAGGAAAGTGAAGTTCTCCATGTCCATGCCATGTTACAATGTCATGAAATCACTGTGTTAAAAGAATACCCAAAAAACCCAAAGAACCCTGGCTACTTAGAACATAAAACTTCAGAATGCCCCTAAGCAATTTCTGTAGTTTTCTACATAATCACATGTTCCACGGGTGAGGATGGAGGGAAAAGGCACTTTTCCCTTTAGACCACCTGTCTGAACTTAACTAAGCCGATGGTTGTTGTTGTGCTCACATTGCAGCAGCACCTAGATGAAGGATGTACATAATCCTTTAAGGCTCATAATCTGTCTAAGTGTCATTTCATGGCCTATTTGAAACAACCTGACATTAGCACAACCAACGAAACCTCCTGAACACTCTGCATAAACAACAGCAAAGTCTGAAGAAGCCTTCAGGCTAATATAGGATTTTTTTCCTTGAACCTGCTCCTCCCGCCATGAGTACACGCCCAACATGCACATACTCAGAATGCAGCTTTTTTTAAAGTTGCTTGTGAATCACAGAAATATCCCCATAACTGGAGGAAAATGTAGAAGATGCTCAGTCTGAAGTTCACTAATGCTGCTCTCACAAACAACATCTTATCAGTTCTTCAGGTGAAAGTTTTACAGATATTTCATTTGTTGAAGGTAATATTGATTTTCATGTAGCCTGTGATCAAGATGGACCACTGACTTTCTTCTGCTTATTTTAGCCATATACACCTCCCTCATCTAAACTGAGAAACTCGAAAATATAGGATATTAAATGAAGCTGCAGATTCTTTCATTACATGTATAATATCACTGTTATAGCTTTGCTTCTCTTCCCTTCTCCACCCCCCACAAAGTTTCAGAAATCTTCAGCAAAATGACTTTTTCCTACCCACTTGCACAAATCTTGGGATTTTACACCACAATTATCATCGGGGGGGGGAAAAAAAAAGGGACCCCAACCCTTTCTGAACTGAAAACTGAGAGATTTTTGTTGGGGTGGGGTTTTTCTTGGTTTGTTTTTTTCCTGTTTGTTTTCTTGGGTGTTTCTTTCAAGAACAAACACCCCGATCAATGTTTGCCACTGAAGAGCGATTCAGACTGTCAGCCTACCAGTCCTGCTGCTATCAGGACATTGTTAAAGTTCGGGATCTTCAACATGACAGAAATCCTGATTCAAACTGCCTCTGCTTCCCACCAGCACCTGCACAAATGCAGGAGTGTTTCCCCAGCAGCCCAGCCCCTGGGAGGAGGACACAGCCCAGTAGTTTGGGTAGTCCAACACTGACTCGACAAAGCTGCCAACACACGCGGATCTCCACCGACCCAAGGCTTCCAAACCCAAACCACCACGCTGAGTGTCAGAGTGAAACCTGGAAGCACCAAGAGAACATTAAGAAGTGGCAGAGATCCTAACATCCAGCTGACAGGATTTTGCAAGTTCTCCATGTAGGTTCTCTCTCTCTTTGCACATCTCTCACCAGCGGAGGCTTCCAGGACGCACCCACGCTGAAGAGCTCTGCACGGCCAGGCTTTAACAGCGGCCCTGCAGCGCAAATGCGAGGGGAGGTTGAAGCTCTTGGCAAAAGCAAAGGTTCCACGTTTCCCCGAGATCTACGGGGATGACCTCCAACAGGTGTAAATTAAACACCATCCTCACTCAGCAGACTGAGCTGGATATGAGTATTCATTAATATGAATAATTCATTGTAAATGACACAGGGATTTTGAAAATCCTGTTTCCATGTAGTGATTTAAATTCTATACTAGACACCAAGTTTACATAAAAAATGTGTTGTTTAGTAAGTTACTGATATCACCAGCATTGCATATTTTTGTAGCTTTCTGGAATTTTCCAAGGTAAGAAACAGCTGATCAGCTCTGCCACTACATTTTATACATTTTGTGAGCATAAATTCAGGAGACAGGGCACCTATTTTTACACAGATCCCAATTCTCACAACACTCATCTGGTATTATGAAATATTTTGCTGTAGACATCACGTGTAACTTCCATTTTTGTTGTTGACATTTTCCTGGAGTTTTTTTGTTTTTCCACATCAAGAGGACAATAAAACTGCAACGAATTACAAACTGGACAGATGAAGAAAGAAAATTAAGTGAATCATTACAGATTCTATACTTGTTTATTAAACTTTTTTTCTTTTACTTCAGGGGATATAAAATTCCCAACAGCTGTTTTATGCAGCACAGGAAGCTGCTTTTAAACAGTATATTGTTTTGTTGCCTAACCAACTCTTCCACCTTTCAGACTAATCCTTCACATCACCAAAACCCTAAGATTTACAGTAATGAAATGACAGTAGAGGAGTTTGTATCAGCAGCCAGAGGTGCACATTTCAACCAGTATAGATACAGTTAAGAGGAAGGCTTCCTTGTAAAGAAAAATAATGTGCATAATTCAGCAGCTACACCATTCCACACACATATAATTAACAAGTCTTCAGCTCATTAGCAGTCTGTATAAAATACATATAATATGCTGTGCAAAACTGATTGAGAATGAAAAGCTCCTCATGCATTAAAATAAATTATTTAAATTGTTTTGAAAGATTGCTATCAGTAGCATTTGAGGATTCGATTCCCAAACCTACTCATGGCTGCAGCTACTTCAGCCTGATGCTTTCACCAGAACGCTTCTTGCCATGCTCATTCCAGCACGATACAGTTGATCAGTGACTGCTGAGGCTCTGCTCCAGCCCTGAGAGGTGAATGGGACCAAGGGAGCACAAAGAGCGGCCCCAGGTAGCCCCGAGCACGCAGAACTCCCAAAGGCAGGAGCTCCTGTGCCACAGCACGTGCACACTCACCATGGAAGCAGAAAGGGCCTTTTTGGGGAACACCACACGTAGTGCACATAGGCATCTTCTCTTTACTTGCCTATACATCGATTAACATCCTGCACAGTGTCACTGCTCCTTCCCCAGCCACGCGACGAAGGGCCGGGCATTACCGCACCCCCAGACGCCAGCACTCAGAGGACACCCTGACACCGTAAAAACGGGTCTCAAGGGATGAAATAGTTACTCCTGAGCTGTAGTGACACCTCCTGGCGACAGATCAAGAAGGTCTTTTCCCACACTGAGTGCTTTCTCCAGACAATTCTTGGGGGTTTCAGCCAAGAGGCAACGATCACGGTGCTCCCTCCAGCCCGGCTCCAAAGGCACGCTGCCCAGAATACCAAGCAGAGCCTCCTGATTTACAGGGAGTGCTGACATTTTAGAAAGCGAGAGGCTAAGACACAGGAATATCAGCTCTAAGATCTCTGGATTTATTGTACCACACATTGGCCTTTCTTGAGTGGTTGGAAAAATTGCTGCAAAAGCTAATCAACTAGCAGCTTAATTCATACCATGAATCTTGCAAAGTGTTTTCTCACTTCACTGTGAAGCCCTGTCTGTTTGCTGAGAGTTTATATCTCTGCCCTCCACGGACTCCTGACAAATAATGTAAGCATGATTTTGGTAAGAAGAATGTAAGTTAACATAGAAGAAAAAAAATAGCTTAAGGCTACCTATAACCCAAACATCATAATATGTATAAAAACCATTTCTCCTTTCTTTGGTGTAGGTAACACAGTCAGTGTAAATTGTAAATTCTGTAGAAAGACAGAGATGGTAATTGCTTACAAGCATTCCAAAATACATTAAGTATCACAGTAGTGGAAGTGAAATTGATTATAGCAGTTTTGAACAGTGGACTTGGAGGCAGAGGGACACCTGTGAACCTTAGCAAGAACCCCACATTTAAGAGTCCTGCAGAACTGGCAACTCAAATATTTATATTCAAGTGAAAGCCAGACAGTAAATGTGTTTGATAGGTTGAGTTTAGCTCGGTCAGTGTTTTACACAGCAATCTGTGCTCCCCCCAGCCCTGACCAACCACCATCCAGAATCCTGAAGGATTTGATTGCTCTCATTATATTATCCCCGTTATATTTTCTGTGCTGCCTTTATACAGTACAATTTTCTTCATACTTACATAATAATAGAAAGCCGAATTTTTGCTTGTTTTCTTTTGTGTTGTTCTCTCCCCCCACCCCAACCCTTCAGAGGCAATTACAACAATTTTAAGTACTTTGCATATGCTGCAAGGCAATCAAGAAAATTCATTTGACAAACTGGATTACAACTGTCTGCCAGAAAGCAAAGTGGTGAAAACATTTCCAACAATTTCTCAGTGAGCATGTCTGGTAGATGCTCAGAGCATACTGAAATAATGCACAAGTAAGAAGAGGTCTACATTTACAGTTTCAATAAAGCAAAAAAAGCCCCATGGAAATGATGTATTTCCTCTCATCACATCCAAAGTTAAACTGTAAAACTCTTTGAAACAGCTGAAAGCCTAACAAGGTAAATCCCCTTTTGCAATTAATTTCCATATTCAGGAATTCCATACTCACAGATCATGAGCTGAACCAAGTATGTGAACATTTCTACAAGGTAGAGTGGCTTCAGAGCAGTGTTACTTCTCAGACTGCAGTGCTTTCAGATTTAACTGCATTTTATCATCCCTCCAGCTCATTTTCAAGCAGGTAAATACCTACATACGTACCCATCTCTTCCACTCTCTGCATCCATCCATCACCACTGTGAGTAACGCAGTCATCCCAGGCTGGATTGCTATGGAAATCTCTGCTGCCATCATCACTGGGTAATTTCTCCCCCTCACCCATACACCTGCAGACATGCCAGCTCTGTGCCCACAGTGTAATGGCTTTCCAGCGAGCAGCTCCATCCTCCAACACAAAGCCACTCCCAGGGACGCTGGACAGAAGCATAACATGGGAATTCTCAAACTACTCCACGTGCCGGAGTCCTCGTGGCAGCAGAGTGCTTCAGTGGTGTTAATTCACACTGCTTTTCTTACTGCACTGGCTTTCAAGCACAGACACATCCCTGCAGCTCTGGGGATCTGCTCACAAGAGAACATTGCAGACTGCCCACGAGGTGCCCCAGACAGGACGGGAGCTGTGTCCAAAGCAGCCCAACGCTCCCTCTTACAGGATGCTGTTACTCACTAGGGCCAGGTACAGTTTGTACACGTTATTACACTGATATTTCACATTAAGGCTTTTCTTTCCCTTTCTTGGGCTTTTAAAATAAATTATTCATCAGTGATCTATGATAAAGGGCTTTAGTTTGCTCTATGTAATTTGCTAAGAGGAAATGGGAATGCTTTAACAGGGACAAGTAATGTTTTCCTGGGAAGATCTGAAGGCTTTCCTGTATTGGTGAAAAGACTTGACATTTGATCAAAACAAAATAATTTTTAACGTGTCCTAACGACAGAGACTAACACTTC
Organism: Oriolus oriolus; assembly: GCA_013400235.1. NCBI lineage: Eukaryota > Metazoa > Chordata > Aves > Passeriformes > Corvidae > Oriolus > Oriolus oriolus. Next base: position 625,643 of record VXBT01004356.1, on the reverse strand, counting down.
ACACCGAAGAAGAACTTGTTATTTTATAAGTGTGGGAAATTCTCCCTTGAGTTTAGAGTTAAACAGCTGTTTTCTCTGGAAATTCAGCATGTGTTCAACACATTTTATTTTACATATTCAGGGACGTGCAAAAACCCTCCCCAGATTTATTCAGATATTTATGGGTTTCTTTAATTTGTTGGAGCTATCCAGGGAATGAGCAGGAAAAGCTTCTCTCCTCAAGCAGTTTGGAGAAAGAGTGGGGTTTTGTCCATTTTCAAATAGGAAAAAGACTTGACTCACTGCCAGAACCGGAGTGAGAGATCTGAGGAGACTCTAAAAAACATGAAGTTCTAGTTTAGAAAAAGATTAGGATTTGGATACTTGACTTTTTAACTTGCATTCATATGCTGGCATTTTTCACTTTTTATGTTATTTTATGAAACAAAAAGGGACTTATTACTTCATTAGAATTTGCACTATAAACACACATTTTCATGCTAATAATGTTTATGTAATTTCTCATTTATAGCTGAGAAGTCTCATCTTGATCTTTTGCTTTGTGAAATAAATGGTTGATTTCCATTCCTTCTGAAGGCAATTTTTCTTTTTAATTTTACAGCCTCAGACAGGTTCATTCACCTGCTCTTTGAATTACGGGAAAGTGAAAAAAGTAATACTTACTCGAAATGACAAAGTATAAGTGGGCCTCCCTCACCTCAACCCCAATTCAAGGATGCTGAACTTTATGATCTGACATTTTCAGGTTGGCTACGTCCGATTCTGTCCTGTGCATTTTCATTGTATGTGGAGAACGCACTCATTTCCTTACCACACACCAACAGACAAATGAGGTTAAAACATTTTAAAAGCAGATTTTAAAAATGTGGTTAGTACTGGAATTGCAGTAACATTTCCCATTACGAACTAGCAAGAAGCTACCAGTCATGAAGAAACGCAGGGTTGGACTACTCCTTTTTAGAGCAACTACAAAAAAGCTGAATTCTGTGCTTTAGCCTGTCCCAAAGAGACTTGTAACACATATTGTAGACCCAAACTGAGCTCTGTAAAAGGGAATAGATCTCAAATTTTTGAGCCTTGGAAGACTAGCAAGGAAAAGGGGCAAGGCTGTTGACTCAACAAGATTGGCTGTCTTTGGTTTAGAAGCAAACAGAATTAATCAGTAATCTGTCAGTTAACTTTTCAACAAAGGAAATTAGGATCACACATGTCTCAGACACTCTGCACAATGGTTCTGCTCTCACCCACAGGATGCAATTCTGCTGGCTTTCAAGAACAGGGATGTGTCACCCGCTTTCATAGTAACACTATTTGTCAGGGTGAACCCTCTCCACAGACAAAACTTCATGTGCAGTGTTAGTGGCATGAAAATTCAAGTTCAGAAACATAGTACCAGTTACAGATACATGCTACAGCTGGGTACAGAAAATATGTGCTGTCACATTGTCACCACTAGCTTTGAAGTGGGAGAAAAAGTTGTCAGTGTAAAGAGATCTTAGAGCTAGTGAGCAAACCAAACAGTTGGAGTAGAGGGAATTGGGTTCTCTGGATAGACTAAAAGAGACAGAAGTGGTGTATCAGTGGGAAACATAAGGATTAAGGAATACGAAATATTTCCGAGAACTGAAGGAATATGATCAAAACCAGAAGTCACAATACAAAGGTAAAAGTGGACTTTGTAAAGGGAATTGCAACCTACCAGAACAGGCAGGGTAGATTCAGCAGAAGCTAACCTCACTGCAAAAGGTCAGAGACACTGACAGGGGAGCTCCCACTAGCGAAACAAAGTTAAGAATATGTAATTGAAGCTGCTTAAAGTATTACTGCAAAACTGATAGGAACTCCTCCTGCTCTGGAAGAAAGGATTCAAAAGCCTCTCTTCCAAGTGGAGATCTTTCCTCCTGATGCTAAAGAAACAGACCCTTGCGAACACATCATGCACACTTACTGCGTTTGCAGCCCTGCCACGGGAGCAGAACACACTGAGTAATACAATGACTCTTCCTTGCCAAAGAAGGCTTGTCTCAAACATCTGAATTGTATGATAAAGTCAAGTGATCTTCAGCTTACGAGGGAAGAAATAGTTGTTTTATACCATCAAAAAATAACTCCCCAAAAAACCCCTCCCTGTCTCGTTGAATAACATTCATTTCTAGCTGTGAGACATGGCCCAGTATCAGCCTTCAAAAATACTTCATCTTTCTTTTCCCTTCTCTTACTTTGATTTCTAATTACGTTGAAGATTTGTCTGATTTTCTAGACACCACTTACATTAATTCACAGTTAAGGTATCCACAGCATCACCATCATTTGAGACACAGACTTTTCTCCCTTAAAGCTTCCTGACACTGCCATGCTCAGTGACGGTTTCCTTGTCTGTAAGACAGATGAGCACTAAGCACTTCCTTGAGGGACCAACAATACTGGCTTACTTGAGATCAAACCTAGGACTTGCTTTATGGCCTAGAGTTCCCACAGATGTGCACTTTTGCAATTTTCAGTGCCACCACAATGCGCTGAAGGAGAATCACCTGGAGTATCAGGAACAATCAATGCAGCTCTAGTATGGCACAGAACACCAGCAGATAAATTGGTATGTATTCTCCAGCCCCTGTGTTTCATCATCTGTCATTAGCACTGTCATTTATAAAAGGGTATCCTGCATTTTGAATCCACTTGGGTTTGAGTTAATTTAAAAATACAGTGCCAAGGCAGGAATTAATTCCCAAGATAAAAGTTTAAGAGACTGTATTTAAAAGTAAATTAAAACCAGTTGTAAAGAGCCACAGAATTCAATCATAGATTTTCAGTACCTCTCCTTGGTGAACAGCAGAGGATGTGATCCCCAGAGGAACCACCCAGTTCTGCCGGCCCTAAGCACGACAGCCCCCAGTGCCGGAGCACAGCGGGACACGAGAGGGGCTCCGCGCCCCCCGTCCCTGGCGGTGGCCACCACCTCCACTGGGCCCTCCCCGAACCCACGGGGAGGTGCCATGAAACTGAACTGCAGAGACCCACATGTTGCAAAGAAATCCATTTTTGGAAAGTGACAGTCCGAAGTGCACAGTGCCAAGTACAGTCCCAAACTGAGGCATTCAAAAGCTGTAAATTGGTTTGGGCCTATAAATACAGACCCTTTCCAATGGCTCATTCTGGAGCCCACGGAGAAGGAAACAGCATTAGAAAAACAGTAACTGTGTTACAAACACCATGTTTGAGAAAGACTGAATTATTAAACATTCAGATAAAAACACAGACCAAGAAATATTTCTTTTTTTCATGTTTTAACATGTTAAGAAAAGTAATAGTTATGCAAGAGGTCCTTTAAAATTAGCACATTTCTCTTTTTGACCTTTGAAAATTTCAGCTACCTTCTTTCTCACACATTTGGTAAACCTGACCTTCTGCTGCAGATTATATGCCCTTTAACTCTTCCAGGATCCAACAAAGAATGCTCCCAGACCCCTCCTGTAGTTTTCCCGCACTTCCCAACAGAAAGTTCTGTAACCTGAAATAAATTTCCAAGACAGAGGAAGACCAACAAAAGATCTGGAGCTAGGAGAGAACTCATTTCAGAACAATAGCTTTTTTTATTTTTTTCTATTTTTACAGTGACACCACAATCAGAAAACATGCAAATATGAGCATATAAATAAATCTCTATTTTGGGGTCCTGAGAAGTTTCAGCAATTGCTTGTAGCATAATGAATGTTTGTAATTCATCAGGTTCTGTTTAGAAATGCAAAGCACACCACAACATCAGTGATGTTCTCTTTATCTTAACAAAAAGACTGCTACATTTAATGTTTTTCTGACAGAGATAGCATGTTTTAAAAAGTGTATTTCTTTTCTACAGGATAATGTTTTCAATGGTGTGTTCCTATTTGAATTAAATTAACTGTAGTAATGTCATATTTCAGGCAAGCCCATCCTCTGCTAATTATCCCAAAGAGCTTCAAAATCTTTACAGTATATTCACTGCATTTACATCTTCTCCACAAACTTACTGGTCTTGTTTATATAATTTTGCAAATGACAAGATGTGTAGGATAACGATCTAAATGAACTAAAAATTGTGTCATGGGCAGATCCTTCATAGATTTGCAATTTGTAGCTGTCAATCTTCCTACAGCTGCTAGATAACAAAACAACAGTTCTTTTCTTCATGCAGACGAGCAAATTCAATAAAGATTGGTAAGGGTTCTTTTCCAAAAGAAATCTCTGGTTCTCCACTGTCTATTAAACCTTTCCTTATACACATCCTAACTCCTTTCTCATTTTCCTTAGGGAAAAGAAAAACATCATAGCAATCCTGTGTATTTTAGCACCATATTTAACCAAATTTGACTTATGTGAAAAAAGGGCTCACCGGTGGCTAAATATTTTGGTGAAGAGGAACAGTACAAAGGGAGAAGGGGAGAAGAGATGTAGAGACTTACAACTCACATCACACTGTAACTGGAGAACACACAATGGCAGTAATCAAAATGATCATTTAAGGGAGCCAGTGCATTTTGATATCACCTTCTCAATCAAGACCCGCCTGAAATGGGCCAAGTTATATTAACATTTGAAAGACCACACAAACAAACAAAAAAGGGAAAAGAAAATCTTACAAATTCAAAGTTGTGAAATTAATACGGGTGCTGCCTGTAAGATGGGGCTTTTTCTTTTCCTTAAGATGAGGGCATAAACTGTAGTAAAAATGCTGTTAAGAACTGGATCAGGGACCAGCATCCACAGTGACAGGAAAGAAAAGGAATTCAATCAAGAGAAAATCATGACAGAAGGAGAAATAAAAATAGAAAATTAAAACAAATTGCTACTGTTGTAGAGAGGGACTAAATGGCTGTACTGATGGATAATGCAAGCATTTCATTCCTGCAAAAACCTTGTATTCCATTTTTAAAACAGCTACAACGTTTCTTCTTTCTTTAAGGAAAATACACAGTAAGTTTCCATAATCACAACGCCGGTTCCGCATCATGAGCTTCCCTTTGAAATCAAACTCCACGTTAGACAGAGGTGTTCACAGAATGTGTTGCTCCCGGGGGCTAGAAAACTCTAAGCCTCACCAGACTAACGCACTTAGCAAGTCCACCAAGGATCATCAAACAAAAAGCATTCAAGGCAAGCACGTACATTCGGTCCGTCCACTGAGATTCGCACCCAGCACCACTTGATGCACACAAGCAGTTCGGTGTCACGAGTTGTACCACTTCTTACGTGAGGTATTTTGAATCATCACTACCTTGCACAGCTAAAGAAATACACCTTTGTGGGCGCAGCAAACAAAGTGATCAGGACACAGACTCGTAAGAGGAAAGGATGCTCGCAGGTGCCTGTGTTCAGCGAGTCCCTGTCAGAGAGTATTCATTCGCCTCATACATCTCACTGATTACTCGAGATGCACATGTCTTATGATGGTAAAGGGGATTCATGAATGCTGCGGAGAGAGACCTGTAACAGCACGCCCGCTTCTGCTCCAAGACAACCGAGAAGAGGTAACATCATTTAAAATAAATAAACCTTTCCTCACTCAACGAGTAAAAAGGTCTGAGGCTCCAGCTGGGAGCAAAATTGGAAAGTAGAAACACTTGAGAAGAATTAACAGGAACGGCAGCCCCGGCAGTGCCGAGCTCCCAGTCGCCCCAAGTGCCGGGCGGACAGACACACGGACCCGGCGGCAGCCCCTCGGCTCGGGGCTCGCGAAAACACCCGCGGAACCCCCCGGGCAGAGGCTCTCCGCCGCCCTAGCTCAGCCCCGGCCCAGCTCGGCCCCACCTCGCCCCCAGGCTCGGGGCGCCGCAGACAATGGGCGGGCGGCGAGACCCGCCCGGCGCAGCCCCGCGCAGCGCCCGGCATCCCCCGGCACCGCCGCTCCGCGCCGGGCAGCGGCACCGCGGGCAGGCGCGGCCGGAGCCGCTG
>VXBT01004356.1:574840-619588 GCA_013400235.1 Oriolus oriolus | reverse complement strand
CCTCCGTGCTGTGCCCGCTCCCCGGGCTGCTCTCCCGTGCCCCGGGCGGGCTGCGCGGCCGCGTCTGCGGAACCCGGCGGCTGCCCCGGCCACCCCCGCCCGGCCCAGCTGCGCTGCGGATGCTCCTCAGCAATCAGTGCAGGCAGAAGTCATTTGACTCAGCTGCGGGGAGAGGTGGCAGGCAGAGACTGTCCTCTGCGCCGTAACTCTTTCACTTTTCCTGCTCTGCACCCCGGCGAACTTTGCCGTGGCACACGGGCGGCTTCCCTGGGCTCACCTGGCTCCCGGGACTGCCGGCTCCCGTCCGGGCGAGAACCGCTGTGCGGAGAGTGCCTCTGCTCCCCGAGAACACCTGCAGGAGAGTGAGGGCACACAGCTCAGGGTCACTCCCGATGGGGTCCAAGTTCTCCAACAAAAGCCCCAGTTTTTGACTTTGGTATGAAACGGAAATCTTTCGTTTCGGGTTGGGTTTGTGTGGTTGCAGATTTTGCATCGCTAACTTTTCAGAACGCTCCCTCAGCCAACGCTGGCTTTAGATTTGAAAAAAATTATAAATTTAAGCTCATTTCTTTTCAGCCTCCGGGGTTTTTTGCTATTGTTTGTTCAAGACCAACATTCTTGGAGTTGCAACCTAATGTCTAATCTGAATGTTTTACTCTCATTTTTACTGAAAAAAAAAAAATCATTTGGTTAGTCCTACCATGAGTTCAGAAACCAGATATTCTCATTGGAAAATAATGGAAACTAAAGCATGTAGAGGAGGAACTACTTTGCAGTTTATCTTCAAGTATAATCTATTAAGGAAAACATCACACCCTTCTCCAGGTACAGGTTCCAGGTTTCTCTACAGGAACAGGTTTGCTACAGAGGAAAGTGATACTTGTGTGGGGATGAGGACACTACTATATACTTTTTTTTTTCCCCTGCTCGAAGTCCTCTAGTGCAAATTTTGTATTTTGGCTTCTACAACAGCAGCTTGGCTTCAAGACATAAGCAGGGGAGCTGACTTTGATATCTTCTCTGAGAACCTCTTTCCTTCCTTTTCTATCAGCGGCAGGTGCAGGTCCAGTGGCACAGCCTTTGTCGCTTGTTTCTCTGCTGAGCCCTGTGTGCCAGCCCGGAGCGCACCTGAGGGACAGCCTGTCCCACAGCCCTTCCCAGCCTGTTCTCTCGCTCTGCCGTGGAAACCCGTGTGCTAGGTCAGTCTGACACTGGCGGATTGCTCGTGGGGGCCATTTGCCCTCATTATTTTTGCCACTTTAATTCTTGGCGGCGTTTTGCACGTTTCCAAACCCCATTTCTTCCTACTTTTCCAAACGAGCTGAAGCACTCAGGGTCCCTGTTCTGTCTTTGGTTTTGGAGTGGACTCACTGTCGGCCATCATTTTGCAATTGCATCTGATTTCTTTGTCACCGTGACCACGAACCAGACCCAGCCACAAGGAGTGCCCTGGTGGCAGTGCTCGGGGGGCTGCCGAGGTAGGGAGGAGCCCGGCTCCCTCCCTCAGCCCTGGCCCTGCCCCGGCGGTGCTTACCTTGTCCGGCTGCCTGGCGCACCTTGCTCCGTCCCGGTGTCCATCTCCGGCTGCGGGCCGGCCCGTGAGGGGAGGGGGGCGGTCCCGGCTGGAACTGGCCGGTCCCGGCTGGAATTGGCCGGTCCCAGCCGGTTCCCACCGGCCCCACCCAGGGCAGGGCTGAGCCCCTCAGAGAAGCTCAGGGCAGAAGGAGGTAGAAGGATTTGGGTGAGGCAGTAAAGGCTTCCCCCCCGGGGTAGTGGGCACGGAGTAGTTTTAAACATTAATTCTGACACCATTTTAAAATAAAATAAATTAAATGAATTTTTCTCCAAATCAAATTTTGCCCATGGCAGTAACTGGGAAGTGATCCGAGACAGCTTCCCCCTCGCTGTGTGCCCTGCGCTGTTGAGGAGGGCAGTGGTGGCATGGCCAGGTGTGTGGCTGGCGGCCGGTCGGGGTCACCGGTCACTGGAGAGGGGACAATCCTGTCCGGAGCACGGCAGCTCCAGCGCAGGCTCTCTTAGCAACTCCTCTGTGTTGTGACGGTCCAGCGCTGCCACAGGGCTCCTTTTCTGTCCATCCTGCCATCACCACCCAGCTCTTGGCTGCCCTTCCCACTGACTCCGCAGAAGGCATTGAGGGTACAGCGGTCAGATTTCTTACGCTGAAGTGCCCGTTTGGCAAGAAATCATCGCATTTCACTGCAGTGCAACACAGTCTGAACAAGGCACTTTAGCAGACAGCAGCACCTTTCAGTTTTCTGAGTACAAAACCTGTGTGAATGTCCCGGAGCCAGGTCAGCCTGCGTGTTTGTATCCTACAGTTTCCTTTGTACCATTTCACTGTGACCACATGGGGCAGAAATCTCTGTTCTCTGTCTAACACTGTACTCCTCGCACTTCCCTTTCTGTCCCATCCATGATCTCAACTGAACAGTCATTACTGGAAAAGAGAATGCTCCCCCCTCTCTTGCTTCTTCTTGACAATATCTGCTTCAAGTTGTGAGCATGTGTCTGTCTTATAAAATCAGTTGTTAAATTGCCTGGAATTTATGCTTAGTTCCCTTTAAACAAAATTGTAGATAAATGGTGGGTGAATTATTTTTTTTCATGCACTAAATTCAACAAAGATGCAGTTTCACTTAGTCCCCTCAAATACTTAACAGATTTGGATTGTCTTTGCTGACGTTTTTTGGTGTCTTTTCAGGAAAAGATTCACAAATGGGTCATTTTCATCAATCTTCCCTTTTCTAGTATCTTAAAGGCTAGGTAAATTTTGAAGCATGAAGGAGATTCAGGTCTTATTCTGTTCTCTGCCTGAGTGAATTTGAAGTCTTACTGTCATCTACTAAGTTGTTAAGTTATTTGGGAGTGCAAGAAGAGAGAAAAGAAGATTTTTTTTCCTGCCAATACTTTTTCAATATGTACAAATAACATTAACTAAAGCAGGAATTAGATCAGAGTCTCCTCTCAGGTAAGAACCAGGAGACTTAAGTCCTGCTCATACTTCTCAGCCAGCATTTATTTCCACATGGAGTTCAGCAGCGCTCCAGCAGGAGAGGCAGGAGGAACCCGGCTTTGCAGCCTGGTGGAGGACACTGGTCCTGGATATGGGAATGTGGATGTGAATCGCTAACAAGAAAGGGAACTAAGCCCAGAGAGTTAAGGAGTTTCTGACTCTCGTGATACTTCTGGTAGCTTTCTTAAGATTTGGATGGACAAAGAAATTGTCTGTCCCAAGTAGGGAAGCTTATTGCCAGCTTTTCTCCCCTCAGCCTTGTGTTCTTTCTTTTCTTAGTTAGCAGTCACTGCAATTTGCTGCCATAGCCCTGCTTTACTTTTCCCCTGCCCTTTCCATTTCCTCAAATAAAAGCTATTATCTGCTCTGATCTTAATGCCCCGTTCAGTTTATACCAAGTTCAGTGTAAACTAGAATGCTTCCTGGAAGCATCTGTAGTTACTCGGGTTTGGAGGTAGTTACCACGGCATGAGGAAGACTTTGCCAGGTGACAGGAGAGCTTGCTTAATTTACCACAAAATAGTCACTCCTGAATGTTGGCAAAGCAGGCAGGAGCCCTCAGAGGCTGTTTGTGAGAAATGTTGTTCTTCACTGTTAAGAGTTTCTGAGCCAGTGCTGATGTCCAGTTCACCAAAAGACTTTGTCAGCGCTGTTTGGAGGCAGATCCGCAGTGCTGCTTTGACATGTAACAAGCCCTTTGGAGATAAGCCTGTTTCTTCTTCAATTGTTTTCCTAGGGCTGCTGCAAGAGGATGATCCCTATCAATGCTGCCGTCCTCGCTATTTCAGTTTGGAGCACTTTTGATGGCACTTGTTGGGCAAATTGCTCTTTATGCTACACTGTTGCTCAGCAAGGTATTTCTGCCTGTCAGCTGTTACAGACTCTGAGAGGTAATGTTGCTTGTTTCATAGACTTCTTATTAACAGCTTATTTTTGCTTACAGGACTCACAGTACATATACTGAATATCACCAGGTCTCAGCTACATTTCTCTAGTGTAATATTTGTAATATTATCAATATATTGCTGAGGCTCATATTACATCTGGTCCCATGATTCAGCTGAAATTGAATTGGTTTGTGATCTAATAACTCAATTGCAAATATAGGAGCCTTTTTTTCCTGCAGAGCATTTAAATCAAGAACTTGAAGCAATTCAGGTCATATGGCAGATATCCTCTTATTCCTTGGAATTCTCACTTTTTTTTTTTTTTTGATGGTTATTGCAGTGGAATATGAAATCCTTAGTTTTGCCTCATGACTCATCTCCAATAGGCATTTTTATTTTCTTTCCCTTGACTGGAGATGCACTGAATTAGTCTTCATGTCTCTGTGCCAGTCCTCCTACCTGGACTTCTTTTGGTGGTACTGTATCTCTTTTACACTGTGTGTTGTTTCTGATGTGATCTTTTTCCTAAGTTTTTTGCAAAATTTAGCTGACCCTGTTTTTTGCATTGCCTATGTTTTTGTATTTATAGTAGTCCAAACCGATCAAAACCTCCTCTGCTTTAACCAGGAAACAGGTGTCCCACAGACAATCTAATCTCGAAGTAAAAATTCCTAGGACCTCCATATTTTTAAGTGGGAATTGCAGATCTCTTAGGCTTGTAATTTAAATATGTATTCCCTCATCACTTCTCCTTATTGGCATCAGGAAACAGACATTCTCTTGAGCTTTCTGGCTACACTTGCCATTTCAGTGTCTCAAATATCATTCTTTGTTATTCTACATCCTAGCTAACACATTCATCTATTATATCCCCAGCTTCTTCTCTTCCGAGTTGTCTATACATTTAAATGTCCTATTACATGTCATCCTCTCTGATAGTTTCCTATCAACATCATATCTCTTAGATTCCAATCAGATTTTAGCGTTAGTCATACAAATGATTTGCTGTTTCAGCTGTGCTCCCTTTACTGAGAATTTGTTTCAAAGTCTACACAAACAGCACAATCTGTTACATTTACCTGACATTTTAAAACAATCATAGTCAAAATAACAACCACTGTTTCACAGTTAGTTATTATTGTTATGAATGGTTCATGAAAGTGTACATCCTGTAGAGTAAGACAGAAATTAGGGAGAGGTTATATTGGATAGTGTTTGATATACAGAGGTAAAAATACTCTATATAGTAGGAATTTGAACTCTATTTTCAGTACAGTGCTTGCATCCGTGAAACATTTCCCACTGGCAGAAATAGCAATAATTTTTCAGAATCTTTCAAAATATGTCACAGTTCAACTACTGTAAATGCAACAGATACTTCAAAAAAGTGCCTCACAAGGTTGTTCACTTTCAGAAAGGGGGTGATTCGATTGCTGGATGCATTTTTTCCAAGAGCAAAGAATACTCTTCAGTAAAAAAGAGTAGGAAACTATGCCTTTAGAAGAAAAAAGTCAGACAGACTCAAAATGATCCAAAAGGAATTATATTCTTCACACAAAGGAATGCCATGTGTATCCTGTTAGCCTCCCATCTATTCTGTCACAGAAATGCATGTGTACCATAGCAACAAGCACATTTCATAAAGCTTATATGTGTTAAATCATTAAACTAAAGATCACTTACTTTCTCTGAATTGGCAAGCAGCACTTTTGTTGTTCTTTCAAGCAATAGTTAATAAAATATTCATAAACTACTCATAAATGGTTAAACATGCTGCAGGCTTGAACTTTTACATAGTTTCCTTCGTGTTTCCTAATACACGTGCAGAAAGATTTCTTTGAAGTAAATACTACTCTTAGAACATGTTTCAATGTGGTTTGTGCACACAAAACACAAAGACAAATGCAATTATGTCAAGAATTTGACTGCATAGCATAACTTGTATTCCCACTTCCTCACCTTTAACCCTTTTAAGTGGACAATGGGCTTTTCTTTCTTGTTACATAAATTATTGTCTGTGGAAACATTTACTTAAATCTCTGGACAATTATATTCGATCATCTGTAATGTTATCTTTTCAAATTATGAAAAAGTACTGTGGCTTCCTATTTTTTCATGCCATCATTCTTTAATGAAATCCGAAGTGACCAGTAAGACAGTTCAAATCATTTGCAGATTTTTTGCAAATATGGGATTAAGTTCCAGTTAAATATTTATTTTCCTGCCCTGCAAATGCAAATGCAAATGCATTGTGTTTGTTGAAGTAATGAGCGTTAAATTAAAAATCTCGGCACACCCTCTGGGGAATTCAACTCTTCACAAACCTCAACTCAAGTAAAAGCTTGAGTGAATATATAGGTATTCAATATGACAGGAGGCACAAGAACCCATGGTTTGCTGCAATTTCAAACTTCCTTTCTTACCATCTACCTTCAACCAAAGACGTGCTCCCACAGCGACCATCTGCAGAAAGCCCCATTTCATCATTTACCAGCACGAATCAAAGAGGGAAGCAGTACACGGTAGTAACAGTCTTAAGATGAACAACCAGGAGTAAACAAGAGTTAACAGAAGGTCCTAAATCAGCTGCAGTGGCAAAGAGGATTTTCAGGACAGCATGTACCCCGTCATCCCTGTGAGTGCTGCGCTCGCATGGATCACTGAGAGTGCCAGACCTGATCGGCTCCTGGCTGGGCACTGTCCCCACGAGAGAAACAGAGTCCCAGCGCTTGGAGAGTGCAGAACCACAGGAATTGTACTGGTTTCATGGAAGTGTATATCCTGTAGAGTAAGACAGAAGTTAGGGAGAGGTTATATTGTACAGCATTTGATTGCTAGGAATGTCTGTGGAAAGTGATTTTGGAGGAGCGTAATGTTTTTTGTCAAAGAACGGTTAAGGCACAGGGAATTTAATAATGTTTTCTGAAGTGATAGAACACAGAGATGGACTGTAAAATTATTATATGTACAGGAATACATTATATTTATATAGACTTACAACATCAGCAAAGAATTTGTGATCATTGAGTAGGCTCAGTTTTTCTCTCCATAATAATTGATAAATAATAAGTGATGGCAAAGAGGATCTCACAGTGGGTCCAAGCAATTTGCAAACTAAATTTTATAAATACAATTTTTACTCCAAATTCTTTCCCAAGCTACTCATAGGATTAATAGTAGATTACAAAGGATTTATTACAGGTACAGAGAACAGGTACACAGACATTGAACTTCTCAGTTTAAGCTAAACTTGCACTTTGATAAGAGAATAACACTATAAACCTATACATTTTATTTATTATTACTGATGTTGTTGTTGTTATTGTCTAAACCACTATAAATTATTGCTTTGGAATGTGTTGTACTAAGTAACCAACTATCTGTGGGGATAATATTTATGTGTGCGTGGGGTGGTGTTTATTTGAGTGCAAAAAGGGATTTCACATAAAAATGCCACGTAAGATGAGCTGATATTCACTTGTTCTAGTGAGTTTCCATTGATAAGGGTAACAGCAACAGTAACCTGAGCTTGGACAACTAATTTGTGTGGTTGTTCTAGCCTGCAAAAGGGCTGAGACCTGCAAATCAGGGATTGATATTGAGAGTCTTCTCTTTGTCCCCAAGAGAGCTGTAGCTGTATTTGAGATCGTGAGGTCCTGCCCTCAGTTAGCTCGCCTGAGAAATTATCCTTGGATTACCTTGGATCATTGATTCCACTAATGTATGGGCAGTAGACCTCATCTACTGCCAGATTCAAGATTTAACTGAACAGTTACAAGCAAGCAGGAGTCTTGCAAATGGCCATACAACATTCTTTAACGAGCAGCTAATATTTCTGTTGAGCACGAAATGTGAATTACTCTTCTCAAAGACAGACTGCTTATAACTTTACCTTTTCTGCTAAGTCTTTCTTCTAAAGCAGATGTATTCAAGTTTAAGACTGGCAATAAAATGCCGGATAAAAAATAGTAGCCTTAGAAGATCTGTTTCTCCTAAACAGCTTTTTAAAAACCTAGTATTGGCTGTATTAATCTGCACAAAAGATTTAAAAACAGCCTACTGCAGGCTCTGCTTTTGTGTGCTCGGCAGAATGAATTATGAATGATTGCATCATTTACATTCTAAGTTTAGTTTTCAAGTATGGTTGATTTTGCTTAAATGAGAATCCTGTAGCTATTTAGTAATTAGGACTGATAGTTCTATGAAGTTCATAATTGGTCCCCAAACAGGTGTTTCCTTTCTTCTTGAAAAAAATTAGGTATATTTTTGCCCTGCTGCATGTGAGCTCATGGAAATTTCCTGAACATAAAAACATACAATATTTATAACAACTTTGTATTATAAAATAAAAATTATCCTTCAGTTTACATGCCTACTCTGCTAATGCATTGAATTTGAAGTTCAGTCAGGCATCATTTTGTAACAGTGCTCTGCACCCCTGACCACGAACACGTCACCAACAACTGCAATTGCTCACTACAGACGGTCTGATAACATAATAATGTTATAATGTCTCTATAATGAGTGTTCTAAATAATAATTACGGACAAGTTAGATAGATAATGCTGTTTTTCATTATCGGCAGTGTCTACTACATATAGAGAGAAGTTTTTGGATGTACTGAAAATAAACCTGTCAGTGCCTATAAAAATCAGGTATCGTTTACATTGCCTGAGTGTCAGGGATGACACAGTATTGAAGGGGTTGCTCCTCTGAAGTTCCTGCGAATTGTCTTAGCTGTATTACCTCAGCTCTTTGTCTCTACTTTGAAAATGGCAGCAGCTGGCAATCACTTATCATATTTGATTGTTCTCCGATGATTTGAGCTCCGACAAGTTACCTTATCATCAGCACAGGCAATTTTTATGTAAAGTACCAGTATTGACTACAAGAGATCTGATGGCAGTTTTAAAACATTTCTGCATTAACAGCCTTCTCACTGCATTGAAGCATCCTGTCTCTTGGAAGCTGTGATGAATGTGACACTGCTGCTCTGTGCTCTAAGTACCCACTTCTAATGGTGACAACAGCTATTCTTCAAAATGGGGATTGCCTGGTGCTAACTATCTTTGCAGCTTATGACCACCTTGGGAGAAATACTCCTTCCAAATCGCACGAGTGTTTGGTTAGAAATATGCAATTAACCAGTTACCTTGCTGGAATTAATTTAGGGTGGAATCACAGAATCACAGAGTGGTTTATGTTAGAAAAGACCTCTGAGATCATTGAGTCCATCCCTTAACTCAGCACTGCCAAGTCCACAACTGAACCATGTCCCTAAGTGCCACGTGTACATGACATTTTTACACCTTCAGGGATGGTGACTCCACCACTTGCCTGGACAGGCTGTTCAAATGCTTGACAACCCTTTCAGCCAAGAATTTTTTCCCTAATGCCCCATCTGAAGCTCTCCTGATGCAAGTTTAGGTCATTTCCTCTCATCCTATCACTTGTTACTTGGGAAAAGAGACTGACCTCCACCTCTCAGGTGGTGGTAGAGAGTGAAAAGATCCCCCCGGAGCCCCTGGGTTGAGCCCCCCCAGCTCCCTCGGCCACTCCTCATTCACTGCAGTGAATATTGAGACATGGAAACCCACAGAGGGAGAGAGAGTAGGGGGGTGAACGCAGAGAATTAGCCACAGGAGCTAAAAAAGCTAAAAACCACAGGCCCTTTTATCCCCAAGAAGGAGAAAAAATTGATGAAAACTAGTCACTTGACATGAACCAAACTCATCTTTCTTTGTAAAGCATTTTTTTGAAGAGGTATAAGGCCCAGACCTGGGCAGCACAATACTGCACCACCTCAGAATTTAAATGAACAAGAGAATTTGGCATAATTGTTAGATTATGTTTCATTATTGACGGTCTTTTAAATTTGAGAATAACAGCTTCAGAAAAAAATGTAGGAAGCAGTTACATTCTATGGAAAAAAAACAACTTTCTGTCCTAAAAATGACACTTCCTTTCCCACTTGTTTTATCTGAAATTTGAGTGCTTTAGATTAAAAAATAGATTTAAAAATCAAATTTTGCTACAGATAATTTTGATTTGTTGAAGCCAATTTAACAGTCACATATGGCCTTTTCTAAAATCCTTCACAGTCCCCAGAGAGGCTCCAGGGATGATTAAACTCCATCTATCTGTGCTCGGCCCTGAGTGCCACACTGCTTTTCTCTCACACTTTTTTCTGTGTTTGTGACTGATTGTTAACTAAATTGTTGATACCATCTCGATCAAGGTAGAATGGTGTTTGAGGCACAAATGTCTTATAGCTCTTACTATGACAAATGCTTCGCTGAGACAGTATAGAAAGGGTTTGCAACATTTTGATGGAGCAGAAGGTGGCAACATTTTTTAAACAGGATTTGTGCATTGTTGAGAGAGTGAAAGAGTGAAAACTCCAGATTTCAAAATTTATCAACAGGCCTTTAAACCTTCTGCAACAGATCCCACTGATTTTGCAGAGCTGGTGGTGGAGTACACCCTCTTGGTCTCTACAGGCCAACCTGTGTCAAACCCCAAACTCTCTGGCAGAAATACATGCATAAATGCTGGGAGCAACAGTGCCCAGCCCATCTGCAAGAGGAACAGCTCTGTGGTACCAACACCAAAGTCATAAGATTTGAGAAGAGTTGACCTGAGAGGACGTGCACAGTGCTACAAAGGAGCTGTCACTCCAAAACTGAGTGCGAATGATTTGCAGGATTT
Source organism: Oriolus oriolus (assembly GCA_013400235.1). Lineage (NCBI taxonomy): Eukaryota > Metazoa > Chordata > Aves > Passeriformes > Corvidae > Oriolus > Oriolus oriolus. The sequence continues at coordinate 608,959 of VXBT01004356.1, read as the reverse complement.
CTTGGCTTTAGGATCACAGTGTGCCACTGCACACCCCCTCCCTTTCCAAATCATGAAAATGCTACTATTAAACACACACAAAGTCTTAATGGGTTACTGAGAATATTGATTAAGATTTCAGTATGTGTTTCTATAAGGATTTATTATGTAAATGAACGTATATGAGCAAAATTAATTAGATGTTTCATGCATTTCATAAGAAAGAAGAATCTGCTTTTTCATTTTCAGAAGAAAACAGGTGGTAGCTGGTTTACAACACGAGTCTCTCCATATGTAACAGCAACAAAAGAACCTATATCATCCAGACAGTCATTCTCTATTTCCTTATAATATTTGTGAAGGAAAAGCAATGTGACAGGCAAGGCTGCAAGCAGAGGAATTGCCCACAAGATGTTTTACCAATTGCAGTAGAAACAGCTTTTGAAAGGGAAGCAAAATACAGGAGAGCAAAAACAATTAGATATGCAGCACACTGAATTCAGAAGTGCCAGCAGGTGATGTGCAGTTCTGCAGAGTTATGGAAAAAACACGTTTGTCAGGTTTATTTATTTATTTACTTCACAGAATAGTTTTTTCCAAAGCAGAATTGCTTAGCAAAGCTTTTAGAAGCAACTGAGCCTTTCACTAATGCCTTTCGGTACATCTAATGAAGAAACTGAAAATGTGGTGGATGACAGAGATGAAGGGCACTCAGATTCAAAGAAAGTGCTCTCTTTTGTGATTACAGCCTCTGTGTTCTCTCTGTAACCTGGGACCAGGTGTCCAAACTCTTATCCATCCTGCTGAAGCCAACTATCCTTCCTCTACACCACCCTCTTGCCACAGCTTCCCCAACAGCTCCTCTTATCCCTCCAACTTTCAAAACAGTGAAAGAGGGGCGATATTTTGTATTTTTTATATAGATTGCTGGTGTCTCAAAGCCATGAGGAGAAATGCACTTCAAAATACACACAGTAAGTAAACTGGGACACACTGAACCCCTGGCCCTTCCCTGCTAGTCTCCTGCCTACAACTAAAGCATTCAGAGTTTCTGAAAAATCCTGTTCTCTGTTGAAAATAATTATACAAATGATACAGACATTACTAGGTAGATTTGTTTAGCTGCAACAAAGTTTTAGTAGAAGATTGTGCTTGCTTGAGTTAATCAAGAAATCAGCTATTTTGACCTAAGGATGTGGTCACTTCTAATGATTGTACTCCTTGCCTTAGTAAGTCCTTGCCAATGTCAGTGAATGGCTCAGGAAACAGTCTTTTCTTCTCCTGCCATTTGCTGCTGTGTCCAAGTGCCCTCCAGAGCTGTGACTGCCTTGCTGATGCCTCCTGCTTGCTGATGGGTTTTCCAAGGGCTTTTCTTGCATGGCCTCCTTTGGTGACACCGGTCAGTCTGCGTTTGACAGCTCTGGGTGAGTGTTTGTGTCCTGGCACCTGAAGTGCACACTCTGCATCTGCCAAGTGTGCTCTTCACGCTGATGGAGATAAGCTGCTGGCTGGTGATTTTGATTTCTCATCTCTTCAGGTTGGTTAAAAGTATATTTATCCAGAATCAAAACCTCTTGTAGACATCTAGTCTCTAGGGTGTCTGATTTTACACTTTGAGTAGCTCCAGCTCTCCAGCCATATGTTAACACCAAGCCTGCAGTGGAGTTTAAACCTCTCACTCCTGTTGTACTGCTGTATGACTTTCACGTTTTCATATTTTACTACATTTCTATTTTCTGCTACAAACTATTTCCTATTTTTAATAAAATCCCTCTTGAATTCTTAGCCAGTATAACTGCTATGGCATGTTGCCTTCCAATGTGACTATTTTGCCTGACATCTGAGCTTGAAGGATTTTGATTTGGCATCAGTGTTTTTAAGTTGCTTGACTGCCCTTTTGGACTGTTTTTGTGTGTCTTCCCTCACATATTGACCTAATGGTTGTTAGTGGTTTAGTGTCTGTGACTTTCCTACCAGCAGAGAAAAGAATTGTTATCAGTCAGTCTCTTGCAAAAGTTTGGGCCCACAATTGCTCTGGGCAAGAGAAACATTGGGTTTTCCTTAACCTGATGAAAATCTCAGGTGTAACAGAATTTAGAGCTTGAAGATGCACACTCAGGGTGGAGTCTGAGCACACTGTGCAGAGAGCCCATGAAGAGACTGTTAAGGATATGCAGTGAGCTGGACATGCCTCCTTTCTGAGCTGCCAGACCTCGCTCCCACCCAGCTGTCTCTTCTGGGAAGAAATGTCAAAACTGCTGAGAAACTGTCGAACCCTGCACACAACTATGCACTCTGTTCACCTGAATTCAAGGACTTTGTGGCGTTCTCCCATTTGGGAGATGTCTATACTGGTCAGAAAAACCATTTAGACAACAAACCAGCGTGTGCATTAGCAGTGGGAATACAGTGTATAACCCCAGGGTCCCGGGACTGCCAGGCCTTACTTGTGCCCACCCCGTGTACTCACACCTCACTGCCTTCATGGCAACACAGACAAGGACCCCTTCTCCATGAACAAACCTCATGTTTTAGTTTGGATCCCTGATAGACGTTTTTTCTGCAAGAGGTCAACCTCCTCCAGCCACAGCCAAGTCTTTTGTTAGTCTGTCATGGGATTTTCCATTAAGACAAAGCAAGTTTTGTAGGTTCAGAGCCACAGCAAAACCAGCAAAATTTATAGCTTTGGTATTACCCTTTAACTCAGTCAACATGCCCAGTCTTGGATTCTCACAGGATGACTCCATATCTGCTGAAGTACTTTCACAATACACAACGTGTCCTTCCTCAGTTCAGGTTTGGACAAGTCTATGAACAGACATAAGGACACATCAAAGTTTTTTACTTTCCATTGTCTGACAAGGGAGTCCTAGCACTGATCTTTGCACCAGAGGAGGCAGATTGGGCCTGGATCAGGCCTTTGGCAGAAGAAGGCTCCTTGCCTGCTGTCCTGCTCGTGCACAGCAAGCTGACCTGGGCACTGCATGTCTTATATGTTCCTGTGGCTTCAGTTTCAGTTATAATTTCAGTATAGGACTCAATGCAGTTGTACATTTAAAAAGTGATGGTGAAAAACCAGCCAAATATTACAAAACAGAAGGAAGGGAAATAAATGAGCTTGAACACTTGACTCGTAACTAATAGGATCCCTCACCCATTGTATTTAGAGTAATTATCTTTGAAATGCCTGGGGAACTGAAGAAAGATTTTTTTCACCTGATATGACAGATGATGTGGTAGGTGCTGTAATGCTTTTTCTATAAGCTACACACATCTGAGGTCTCCCACAGACACTCTACCAATCATTCTTCAGTCTACTTAACCTTCATTAGTGCAGTCATGACCTCTCCAGAGATACAAGAAAAGTGTTTAATCTTAATTTTGTGAATGATTTTAGTTGTGGAATCTTTTATCAGACAAGAATACTTTTTTGTAAAGAGCACTGCTAGGCAGTGCTGGCACCATAAAAGAATGCTGTGCTGTATTTTCAATTTTATTAGTGATTCTCTGTGAATCAGTACTTTATACTGGAAAATTAGTTTAAAAACCTGTGAAAGGTAACAACATTAGCATCTGTTTGTGAATAACATACAGAATTTTTGTTTTTTTAATAATATGTAAAAGGAAGGCTTGGAACTTTATAGCAAGATGGGTATCTGCTGCATTAATCAAACTTAGTCAAAATGCAAACCTAGAATTCTGCTCTGATTGCCATAAAGTACCTCAGATGTATACAGATGTAAATCAGAACAGAATCAGTTTATTATATATTATTCCTTCTTTGTTGCATAATTTCCATGCATTTTTCAAGCTCTTCTTTACAAATCTTTGTAGATCCTTGGTACCTGTCATCTCCTGACTGAAGTGTGTCCCTTGGGCATTTAAATACAACAAATGATGTACCAGTTTCTAGTAGGCAGAAGTCAGCACAACATTTTATCTGGCTACATACATACACATAGAAAGCTCTTCTGTATTCCAGGTGTTTAAGCATATGGGAAAAAAGACTTGGTGAATTGGAATCTTTTAATGTAATTTTTCTGTGACAAGCTCTCCAGCTGTCTACTTCACTGAGAATTTTCCAGCTTCCCGAATTGTCATTCACAGACCTGACTACACCAGTGGTGAACATGATGTTTGTGATGCTGGGTAGGAAAAGGCTGGGAATTGAGCTGTGTGCTGCATCTTTCCCTGCTGATGGGCAGCCCACACATGTAGGGAACTCCCATTCAGAGGACACATCAAAGAGGGAATTGCCTGTGCTCTATTTCTGAAGTAACATCATGTTTTGAAATTTAAAATCTTTATGTGATTAATGAGCTTTTTCTGGCGTTCTAGAAAATGCTGGGTAAAAGGTTAATCTTAATAGTGTAATTTTTATGTCTAGCTTCATCAGTGTTAATTCAGTTCTATACCTGACTTTCTGGCACTTCTTATTACCCATAGTAACAACATTATTACCAGTATTAATAATAATAGCAACAGTTCTATACAAAGCAGGCCTCCTACAAGCATGGCTGTCCATTTTACCAAAACAGCTAAAACTGTTTTCTTTAGAAAATTTAAAAAGGTTACATTAGAACTTTTCTTTTGTGCTTCCTAGAGAAATCTGCTCCAGTTTTTCTCTTGAACATTTCTCTTCTGGACCCTCATATATTTCATGAGACTTTAGGTGTCCTCAAGAGCCACATTATCAAAACTGATACAGACAGCTTTCGTATTTTAAGTCTTTTTAGAGAAGGTTTTTGAGATAGCTTGAGTTCTTCCCTCTCTGTAATTTCCTCTTCATTACTGTATCCTTTCTTTTACTCTGTCCAGAGTGAGACTTTAGCTGAAAACAGTGTTTTGGAATGCAGGCTGTCTTGCTATTTCTTTTGAACACAATACTGCTGGGATTCATATTTGAAAAAAAGAAGCCGTGCCAAACTTGCAAAGGCTCATGTGATAACGCTGCCTTCCTCACAGCCAACAGAAAGCCAAGCTGTTGATTCATTCAGCGTGTCCTTGCCTAGCAGACAGTGCGCAGAGCTGGCTCCTCCCTTTGTCCTGCCAAACCAGACTGCTCCGGGCAGGTTCCTCTCTCCCTTTCTGAAATGAAGTCTTTCCTTGTGAACAGTGCCTGACTGACAGCCCTGAAACTCCATTTTTCTGTGCACAGACGCCAAATTTGCAGTGTGAGGTTTCCCTCAGGGACCCACACTCCGAGCCCACGCTGGGTCAGGAGCGTTCTCCAGCCTGGACCAAGCACTGCTGCAGTTTGCAAATCACCATTTCCCTGGTGAATCTGACAGCTGAAATGCCACTGGGATAAATCCCACTGATTTTTATGATATGACAACAGCATCCCAGGAACTATGTTGAAACCACCAGTTTATTCACAGATAGCTGGGAATGGCTTCTCTGTTACGCTTAAAATCCTTCCAATCCCAGTCCTACCTTTGGCATATCATTTCTATGTGAGAAATCCCCCGTGGAACACGAGAAACACCATTTACCACCTCTTTGTTCCAGGCAACCAAAACCCACGTTTTTACTCTATTTTGATGATTACGATACTGTACTGTACCTCAAATTAGGGCATTTATGCACCAGCAGCAATTCTGGGCTCACATTGACTCATTTTCGTGTCTCTCCTCAAAGGCTGCCAGGCAGCCAGAAGCTCATTTTAGAGCCCTGGTAGAGCAGAGTTCGTACAACCAAGTGTCACATCCCCTCCAAACCCGGTGGTTTTCAGGTGCCTCTGTGTGCACTGGAGGCCCCAGGTTTAATTCACCTCTTTGGAGACCTGCACAACCAGTCCTTTGCAAAGAGTGAAAGCACCTATGAGATTCAGTAAAAATAAATGAAAAGCAGACATCCAAATCTGACCTCAGTAGTGAGGCAGAGCAGAACTTTGACAAAAAAAAAACAACCCAAGGAGCCGAAAACAAGAGGAACTGCACAAAACGTTTCCTTTGGATCACAGCAAGAGGCATTATGAACTTTTATTGTGTCCTGTTAGCAAAGAACTAAATATGTGACTGTTCCCTACCTGCTCCTGCCGGCCCCCTGCTGGAAGGGATGGCCAGGATCCACGAGCCCCTGGCCAGCTCCTGCGGTACCTGTGGCCTGGACCCCAGCCTCTGTCTGCAGACTGTGAAGAATTGTACACTAAAGTGGATTTACAGACTTACCAAATCCTCAAGTAAAAATCTATACAGCAGAAGGGGATCTATTATTAAATATAATGAATGGCATTGTCTCATAAACTGCACAGGGAAGAATTTAAATCTCATTTTTCTGCATCCAGCTCTTCATTACCATTTTGGGAAGAGTTAAAATCTACAAGTCTCCTTCTGCCTGTTCTTTTAATCCCCTTATTCCCAAGTCACTCACTAGAGCATCAAAATACCATAAACTTAATGCTGTGGTTTATGTGCTTGCAATAACAAATCCTGAAAGCAGGAGGCACACTTGCTGCTCACACCCTCTTCTTAAGCTTCTTACCAAGCCTGTTCCCCTATTCCTAAATGCACATCAGCTCTCTTCATCTTCCCACTGCTAAACTCAGCACAGGGCGGGGCAGATGGCTGCAAAATTTAACTACAACCCAGAACAAACATGTCTATTGTAGCCACAGATAAGGAAAAGCAATGTCAAAACTACCTGTTTCATTTATTCATTCAATTTTGGGTTAAGATGGGGGTTTATGAAGCGAGTAGCCCAAATTAGGCTCCTGGGACAATTCAAACAGCATGGAGACTTTAAGGTCTTATGTGCATCCAGGGTTGTTTGAACCCCTTGGGTTGAGAACAATTACTGCAGAATGCTATCAATTTCGTAGCGTGCTTTGTGCTGAACTGTAGATGTAATTAAAAAAAAAGCTTGAGATAAAGAGCTTTCTTTATTTTGGGGTGCACAATGCCAGGCAAAGCAGCTCCCCTGGGATGCCAGCATAACTGGGGTGTGCTTTAAAACAGCTGATTGTAACTGCTCCGTAGAAAGGCCTGCAAAGTGGATCTCCTCACATTTACTGACTTGTTCTTCCTTCTCCCACTGTAACCACCCAGCACCCACATCCCTGCAAAAGGAATCTGGAGCAGATCAGTACAGTGAGACATTGCCCAGAACAGCAGGCTCAGTGCAGAGCTTGCACTGATGGGCAAAGCAGTCACTGAGGGCAAGGTGAGAAGAGAGCACTGTGCTTGCTTTAAACCCTGCGTGCAGAGGTAGCAAACCAGTCCCAGGTAACTCCTCCCTCAAAACAAGCCCAAAGGACAAAAGCAAGGAGGGCAATATTTATCAATGCACAGAGATGTGGTGGGGGAAGAAGAAGCTGCAGTCACCAAAATCCCGTTATTTAGCAGGAATCACGACGAGACCCAGGCTTTGAGATATGGTGGTCAGAAAGGAGAAGGTGGAACCAGATCCTTCAGAAGGTATTTGGGAAACAACTACCTTGAAGTCATCCTGAAGGATTATTAGCTCAGATGTGGAATGCCAACTTTTAAAGAAACACTAACTTCTGGGGGAAAAATAGATACCTTGTGAGAAATGAAGACACAATCTACTACGGTCCTTTCTCCAGCACTGTTTTCACTCTGGCTACCCAATATTCTGTCTCCCTGCAGCAATCCTGCATGGTCAGCTGGGTATTTTCTGTCCCAAGTGACTGTGAAGTGTTGCTGCCTGGCATCACTTCCATCTCAAAATCAGTTCCATCTTAGTATCAAGGAAACAAAGAGCATCACCTTAGCTTGCTTTTTTTCTCCCCGATGTCTACAGAAATAATGTGATTATCATTATCTTTGAATGCACTGCATTTTCCCTAATTTTCCTAAACGTGAATTTCTTCCAAATTAAAAAAAAAGAGAAAAAAGATACTCAATTCATAATGCATAAAGAATATTTTAATGGTCACCCCTGAGCATATTTTAATAAGCCAATTTAGTCACTAGGCAGTATTATGATTATATTTCAGAGGCAATTACTAATTTACTGACCTTTTCTGTTATTAGAAAATCTTCAGATTGCTCATGATTTCCATTAATTTTTTCTATTAGCTTTACTCAAAAAACATTTTCTGTAACTTACAAAGAGCACCCTATATCTACATGACAAATTTCCTTGAGCCTATTTAAGATTCCATATCCAAAACAGGAGCTGGGTGAAGCATCATTGCTACTCTGAACGATTTATTTTAAATCAGGAATATGGGTTAAAGAAGCAACTGGGTGGTTTCTGTTAGAAAGAAATGAAAATAAGTGAAATTAAGTGAACAACAGATGCCATTAATTTTTTCCTTTCTGAGTTGCAGAAACCTCATCCTTATTCCTGAGAGGCAAACAGGATACTGCAAAGTTTATTGGCTTGCTGAAGTTCTTAAAGTTATTTCATCTTATGACAGTCATAAAACATAATTCCAAAAGGAGCAAAAAGGTAAATAGAGAGTTTGGATTTAAATCCTTCTCTGTTTTCTTTGCCTTTATGGTTTGACTCTAGAGCAACTGGCTCAGCAACTCCATCTCCCTTTGCTGATCTCCTAAAACATTCCTAGTTCAAATATCCAAACCTATGAGCCAGACACTCAGTTCTCAGCCTCACTGTGGGAGTTGAACTCAGAAGTATTTGGTGGAATCAAGCACAAACATATGTTAAAGCAGCAACATAAAACCCAGAAAATATTTGATATTATTTACCGAGCTCTCGGTTCCAAATGGAACACAGCAGAAGTATAAGCTGGTATCTTCAGAATATTAGCAAAGTTATGAATTCCTGAGCTCCCTGTATAGGCTGCTGTTCATTTTTTAGCTTGCACTCTACACACACTCATGCCCCAAGCAAGAAAAGAATGATGCAGTCAGAATTAGAACACAAATTCCCAAACATCTGTTGATCATAAAAACGAAACAAAAAAATCTCTCCAATTAGCTTCATAATATTGTAACACAGCTTCCCACCCCTTTTGGAATTTCCTTTCATTCATAAAGATCCATCCCCTTTTTGTTTAAGCAAAAATAAGCAGGTAGACATGGCAGGCAGAAGCAGCACAGTGTACAAACCTACACTTCTACCTCTGTGCTCTTTGCCACATTTGATCACTATTATTTTTCACTGCCTGCTACAAACACTGTATTAAATAATTAGTTCAGAAAAAAAATCACCCTTTTTTTTTTCCTCCTTGCATGTTTTAAGCTCCTAATGAAAATCTAACAGAACGGAGAACAAGGTGCTACAATGGCATGTTCATATCTTTTCTGTAACAGACATCCCATTCTTCTTTTGCATCCCACTACGAACAGTTCATCTGAGCATAAAGGCATGGCATACATTTCTCTGTTTGTCAAAGGAGCTCCATTTACATCTCCATGGTGACATACACAGCTCTGTTCTTTGTTACTCAGGAGTAAAATGTGCAGGATCTCTGCCACATACTAGAAATGCCAGTACATGCAATTTTAATTGCAAAAAGTCCTTCTCTCCTTTAATTCTATTATTTCGGTCTTGCTCACTTGCCAACTGTCTTGGCATTACTGACTGTTTCACAACACCCAACTTCTAACTGAGAGGGCAGGAAGCACAGCCTTTCCTAAGCATTTGGTACAGGTCCAAATCCTGCCATTCTCCCCTTTTACTAAACCCTTGTTCTCACACAATTCCCGTTAACTGATGTGAGAATTTTGACCGCATAAACACGGAGCCGGCTTGTTGAGCCCCAGCCCAGCGCCTGTGAAGTGCAGAGCCCCAGTTCTCACCAGTGGGTCTGTGTCAGTGAGCAGGAGCCCCTGCACCTGAGCACAGCCTGCAGAATCCACCCCCAGCACTTCAATCGGCGCCTTCCTCCGCACAGAAAATTTTCCATCCTTTGACCTGACATGTTTGATTATGCAGACCTATGGAGTGGAAATGGAGAGACACTGCAAATACAGAATCTATTTCTGCTTCTCAATGAGAAATCATCCTATTTCTCCATTGGCGGGGGGAAGATTTATGGACAACAAAATGTTGTTGGCTTGACTTTTCATGCCTCCCTCAAGTTACAGACTACAGAAAAATTCTTGGGCCGGATTCTCACCTGGCAGAACCTGCACATCCAAGGAAGAATTCAGCCCATTCTTTTTCAAGTTCCATCATGATAATTCTTTTCAGTACAGCTTTTCTTCTTCCTTACAAGGCAAATGCAATAGTCCCTTTCTCTAATAAGGCCCCATCACTTTTCTGCAGTTTCAGAGGAAGTGAAACCTGGCTCCTGTTGCCAGTCTCAAAAACCAATTCAATCATGGGCACATTTGAAGAAATGCCCCAGGGCAAAAGCAGAAAGAATGTAAAATACCATAAAATAAATATTTAAAAAGCCAAATAAGACAAATGGATTTTTCATTTTGACCTAAAAATAGAAAGCATTTTGAAGTTGTAAAACGTAAAAGAATCACATTTCACAGCTGTAGAGACCAATGAATAAATGGGTAGGGTCCATTAGGTACTGTCCATCCATGTGGATGAGCTAAAAACCTTTTAGAAACTGAAAAATGTCTCTTGTTTAAGTGTTCAAAAGGCAGAACCAAGAGATGCAAACCCTTGTAAGCTGGGATCAAACTTTAAAGTCAAATCTTTTATTATAGCAGGTCAATTAGGTTCTTTTCAAACCAGGCTAATACAATAGAAAAAAATTTTCATCTGTGAAGCTATTTTCAGGACCTGATAAGGCTCTGCTCAAAGGTAACATCAAAGGCTGGATGTTGGAATATTCACAAATAAAAGAAACCCAGACACAATCAAATCAAGATTAAAGTTTCAGCAACTACTTTGAAAAAAGTTGTCTGCTTTACAGAAACTGAAATACAGCATTTTTTTTTTTTTAAAGGTAATTCCCACAGCCACTGCATGACTCTCGTCCTCTCCCCACTGTTCCTGAATAATCAGTGCTTGTCCCACAGTCTCTCCTGGGATAGGGTTCTGTCTCCCCTTTCAAGCTGTTCATATTTTTTCTCCCCAAATTATGTTAAACCCGTGGTCTCCTGGCTATGTTGCTGCAAGTGTCTGTATTAGCCAGAAAAAACAGTTAAATAAAACCAGCATGAGTATCCCAGGTGATGCAGATATAACCTGGATGACAAAGTTACATTTAAATTTTAAGTGAAATTACTGTAATCCTTCTCTCTGGAGCTTTGTGACCACTGTGGAGAAGGGATCAGTAACATTCTGAGGGCACAGTTTATTTAGCAAGAGTACACAAGCACTTAGGGAGAAATACCATAAAAACACAACAAGGAGTTTGTAATAGTGGCTGCCTTTTCTTGAGCTCGTTTAAACCACCTGAGTCTAGCAAAGAGGCAAAAATGATCAAAATGAATAGAGCTTATTCTTTGCTGTTTTGCAAGTAACTGTAAAGATGCAGTTATTTTGAACCATTCATTTTGTTGTTGCTTGCTTTTTTATGTAAAGGAAAGCAAAACTTCTAGCAGATTCGCTATACACAAATATGTGGGGTTTAAAATGAGAGTGGTTTCTTTTGTGCTCATGACCTTACAGGACATTTTTTTTAAACTATTTCTATTTGCTATAGTATTATTTAAATGTGTTTCCATTTCTATTGCATAAGGAACTCGTCCCTTTCTTTCAGACATCAAAGGCGTTGCTGCTCTTGCCTGCTCAGACTGTGACTCCTGGTTCCTGCTTTTGCCTCTGGCTCAGTCCTGTGATTCCTGTGTCCAGCCTTATATCCACCCTCAGAGCCACCAAACCTCTACACAAAGTGACCAGGCCCCCAAGGCCTCTCATACAAACCACAAACTGTGCTGAACAGCTTCACTCTTTTTGTGATACCTCCACCACAATTTTCGCTGTCATCCAAGATACACTAACAAAGTTCTTCACCACAGAATTTCAACTGTACAATTCCTAAAAAAGATACATCACTGTTATGAAATTTCCTTTCTTTCTGAAGCTGAAAAAGGCAAAAAATTTTAAACTTCCCATGAATTAAAAAAATGTATGAGAATGCATTAGAGAAATGTCAAATTATTTTGTAGAAACAGATCATCTAAATGAAATGAGTGTTGTTTTTAAAGCTAAGTTCTTCTATTACGATTGCAAATATTGATAAAGCAAATAGATTACTCTGAAATGCTTCAATAAACTTAAATCCAATAAACTTCTGCAGCAGTAAAATGCTGCATCACAATTTTCCCTTTTTTTACCCAGTTTTAATCTTGATCAGGTGTAGTACTAGATGAGAATTGAGAGATTTCTGATGGATGTTCTCAATTATATCCAATACCTGTGGCTAAAACACGTACTGACAGTCAGGAATAATCAGCATTTAAAGATGCCTGGATGTAGGAAAGAAATGCATCACAGCTTCTGAAGCACTTACACGATGGATGATTCTTCTTGAATTCCCTTATTGCAGGGATCCTCAAGTGTCTGCTTAAACAGGAGTCATGCACAGCCACCTTTATGCTGGATATTGCAAATATGAGCTCTCTATGTGGGCAGGAATAGACTAAATATTGCAGTACCTTAGATTTTATGACTTGGCAAGAAGCTAAGTAGAGTGGAAAGCTGTAAAAATAAAAACTTTCAGCTTCACTAAGCTGAAAACCGATATCTAAGATATCAGAAATATAGCTGCTGGTTCACATAACTAAAAACCTCACCCTCCCAAAGGACTCTGCCACCTCTCCCCACCCTGAATTGACTAAAGCTGATATGATGCCAAGGGAAGTGACCGTTAGGGATGTGCGTTATCAGTCCACTGAAGTGACTCGGCTCTACATCTTTTCATCAAACCTCGACTTTTTCATCTCTAATTTCTTCCAGAAAAGACTCTGAACAGCAGGTCACAGCATCAGGCCCACCAAAGGTAGGATAGAAATAAAGATTGTAGGAAAAGCACTTCTGTAGGGATTTATCAAGGGTAGCAATTACTCTCATCATGAGAGGCATGCCCGTCCTCAGCAGTCTGCAGTGGTAGAGGGGTTCCTGAATATTCAGTCACTGTTGTGGCTGAAGGTTAAACCTGGCCAAGGATATTTGCCAGGTTCTATTTTCACTAGAACAGTTTCTGAAGTTTGGTGTGGAATGTGTGTCCTGGAAAAAATAGCAGGGAAGGCCCGAGCAGAAAACAGCTGTGTGGCTGAGGCACTCAGAGGAGACCCAGACCACGCCTCTGCTCTGGATTGTGGAGAACAGGGATAATATTCCAGGTAAGTACCCTAATCAGCCACATGGGACACTTGCCAGTCTTTTACTTTATAAATATCTATTAGTTCAGAGATAGAAGGATGGACACAATAGCTGGTGGTTAGAGCAGAAGTGAGTCTGGGAGTCAAATAAAACCCCTGGTCTCAGACAGTATTTTTTTCTCCAATCAGAACTAAATGCGAACTGCGATCACCACAGCCAAAGAATAACCTGAACTGGAGCAAAACTCAAACCTGTGTAGGTTTGGCAGTGCAGGAAATAAACAGAATGGACACAACACTTGCTCTTGGTTGAGTCCCATACGCGTTGCAACCCAGAGACAGCCGGAAAATCCACTGAAGACAAAGGCGGGGCAGTTGGATTGCCCAGCTGCAAACAGATGTGTGCTGGGAATGCCAGGGGCCAGCAGAGGCAGGGCCTGGGAATTAGGGCTCAGTGGTCTGTCCCACTCTGCCCTGCAGAGGACTTGGGATGTGAGGAGTTGTAACACTGAATTACACTCTCCTTTGCTGCTCTACCTGCTAAGCCAAGTGGAATTTAATAAACACAAATAACTAGCCTATCAGGTTTTGAAAGTGTCCCATGTGAAAACTAGATTTAAAACAGAAGAAAGGAATGGGATTTGATTACTGAGTAATGCAACTTCCATATCATCTAGAAAGTTTTAAATAGAGAGGAAAAATATTTCAAGGCCATTTTTTGGTTATCAGAAAATTAGAAAGTGTAAGGCCACCTACAGGAAACCTATAACAGCAGTTATCAGAACAGTTTATTGTGCACAACAATTTTAAATGAGTCTGTAACATTATTTAAGCCATAAAGAGAAGAGAGCTTCTAACATCTGATATTTGACAGCAGTAGAAGTAATAAAAAGCAGAGTCAGAAGATCATTACTGATATAAAAAAGGGTACTTTTCAAGACTGATTCTACAGCTTTTTGATTCTGTTTTTTTATGAACATTTAAGATAGGCTAACTCCAGCTGTATAATGAATATATCCTTCCAATTGAAAAGTCAATATTTAACATCCATTGTGTTCTGCTTTTTAAGACATGTTCCATTCAGATAATAGTGTTTTAAATCAAATTAGATCCAGAACTATATGGAAGAAACATTGAATATGTGTCATGACTCAAAAGAACATATTTTACAACACTGGGTTATAACAACGCTCACGTCTGCAGACCTAAGATCAGTACATTTTCTCACTGGGTCTATCTTAAGAAGAGTGACAGAAGTTCCTTTGCAATAACCCAGAAAGGTTTTTTTTTTTACCCTACCTATCAAACATTTTGAAGATACTTAATGCTTTGTCAGTATGATAGGGTTTGCATTTGCTAGTTGATAATAATTTAGAAACTGTTTAATCTCACATTTCTTCCACTGTCCCTTCTCAGATTATGGACAACAGCGGCTCCACATTTTTACTTTGTAGATTTAACCCCCTTAATGAAATGAACTATGATTTGAGTTATGACTATTAGGACTCTAATAATACGACAGAGTCTAATTCTGCTGTTGCCCATGTGCAGCTTTTACACTGGATTTAGACCAACAGAACAAAACCTTTCATTGCTGAGGCAATGAAAGCATGCTAATTGGGATCTGTAACACCATATTGAGGAAGAAAATATTCTTGTTTCTGTTTACAGATGAGCAAACAGACATGGACAGACAAAGACATTCATTGAGTTGGTCTCAGTTCTGTTCAAGTTGTTTAAAAATCAAGGAAGTTATCATGAAGTTCTTCCAGACAACATATTCAGCATGGACATTTAATACTGATTTTATGCAGCTATCCTGCACCTCCCATTTTGCTTGTGGACATGCTCTTTAGAGCACAGACGTATTTGGTCAGCATATACCCATGCCAAATGTTTCTGGGAATTTTTTTCTAAATAAAATTGTATCCTTAAAATCAATAGAAGATCCTCTTTCCTCTGTACTTAAATGTTTTTTTTTAATGGAAACAAGGAGAGCTTTGACCTCACTGAACAGGGGAGGAAAGAGACAAGGCAGTGGTAAGGTACACAACTGAAGTTTTAGTCAATGCTTTTGAGGATAACAGCACAAAACTATGTGTCCAAAATAAGAGTTAGAAATATATCCTTGTTTGGTGGGCTGACCTTGGCTGGATGCCAGGTACCCACCAAGCCACTCTATCACTCCCCTCCTCAGCAGGACTGGGGGGAGAAAATAATACTATATAAAAACCCCCTGTGAGTCAAGATAAAGGCAGTTTAATAAAGCAAAAGCAAAGGTCGTGTGGAAACAAATGAAAACAAAAGATTTATTCTCTACTTCCCATCAGCAGGCAATGTCCAGCCACTTCCCGGGAAGCAGGGCTTCAGAATGCACGAAATCCAAGTGATCATGAACAGACTACAGAAATTAGAGGGTGTAAAAGAGGATAAAGCCATCTATCTGTAAGTATCTATCAGATAATTATGCAAAACATCAATTACTTTTCAAGACTGTGAAGCCTGGAAAGTGTATTTATGTATTTTCTGCATGCCAGTGACACCACAGATGATGTATATGAATAATGTTACTTCTGTGTTTTGACCACAAATGGCATTCAGCCGTTGCAATAATAATTTCTCAGAGAAATGGCATGAGCTAAGTATTAACAGAAGACAGAAAATCAAAATTTGATAAACCAGTCCAAATCCCAAGTGAGGAGGAAATGACCACAGACACCTGAGTCATGAAAAAAGAAGTTTGGTAAATGGGAAAACAGAGATAGCAGGCAGAGCGATCGTGTGGCTGCCCACTAGCAGCTGCTCTGTGACGTGGTGCAAAATCACACAATCCAGATCATTTTACCCAGCCTGCACCCGATTTACACAGTTGAACTCATGAATTCAAGGCAACCCAATGAAGTAACCAGGCACACGAAGCCCTCCCATGTGCATAAGTTTGGCCCAACCAATCCCTGCTTTACAGTGTATTTGTATTGCGAGACCGAGAGCTGACTCCATCCAGCCAGGAGTCAGCCCCTGCCCGAACGGCACCTTCAGGCTGCAGGGTGAGACGTGATTCCATCGGCCTGGGACACGATCCCTGCCTGGGACACGATCCCTACCTGGAACACGATCCCTGCCTGGGACACGATCCCTGCCTGGGACACAATCCCTACCTGGGACACGATCCCTGCTGGGGACACGATCCCCGCCTGGGACACGATCCCTACCTGGGACACGATCCCTACCTGGGACACGATCCCTGCCTGGGACACGATCCCCGCCTGGGACACGATCCCTGCTGGGGACACGATCCCCACCTGGGACACGATCCCTGCCTGTCACCGGCTCATGCATGGGCTGCCTCCGCTCCTCCTCCAGTGACTGTGCTGGTGCCCACACCACGGCTGCCTTCTGGTTACTTTCCACTGCAGCTGAGCTTCCGAACCCCTGCAGAAAGCCAGATAACCTTTAAAACAGCATTATCTGCACCAGACCCCCGGTGCAGAGCTGAACTTACTCAGGACATAGGGATAAATTAAACCCACTAGATTTAGAGAATTACTTCTCAAGCTCTTCCAATGAGCAATCAGATGTGGGAACTAAGACTTACTGATAAAATCAAATATATGAAGTTGCTGCAAAAGCTATTTCACTACCACCTTCTCAACTGCCAGTGAAATAAAAGGAATGGTATAGATTGGATTAAGTCTGTGTTTAACCAGACTAGCCAAGCTTTCTTAATTCCAAAAGTAATTGCAGGTATGTTCTAGCAAGCTGGAAGCTGACCTTGAGTGCAAAGAAATATTCAGCAGAGGTTGCTAGCCTTAGGAATGGATACAGTGCACTGAAAACAAGGCAAATCACCAAAAGACAGCAAAGTAGTCTAACCTTTTTTATTTACAGAAATACAAAGAAGTAAATCTTAATTTTGTGGGAGGAGGGAAAAAACACCCAATAAATATCAATACAACCACTGTGTGCTTGACAGGATATCGAACAAAATGAATTAAGGGAAAGGAAATTTGAGCAGGAATCTCATACTGCTGAGGGAAGGAGGAGACACAGAGGAGACAACCAGAGGGGAGAAAGAAGGGCCTAAGAGGGGGCTTTGGCTGGCCCTGAGAGCTGTCTTCATGCAGGGTCATTGATTTAAACGTACTGCTGAGCCCTGGGCAGCTGGTAAATAGCAGAGGTCAAGCAAAGAAAGGGGGAGAAATCTTCAGTTTCACAATGAGGAAACAAACACGAAAGAAAGAAGAATAGTATATTACTGTGATGAAGATTAAGTAACATACTCAATTCTAATGTATGGCCCATTCTGCAAGAAGGAAAATTAACATAATGTGATAAACTCAGGAGATTCAACAAATCACTAAAGCTTTATAAGAATGGATGTTCCAAAGTATCAGAATAAATTTCAAAATCACCCGTAATAAAAAGTATTAATGAGTGAAGAATCAAATCAGGAATCAACTTAGGTCCTTCAGTAACAAATCAGAACGAATTGTTGGTTGTGATAGAAAACCCAAAGGGCATGAGCTGAAAAGTACACCAAAGGAATAACAGTTTAAAATCAAAAGGGTGAGAAAAGCAGTAGCCAAAGCAGTTCAGACAACCAGAGGAGGAGCGTTAAATTTGAGCAGACAGATCTCCACGGAGAGCACACATCACGAGGAGTGTCTCTTTTAGCTGGAACACACAGTGCTAATTTCTTTGTACTTGGAACGGGGATAGAAAATTCAATTAAATTGGCTGAAAATTGGATGTGTCTTTAGTAGTGCTTCCAGGATGTTGCTGTTATTGCATGTACTTCAGCTGACAACATTGCAGGTGTCAGACGTTAGGGGAATGCTCTGAAGAAATCACTTCTTTGGGCTGAATAATGGTAAAAACCTATACTGAAGATTAAGTTATCCTCTTTATCATTGGGATTTCATTAAAATACAGCTTGTCCTGGACCCATGGGCACTTCCAGCAGCAGAGGGCTCTCGGTGGCACTCCCAGTCTGGCTGGGACTGGTGCCCTTGAGCACCAGCAACCTGCGCTGCTAGCAATGGTGGACCCCAAAGCAAGCTGATGATCACAAATGTTCCTGAGATGGATGAAACATTGGTCAGATCTGACATTTTTCACACTCTGCAGAAAATTCCCTCCTGAGCGATTAAGGACCAAATCTGCCATCCTGTTCCTAGAAAGAATATCAATCCTCTGTGCTCTATCCACACCACGGGATGAGTCCCCTTCCAACAGGTACAATTACATTTCCACATCCAGGGAGCTGCGTTTGCCTCAGGCGCTGCACCAAGATACCGCACATCCATCAAACTGTTTCGGAGGTGCACATATTTTGAAAAAGAAAAGGTAAATATTTTGGTTAAGGGATTTTCCAAAACTTTAAATTTCTTTACTTTTCATATATTTAGAGATCAAGAAGGAGCCCTTAAAAGCTACAGTGAGAGTTTTTCTTCAATCATCACCAAAATTGTTTTACTAGGTAATTTTACCCATAAGTAGTTGGCCGATTCAGGTTCATATTATGGAGAAATACGTTCCTATTTGATGTAGTGAGTCTGCAGCTGTCTTAACCAGGGCTCCCTTAACCAGTGACTACAGAGTTTTTGATTAACAATACTGCCAGATTTGGGTAACTAATTGGACATTTTTGCCCATGTTTGAGTAGGTACATCTGGAACTGCTAATAAAAGTAGTAAAAGTCTCTCTCCTAAATATTGCTTCCATTTTTAGCTTGATCTACTCTGGAAAAATAGATTATTCTAAAACAATCCAACCTTATACAATTGAGTCTACAGAAAAACAGAGTACTGTATGGGATAAGAGAAAGACTATAGATCCTTTCAGAAGCAGCATTTCAAAAGGCATTTTTAAATTATATTTTTTGTAGTAAGTGTAGGTATTTGGTAACAAAGCCTTGCTCCAGTGATAAAAGGTTCCCTAAGAGTACTTTAATTGAAACTTTTTATCTGAATGTTGCCTGAACCTCTGCTAAATGCTACTTTCTTGCTTCAATTCAAATTTTCTTAATCTTCATTTTCACGTTGAATATTGGTACACTGTCTGCCTCATTATGCTAAAGAAAGATGAAGTGAGCTATTAACATTCTGAGCAGCCTACGAGATGTTATGATATAGAATGTCATTCATTTTTATGAGTTGGCTGTCAGTGTGTGCTGCAATAAAGTTATAATTTCTCACTGACAATATGTGATGTCTGGAGTTGCTGCACAATCCTTATTAAAATTTCAATAATTGTAAATCAAAGGAGAGCAAATACGACTTTTATGAAATGGTCGCTTCTGAAAGTCAAGGAGTACAAAGAGGTGGAATATGAACCCGGAAGATTATTCTTGTGCTGTTCCAAGTCACCATCACCATCCCACAGCTCTCCTCCTCTTGCAGCAGGCAGGGTGTGCTGGGCACACGACACAGCGTTCCCAGAGGTGGCACAGGCTGGGCTGCAGGGATGGGGAAGCACTGCTTGTTTGTTGCTCCTTACTGACTCTACCTTTATGTGGCTCTAAGTGTCATCACGTTTATTGGAACAATTTATTATTACAGCTCCTCATCAGTGCAGTCAGGTGTCTTTGGAAGCAGTTACAAGTTATAATTGCTCGACAGTGAGGAAAGCCAGAAGAGATCCATGTGCATACATGGGTGAGCAGAGGTTTCAGAGCCTGCTTTCTCATAACTTTAAACACTTGTGGAAAATACCAGGGACAGATTTACGGCATGGTCTTTAAAATGTTAAAACTGTCCTGGACAGTACATGGGGAAGTGAATCCTGAATTCACAATAAATGTTTTCTATAAATATAAATTGCTGTGTAATGATTACGTCTTTATTTCTACTGCTGTTAGCATTGTTTCAAATCAGAAATGAAAGAAGTTTCTATCACTGTTCAAAACCTGCTGATCTTTTCCTTTGAGCTTGACATAAGCTGGATGATCAGAAGTTAAAATTGTAAAATGCCCTCAGAATAATAGCTTTTGGGAGTTGTTAGATACAGACCAAAGTGTTCCAGTCACTGACCTGACTGCACGAGGTCTTAATGCTGTTGGGCGTTTGGAGCTACTCTGGCACTTCTGCTCCTGTTATTTTCAGTTCCTTTCAAAGTCACTACTTGCAAATCAGTACATGACATCCTGAATAAATGCACTCATTTAAAGTAAATCCATGTACATGGGATAGATAATTATATGGGGATGTTTTGGAATTTTCTTCAGTAGTTTTTGAGTACTGAGAATCAGCCAGACTCCTGGGGCTCCACAGAGTTATCTACCAAGGTTGTCTGCCCAGGAATGCACTATGCAGGGATTATGCCAATAGGCAAAAACATACCTAGAAACTCCAATACATAACATCACTCTATTTCTTTTAGACTGTTTTTCATTATTCAGAAGTTAAGTCAAACATATTAATTTCATGATTGCATCTGGCATGTTTTGTAAATTTTAACTAATAACTTTATTTCTAACTCCACTCCTCTTCTAAATTGACTGACTGACTGCTCAAATTTACAGCATAACAGCGACATTCACATGCCACATGTGATGGATTTCCTTCAGTGTCAGATTTCTGGTGTAGCACCATCTCAGACGTGCCTCCTCAAGGCACAGCACTCAGCGAGTGCCCATGCACAAACAAATGCAAAGCTCTGCTTAAATGCAAAAGTCAGGCTTTGTTCTTGCACAGAAATAGTTGTGCCCAATCCAAGCAATGGTATTTGAAAAGGTGTCCCTTCATGTCAGCAGCATACAAACACACCAAATCACGCATGCCAGTTCTCCTAAACTTGATTTATCACCACAAGTGTCTTCCCTTTGCTAGAAGTGTTTTATAGCTAGCAGCCTAAGCCAAAAACCAGCTGTCCACATCTATCAGAAAGCTTCCTGCTGGAAAAAAATAATGATTGACCAACTGAGCCACAGGAAATAACCTCTGCAGTTATTTACTTAATGTTGTGTCTCCTCGAACACTCAGACTATCATACAGGGGGATTCTGGCCTACACACCAAGACAAAGTGAGAAAGAGGGATTCAGAATGGTATAGTGGGACCAGGCTTTCACCTAAAGGGATGAGGTACAGAGCTCAGGGTGCCTCAGTACCAGTGAGAAATACTCCATTTTAAAGAGGTCAGCTGAAGACAACTGGTCTAATGAAGGATAAAGCAACCTCAGCCTGCAGAAATACTTCAGCTGATACAGTAATGCTCGCAGATGTCTTCAGAAGGACAAGTTTCAGTGGCAGTCAAAGGATTAAACATTCACCTAAAACAGCTGGGAAGCTAAACATATGCTCTGATGTTCTTTGATATCTCTGGTAAATCATCATTTGAAGCAGCGGGCCTGAAAGCCCACTCTAATTACCAGTGAGCCAGTGGATGAACAGACAATCTCTAATGCAGAATGATGCCCTGGTGATTGTACTGACTGATATTTTGGTATCTAGCTACACACAGGCTGCATAAGTTGTCCAAAACATCTGATACAGAATAGCAAATAGTCTCATGGTTTCTGTTTATGCTGGTTCTTGAAAAATGTTTTCGGACAATATTGTAGAAACTTTATTGCTTTTCTAGTACTGTTTGCCAAAGCACTTTTCAAATGGATTTGCTTATTAACTGTGCAAAGATATCAGTAATAATAATTCTTTTAACCATTAAAAAAATCTGAAATATTTTTCCTATTTATTAGCATGTAATTATTTTATGGTCTGATATTTTGTGAATAGCCAAGATTAGAAACACATGCTTCTACATCGTGCATACTGCAAAACGTGTAACTGGAAATCCTGTAACTCCAGCTGTGTTACAGAGTATAGGAAGTGTGTCAAACCCAGGTGCTAGGATATTCAATTTCGGATCTGTCACAGTTCTGGAAAAGGGAAAGATGTGTCTGTCTTAGATGTGTGGCATGCATAAATTGGTGGGGAAAATTATGTATTTTCATGTCATGGTAGGTACTGTTTCATGATTATATCATTTGTACGGAAGTCTGCAATGTTAGCCATGGAAGCAGCTAAGTCAGAGGCCTTAAGGGGAAAGATTTTGTTTCAGGTCTCTATGCATTATGTCATGGCCATTTGAATTAAAGCAATTAGACCTGGGAAATATATATGTATAATATATATATATGCGCATTAATTTATTAATTTAACCAAAAGACTTCCTCCCTGCCTTCAAAATCAATCACAGCTCCACAGCAGATTTAGTTTGGTGTAGGATGACTTATTTAACATCCCAGTTACTCGGGCATAATGCAGACATTTTACATTCACTTTGGCAGCAGCAGTTTGTACAGGTGCACGAAGCTGCACACACCTAAACAGAGAGGGAGCTTTTGCCTTGTAATTGTGCAGTTCTCTGAGCCCTTCCCCTGTGCCTCTGCTCCCTGCACAAGCCATCTGCCAGCCAAAGCTGAGACACACCTGAGTGAGCACCTCAGCAAACACCACAGAACCAGCAAGCGACACCAAGAACATGGCACTGTATAATTTTTCTTTGTTCCTCAACCTATTTTGTAAAAATTCATTTGATCGTCAACCTGTAAATGTTTGTGTATCAGGGTTTAACTTTTAAACAAAGCATGAGATGATGAGAATAAAAGCAGATCTAATATATTGGACTTGCTGGGATATGTACATTTTGTGACTGCTCAGTTCAGTAACAAATGAGTATTTTCCAAGATACATCAGCATTTTTAGTTTTGTCTTTTAACAGAGAACACCATATCCTTGTGTATCCTTAGCATTCAAGCTATCGAGAAGAAATTGCATAAACAGCAGCCAAATCTTTTAAGACTGAAGTATTTAGTATTCTTCCATTTAGCAGCAAGTTATGAAGTTTCATTTAAAAAGGCTAATTCTACCAATTAGCTCATCCTGCTCAAATATACATATACTGTTGGGAAATATAAAAATGGTTTATTAAATCAAAAGATATGACTGCACTTCAACTAGCACACAGGCATTAGAGATCAAGTATTCTCTATAGATTAATCCCCATGGCATCACAGGCTGATTTGGCTTGCCAGTATTACATTAGTAAACCATCTAATCCAATTTAGAGCAGACAGGAATGTTCCATCCATTATGGTATTTCTAGTGTCATTAGAAGCAGACTGATTGAATAAGCATCCTAAATCAGCCTGCAGCGTGCAAGTAAATCACTGTGACTTGCACTGCAAAGTCTTTTTTTTTTTTTTAATAAAAATTAAGGGATAAGAAAGAAAGGAAAAGCACCATGTAACATGTAACAGAGGGAAGCTCTCCGTGTGATTGTGATTTCTGAGCTCTTGTGGACAGCAAAATTTCTTTGTACTTCAGTACATAAGATTCTTCTCTCTGTAAGGCAGCAGTGCAGAACACAGTGGATTTACAGACTCGAGAAGCTCCTTATTTGAGCCAAGCTTGTGTTCGAGGAAAGCAGTGGAACACCTTCCCCTGCCTCCCCCCAGTAAACAACAATAAACAAAGTAGGCTGAATGAGGGCAGAGCAGGATGCTACTCCCACAAATAAAATCTGCTGTGTAAAATTGGAGTAACCACAGTAATAAAATCTATCAATCAAATATATTACAGAGGTTGCAGCAGAAAGGATGAAAAGAGAATCCAAACTTGGTGTTTGCCCAAAATGAAAAAAGCTCAAGTAATTACAAAAACAGTATTTTCATTCCAAACAGGCACACCTGACAGAAAAACAATTCTTCAATAAAGAAGTAAAGATATGAATAAAATGTTGGTGTCAGTTCTTTGAGATGACACAGAAAGATCTCAGCAAAGGGCTGGGCTGCAGCTTTGAGAAGCTGGGAATCAAGCAGAATAAAATCATCAAAATGGCACGGAACCTTTGCTGCCCTCCGAGAGCTATCGTGTTGCACCAGCAGGGCCACGCCGGGCTCAGCTGCACTATTTGAGCGATGAGCCATGGAAAGGAAACACCGCACCAGTGCCCGCGGCCCGCGGCGGCTGCTCCTCCTCGCTGGGAGAAGGATTCACATTTGTTTAACGGCAAAGCTGCTCTGCTGCCAGTCAAACAGCTCCTGACCTTGTCCAGACTCTGTGGCACAACTGAGTCAGGAAGGAAGTCACTGCTTCTTTGGATCCCGGCTGCTGGAGGAGTGAACAGCTGCCCAGAGGTGCAGACGTGGACCTGGCGGGAATAATTTTCACTGCAAAAGGAATAGATATGAACAAAAGGCAGTTCTGCACCAGAGGAAAACACGCAGAGATCCCAGTCCAGGGGGGTTTGCTTGAGACATGCACAGATACCAGGGGTTTCTGGGAATTCTTGGAAATTCTGGAAATTTCTTGCATCTTCCTCCCTACCTCCCTGAAAATACTGTAAGTTTGAACAACTAAATTTTGATTACTGGGTGGGAGATGAAATTTTACAGTCAAACCAAATATTTTAAGGTTACAGGTTTTCATTTTTGTAATGAAAACAAATCTTTACTTTTGAAGGAAAACAAACACTTTCTAGGAAAACAAAACCACCCAACCCCAAAACAACCATCCTCTTAAAAAATGCTTAATTTACTTCAATAAAAAGTTGTAGAGAAAACTTTCAACACAATTTATTCAGAACCCCACCCAAATTTAACTTCAAAAATGAAATATTTTCACAGCACTACTCTGAAAAGCTCAGTCCTAAATTAAATCCATCTGAGAGAAATGAAATGGAAGAAATCCTGTCAAACCCCAACATTCAATTTTAAACACAATGACAAACTTGCACAAGACTCTGCTCTACTTTTTCCATGTCCTTTTGATCCCAGCAAGCCTGTTTCTGGCAAGTTCTTCTCATCAGGACATGGAAAACCACACTGAGCCAGCTTGAGCTGGGGAAATCTGTCCTATCCTTTGCTTAAACTGGCTATACTGGTGCCAGACATTATTATTGTTATTAATAGCACCAACCCAGACTGCAGCAGTAAATCACATTCCTCCCAGAGCAGATTACTTGTTCAATGTTTATCAGCAATGTAAATGACAAATGTACCTGATTAACAAAATCCAAAAGCTTGTTCTGAGGTAAAAAGGACTTAGCCCTGCAATTTTTCTAATGAACTTCCCTTCTGGTCCACAGTAGAACACATCAGATCTACCAAATCCAATTTCTGAATGAAAGTTCAGATGCTTTGTAGAGCTAATGAGGGAGCACTAGATTGAATTATGGACACATGTTGCTTCTCTGTGAAACAGCAGGTTGAAGAATTACACTTTGTTCTTCCCCTCCCTTTTGCAAGGCACAGAATATTTCACTTCTTTAGTTTTGTCTCTGCTTTGGCTCAGCTGGGTTGGAAGGACATCAGGTGAGGACGCTGAGGAGAAGGATACAATCCTTCCTTGTTCCTCTTTGCTGAAGAGGCAAGCACAGACTCACTGTTCCCCTGCCCACAAGAGATGGTCTAACCTGGGCTCCTCCTCGTGTTTCCCTGCCACAAACCTGGTTTCCCTGCCACACCGTGAATGTGGAGCCTCCTCATCGGTGTTAGGCCCTCGCCTGAGATGCCAGCGTGGAGGAGGACAGGGGATGGGGGAGAGGGGTGCCTGTGATGGACAATCCTGCCTGGCACACTCACCTTCCCCAGAGCTGGGAGCTGATGAACAGTCAGCCTGGCATCCCGAGGAGCTGCCCGGAGTGTCAGGGGGTGAGCCCAGATCCAACCGTTCAGCCCTGACTCACTGAACGGATGGGGAACAGCCTGTGGCTTGGCACTGCCAGGACACAATGGAAACTCCACCTGCAGTGCTCACCCATGAGATGGGCTCTCTCTGCCAAGGCCATCCAGCTGCCAGTGAAGTCCACACGAGTGTCCTGGCCCTTGACATCTTCAAAATTCAGTTGCAAAGTGGCACAAGGTGAGTATCTGCCAAAGGAAAGGCACAAATCCACGGATCAGCTTTGTGAAGAAGGTTATTTCTGGCACAGAAACAAATAACACTTAGCCAACTTTATACAGTGGCCACAGTTCTAGCAAAAAATAAAAAAGCCGAGAGAGATAAAATTAGATTTTCTTCTGAGGTGACTTCAACTAATCAAAAGAGATAATAACAGGAAAGATTTGACCTCATGTCTATAGTACCAAGAAAATTCTCACTCGCTGGCAGATTTTCTACACAGCAGGTTGAAAGGAAAACTGAATGTTACCATGACTGAGCTTGCATTTCCTGATATCTCAAAAGGCATTTGTTTCCCAAAGGAGAGCATTAAACAAAGAGACAAAGGTTACCTTCCTACACACATCCTAAGCGCTGAATCTTAGCTGGGATGGAGAATATTTTTGCTTACTATAGATGCAGCATTTCTAATGAGTCAAGGTGCACCAGTGGAGTGTTTCAACTGTTTGTCTACAGTTTTGCTATCTGCTGAATATTGAAATTAGCAGTTGTCCTGGAAAGACTGAGCTACATATGTGCACGGGGAGCACACACAGGCACTTTTTGATCAGCGAGGCAATTTCCTGGGGCAATGTGCTGATCAACACACTGAGCTGAAACATCTGCAGGATAAAGGATTGTGTCTGAAAACCCTGTGTTTGATGCCCATAATTGTGACAAAGTCATTGCATATTCTGCTCAATGCTTTTTCTGTTTCAGCACTTTCTCACTGTACAAAGAAGCTCCAGCAGCCTCTTAAATGTGGTTGGTAACTCAAAGTACATTTGGGAAATCAGCCAGAGAGAAAGGCTTTTCTTCTGTATGTTCTGCTGCTTTTCTATGAAGTGACGGAAAAGATACACATTTGCCATGTTTACAGGGCTTTCCCTTACAAAAAAGAAGGAAAAAAAAAAAGAAAGAAAGAACCTTGAAATAACAATTTTTTTAGTATTAGTATTGTTTACTTTAGAGAGGCTTAAAGCTGCTTAAAATCTGTCATGTTACTATCTAGGCAGGCAGGTTTTAAACCGAATGCTATCAACTTTTTAAACTGCAGCGATGTAAAAGCCTATTGTGTCTCAGGACTGAGTTTGCAAAGCTGTCAAAGATGCTTTTCCTCTGCGCTAAACATGATTTGAAAAACGTTGCAAGCCAGAGCATTTGCTGTTATTCACAAAGCACCGTTTGCCAGAGACCACACAGGCGAGCAAGGCCCAGCAGCAGTTTACCCTGGCAGCTGAATTCCCTAATCATGGCTGTGAAGGGAATTCACTGGAGGCAGAAAAGTGAGGTGCAAGACACCTACGGGAAGGAATAGGGTTTGCTAAATAGAGAATTCTTTCTGAAGCCTTGCCTTTCCCTATGAATACCTATTCCATACAGCGTGGCGTGAGAAAGGGCCACCCAAGCCCACCTGCAATAAAAGCTCTGCTGAGGAGCATCACTGCCAGGCTGCTTTTGGTCCCGGAGCTGTTCTCAGCAGGGGGAGCGTTCTGCTCGCTCACACCACGTCATTTACCTCTGGCTTCTCTGGGCCTTACCTTACGAAAGTTGTCTCTGCCCAGATCTCACCTGCGTGGTGAAGGGAGCCTTAACTTGGGACAGAGCCCCAGTGTGGATACTGATGGTGTTTCCTTTAGCAGTGAGGCTTTGACCTTTCTCAGCCTGAGAAGAGCTCAGGAAACAGTCTCACACTTTCTAGAGCAATGCTTTCTACAAGGATTGGGAGCAGCCACTCCAATGTCAGAGCACACCAGTGGATCACACCTGAGTTTGGTCTGTCAGTGTGTGCTCACGTGTTCTGCTCAGCTCTTCATTTCAGACAGCCTCTGTGTCTTTCCAGCCTGGCTGCAGGGGAAGCAGTGCTCAGCCCAACCCAAGGGGGCAGGTGGCCTTTCCAAAGGGGCCAAGGCTCCCCCGGCATGGAAGAGGCTGAGCAGGGCTTTTTTGTGATTCAGCCACTTGTGTTTCCATGTCCTAGCACAGAATTCTTGCTGATGGACTTAAACCATTCCAAAACAAATGAGTTAACTTTCCAGGCACTGCAACCTGCCAGGCATTTTCCCTGGCAGCACAGTCCCTTTCAGCTTTGCAGACAATGTGCAGCATCCAGGATGGTTCTCCATTGCTTTCCAAACTGGGTCACCACACGTGGACGTTAGGAAGGCGTGGTGAGTAAGAGGCCTGGATTTTTCATCCTGTTTACACCTCTCAGATGCCAGAGTCTGCTTCTCCTCTGAATTTAAGGGCAGGTGGTTGCCAGTACTCTCAGTAAATGGAGAGTAAAAGCCACTTATGCACATAGGTGAAAATACCTGCCAAGGGACCACAGACTGCTTAGCCTTTAGCAGCTCACAAGGTTTCATTTTGAAAATAGTAATTTAAAGCACTTGTGAGAGCCAAACAATCTCTAAACCCTTAATTACAGTGATCATGTGAGCTTTGGTTTATTGGTAATTTTTTTTAATAGTAGAACATATCTAGTGATGCAGCTGGAACCACACCACCATAGGAAAAAAAAAAAAAACAAACAACAAAACAGGGTAAAATTTTAAAACCTTATCTAGAGCCTCTGGAAATTATTAGGAAGCATTTCACTGACTTCAGCACACTTTTCTACAGAAAATGTTGCCCAGAACACAGTACATACTTTACAGCGAAATTAGAAAGCTCTGAATCACAGTCTTGTAATACAGAGTTCACGAGATACTTTTTTATGGCCAGGCTAAAAAGATGCTGTTACAAACCTATTGATCTCTTTACCTTTCTGATTAAGAAGTATCAGTGGGAGAAAAAAATGGCAAGGGATGCTCTATCAGTGAACGGGAGACCCAGAGCTCCCTCATGGGAGGCCACACGTACTAATCCTGTTTGTCTCGGTTGCAAAAGAATTCTTCGAAGTTAAAAGCACTCCAAGGATTTATCAGGCACTTTTCAGCCTTCAACTGGATTTAGCAAGGGCAGCAGTTTCAAAGCCTGTAGATTAGTACTGCACAATCAGGCTCGTGTAAACGGGCACCGCAAGGCTCAGCTGGATGTCCCAGCAGTGACACTTTACACGTTTCTGAACACAAAGGTGCCATTCCACTTGCAAACCAAAGATGACACTTGGGTGAATCGCTCGGGAGGGTTTGCCTGTCGCCTCTTGTCAGATGATCCCCCTGCACTTGTGCTCCTCACAATGGCGTTAACAGGATTGGCAATGCTCACCCGGCTCTTCGCACCTCCGGCTTGTTGAATAGTTAAGTTTTTAAGAAGTTTCTAAAGAAAATCTGCGTGTATACAGCTGTGGGGCATATTTCTCATAAAAACAGATTGGTAAACTCTGTTAGCAGTAAGGGCAGCTGAGTTTCCTGGAGCCTTCAGTGGGGCTAGGACTTCACTGTGGGATCTGTGAGTGCCAGAGATTTTCTCTTAGCAGGAGAAGCTGAAAGAAGCTCCTGAAGCCCAGGTAACCAATGCTATCATTTGCCATCTCTGTTAAATCTTGTGTTCTCATGCCTTGGGCAGAGTAACTGAAATCACAGTAGAATGGAATAATATGAAATTTTTGATTTTTTTTTCTTTAAACTTTCAAATTTGTAAAACAAGAGTGTCAATTAATCAAAGAGGGTGGGGGAGAAGCACTGACAAAAGAAGTTGGCAATTTTCTTCAGTTTGATTATTTTCTCCTACATTTTCACATGGAAAGAAGTTCAACCAGCTCTGCCTATTACCTGAACTTCTAATCAGGCATAAGAACATTAAAATCCCATGGCTGATCGAGCCAAGTGGACCTTGAGCTACACCACTAACACCTCACCTTCAGTGAATACCGTCCCAAAGAACACCAGGGGAGAAGGACTGAGCCCCTCAGTAATACAGGAAGAAGAACATTAATGCCTATTTCAATAAATATTTCTTTAAGGAAGCACGGAATCCCCTGGTTTCAGCGGGACAGTGAAGCGTGACATTGCTGAGTATTCCCAATATTATTTACCACATCCTGGAGCCAAACTGTCCGTGAGCCCGTGCGCCTGAGCTCGGCCCTGCTGCTCGGCACACACAGGAGTGACCAAGTGGCTCATCCCTCACTGGGTGGGGTGTTTCCATCTGCCCAGTCACCTTGCCATTTCTGCCTCTGAACATTAACAGGTTGCTAATGTGAATTGTACATATTTTGTCTTGGCTTTTCTACAGCGCTTGAGGTTCAAAAAACGCCTTTCATCTGGAAGAAACATCGCTGTGGAAATAGTGTCATTTGAAAGATGGAAATGATCCTGCTCCAGGATTATAACACACAGTACCTTAACTACAATAGTTCACTGATTAGCAATCAGTTTCTTTTTTACAGGACATTTTTATGAGTCTATAAGCACACTTGACCTGTGGTTTAAGCCGGTAGTTTACAGGAACAATAATGTGGAAGAAGCCAAGTTACTAAAGGTGGGGAGGTTTCTGATGCCACGAGGAACCCTTCACCTGTTTCAACAGTAAAGACTGGTAAAATTTCCAATTATTTAAAAAGAACTGGGCTTTGTGGGTTACTCCATCTCTGGGAAGGCAGTTAGCTGAAACACATGCTGAAATATTAAATTATTTCTATCCTTGGGTACCTTATAAATAAAATAGTTTGGGATTATGAAGTCAGGCTGACAGAAATACCAGTATGAGTGAAGCTTTTTCCTTTGGTTATACTTCTGCAATCAGCTTGATGCCAGCAGAAGTGCAGGAGCAGCATCACATGAATTTTCACAGTCACACAGATCTTAGAGTGTTTGAACAAAAGCAGTTTTACCAATACCTGTTTGTATTTGCTCACACTGTTAACAGTGAGTCTTTGAAGAACTGAGCTGACTGGCCTTAGCTGGAGATTCAGAGTTGCAATGACATTAGAAATAAATATGATAAAAAATATGCCATCGACTTATTTTTAAAATGATCGGGTGCATTTCATGTATCATTCAGAGCGGAAGGCGTGAGAGAATATCACTTTTGCCAGCAATTTCAAATAAAGGCTCTAGTTTTAGGTAATGTTATAAACTTACAGTGAACTAGGACAATGCAATAATATGGCATGTCAAATTTATTTCTAGCTGTAGGCAAAGAAAAACAAAGAAACAAGGATAGTTTCAACATGGTATTACAGCACAGTAAAAATTTGCTCATTAAGTTTCATAAAACCCATTACAAAGTTTAATGCATGTGTTTACATCACTAACACAGACTGAAGCCTGTGCTATGGGGCTTTCAGCTGGAAATTGCTTCACTTCACAAATTTTCATCTAAAGCCCTTTAAACAATCATGTCAAAATAAAGGCACTAAATATAAGCACTCACAACGTTTTCCCAGCTTCCTGAGCATATCCTTATTATTGGTAGTAGGGTTTGTAAAACATCAAAATCAGATTGTCACACAGAGATTAAGGCTGGGATTTTCAGCAGGAGCTAAGGGAGTTAGGCACTCAGCTCCTGGTGAATTTCAATGAGTCAGGAGCATACATTTCCCTTAGGCTCCTTTGAAAATCTCAGCATAAATATTAATAACTAACTTTTCACAAGCATTTGGTCATTGGTTTCAATTATCTCAAACATGCCAATGGCTATGTCCTTTTCCCCACAAAGATCTTCTCCCATGTGCAAGTTTCTGGGGATGCTCTCATATGCACAGTATCACAAAAAGGATCTCACAAGTTTCTCCTGCTATGCAGGCCCAGCAGACTTTACATGTGATAGTTATTGCTGAGATCTTCTGTGCCACTTTTTGCATCTGCTCGAGATGTTATGTACTAACAGGAACCTCTGATCACATCTTGTGGTCTGATTGATATTACTCAGAGAGAAAAAGAAACAGAAAAGAAAACTCAGAAGAACAAGAGGGTATAGATATTCTATTCACTCCATAAAGACACATATCCTGCAAAAAGTCAAATGCTGACACTTGACAGAAGTATTTAAATAAGCTCCGGTTTCACTTTATATACAAGAACTATGTTATTTATACCTTTCATTTTTAATTCCAACATTACTGCTAAGCCTTAGCCCGTTGGAATGTGTGTGACTGCACACAGCACTTGATGCAGGGAGTTATGGATTTCTGTCAGAAGCCACCTCGGGTCCTGTGCCTGGGCAGGACCTGACGAGGAGCTCTGCACAGGTGGGCAGTGCTACATCCAGGCTGCCATGCAGTTATGGAAAGTCAAATGTAATAAAAACTAAACTTTCATGGATATCATGCAAACACAAGTTATGTGTCCACTCTGACTTTTGGGAAGGAGGGAACTTGCTCTCAGAGTGAAACCTGATGCTGAGGTAGCCAGTTCCACCATCATCTCCTTCGTTATCTGTCCCTCCTCTTTCTTTCTCAGAGGCACAGTTTTCTGCAAGGCACTGATGCCACTGAGAGTGCTCAGTTGGTAACTGTGGGAGGATGAAACCATATGCAAATGTCAGCTCCTCTGGCTGAGCCCTCCTGGCTCAGGTTTCACCCTTTGCCGGGTGAAGGATCAATATCTGATCTTTGATAAGAAAATGTTCATCCTGGTTTCTGCTGAATTATGTTCTTGTTTGCTATTACTCTTCCTGTCACCCCACCAGCCTATAAATTTTGAGATGTAATTCTGTTTATCCCAATATTTCTTCCTTTTGCTTGACCTTGTAGGTTGCAGTCACAGCTTGAAGCTTTCAGATGTGTCTTTTTAAACACGAAACTGTTTATCCACCCCTCAGTCTGGAGAATCCTGCAATGCTGATGCTCTACAAATTGATTTATGACTATATGTTTGTTTGATTAATCTTGCAAACAGCAATCTGGTACCTATTATTAATCTAACAGCCTCAGTTTACTTTCTATTATGACAACATTAACATGGAACCACACACATGTGTCCTTACATGCTTTCTATTTTCCCTGAACACTACTGGCACATTTGTGACTGCTGCACATGCAGAACCAATACTGCAGTGAAAAGCCAGCTCAGACTCATGAGAACTCTGCGTATCCCCATTAATTCCACAGAATTGTGACGGCTCACACGAATACACCAATTTTGTATTCTGGAAACTACACAAAAATCAAATATTTGCTTTGCTATTTGATTCTTCCATAGGTTCTGTTTTTATCCTGTTTAAACTTGTACCTGTGACAATATCAAAATGTAATAAAAAATAAAGTGTAGCATTATGGAGGATTGTGCAGTGAAAAGTGAGCAAAGCTGATCAAACATATTTTAGGTTAATAACAGAATCAATAGATGATTTCACATTCTGTCAGCTCCAAAATTGAACAAGCTATTCTCTGTCCCCAACATAGTTAAAACACCAATTTCAAGGGAAATGGTGTAAATATTGAAGAACACCTTGCCTGGACATGAGACAGCAATCTGGCACTGCATTCCCAATTGCCACAGAGAGAAAGATAATGAACTTCTCAGCTTTTCCACTAGGATAGGACAGAAAATAAACAGCTTATAAAGACACAAGAATTATTTAGAGCACACAAGCAAACTCTTCCCAGCTACCAGGACTGAAAGAACTACTTAGAGTTGCAGAGTTTTTAAGAACAGATAAGGCAAAAATCTGTCAGAAGCACTTCAGTTTTCACTTCTGTCCCTGCACAGGGTTTGGTGAGGGTGCCTCTCCACCTCCCCACTAGCCACGGCTCTATGAGCAATAAACAAGCTAACGAGGTGGCTTACAGGAGGGAGCCGCAATAACGCAACGTAACTACGTTAAAAATGCTGCTTTTATACCGAGACACGTGGAAGTCCCCTAGAGAAAGCAGAACTTCCAGGACTGCACTGCCTGTGAAGGGGAGCAGCCCCCAGGGCAGGCTTGTCACCAGCGCTGTCCCCGAGCTGCGGTGGCACCAGTGCGAGGGCTGGGCCTGGCACATCCACAGCGCTGCCCCGCAGCACTGACACCTCCTGCAGCACAGACACCTCCTGCAGCACTGACACCTCCTGCCCCGCAGCACTGACACCTCCTGCCCCGCAGCACTGACACCTCCTGCAGCACTGACCCCTCCTGCCCCGCAGCACTGACACCTCCTGCCCCGCAGCACAGACATCTCCTGCCCCGCAGCTCGGACCGGGCTGGGCCTGGGCACCTGCCA
>VXBT01004356.1:502021-574389 GCA_013400235.1 Oriolus oriolus | reverse complement strand
GCAGCACAGACACCTCCTGCCCCGCAGCACTGACACCTCCTGCCCCGCAGCACTGACACCTCCTGCCCCGCAGCACTGACACCTCCTGCCCCGCAGCACAGACATCTCCTGCCCCGCAGCTCGGACAGGGCTGGGCTTGGGCACCTGCAACTTCTGCTGCACAATCTTCACAACCCCCCCAGTTCTGCTGCAGCAAAGCTGTGTGAGGGAATTATTCAAGGACCTGGCACAGGGGTCTGCACCTCCTTAGCTAACAGGGTGAGCCAACCACCAGTAGAAGTCAGGCGCTCAAATGCCAAAGACAGGGTAAGATCTCAGAGAAGAAGGAGGACTTAATAGGTTAGAGAATATTTAGATAACTAAGGTGATTCAAACAGTCTAGACCTGATGATTCTCATCATAAAATATGCAGAGAACAAGCTGAAAAAAATCTCAGAAGTGATTATGGGAACTTGGAGAGAGAAGGGTTTACTAGAATGATAAATCCAGTCCTAATACAAAAATGGACGAAAAGAGTAGCTTGAAAATTTTATTAGATAGATAGATAGCTTAACTCCAGCTCCTGGGGAAAAAATGGAATGAATAAAATTATTTGTAAGCAGCTGAAAGATAACAATAAGGTAGGTAACAGGTGACATGGATTTTGCAAGAATCAATTGTGTCCAAAAATTGTCTTATTTCCTTCAATGACAGGAAGTGAAGAAGCTGAGCTCAATCCTGGGTCTGGCTCTATCCAAGGTTTTTTCAAGGAGAAATGCTTTCTAATGCAGATGGCACCTAAGCAGGAAGGCCTGCAGGTGTGCTAGAGAACAGGAATGGAAATCAAAATTATTTTGCCTAACTGAAGCATTGGTGTGGAAAAAAAAAGATAAAACTAATTAAGGCCAAAGATAAGGACTTGTTCTTGCTTATGCAGAAATGCAGGTCTGAGGAGAGCAAAAAAATGAGATAACAGATTACATAGTGAGCATGAGTGAACTGTATCATGCAGCAAAAAAATAAAAAGCAACTCCTACCTGGATTATACCAGAAATCCACACAGGGAACGTAACCTATGGCAGGGAATTTGGGAGGGGAAACCCAGGGACAGAGATGATGAGGGGAGAGGGTGTTTGACACAGAGAACAGCCTTGAAGAACACAAATGACACTTGCCAGGAAGAGCAAAACAGAGTTGGGGTCCAGATAAATGGGGTGTATAATTGTGGGTAATGACAGGAAGGAGGATTTTTTTCTTGGTATGAAAGATAATAAAGTTGGGAAGTAGCTTGTCTGGGGGGGCCATAAGGGCCTTAATTTTGGAAATCCAGAGCATGAAGTTAGCTAGATAAACATCTTCCAGGACTGGCAGAAGTATCCTGCACATCCTGCTTTGGAGCCAGAAGATGAACTAAAAGATGTATCGAGGTACTCTTTAGCCTTATTCTTCCATAACTGAAGAAACTCTGTTGATGGGTACAAGATTTTCTAAACCCCTAAACTTTGTTTTCCTGTCGTTCTGCATTTGTGAATAGTCTCCTTTTTCCCCTTTACAGTTTAAATATATTTCAAATCTAGAGGAAAAAGTATCTATTTCTTCCTTCTGAATGAACTGTGGGCTCTATGCTCTAAATCTGACAGAACTTTTGTGATTGTATTAACATAAAACATTTCAAGCTGTTCACAGATTGAATTTAATCCTCCTTTCAATAATCCAAGTTTAAATCCCCATTTCAATTATCTCTACATTTTGTAGAATCCGTCAAATGATTCAGCACTAAAGTATTGTGTGTGTTATAATTTAAAAGCCAAAAGTTATGAATGGAAGCAGATTATATCTTATTAAAATGTTAATTCCAAGTCCTTTGAGATAATTGTGACTAAAAGCATTGGTTAATGTGTCAGAAATAAACACTGTCAAAAATAATTGAACAAAAAGAAGCATATGGTCATCACTCACATCAGAAGAATGACAGGGAGCAGTGATTTTCAGAAGTGTGGGTACAGAGAAAGACCTAGTTTCAATAAGCAATCCCTTTGCATCCTTCTTTACATACGGACTTTTAAACCTCCCAGCTTAATTTTCCTTCTCTGTTGAACAACACAACATGAATACTGCTGAGTGATGGAGAAATGCCATTTGTGAGTCACTTCACTGGGATGGTACAACTGGCACAGTAAAGGAAGAATCAGGAGCTGGAATAACCCCCAGCAACTGCTTGTGCAGCCCTGCTCCAAGCAACGATAACCAGAACAGAACATCTGGTGAAGGATTTGAGCCTGGCCAGGATCATCTCCTTAGGAGTAAACGTGAAAACTACTTGTAAAAGAGCTCAAATTTACTCTAAATGGTACTCTAGCCAGACAAAATAAGAAAGAAAACTACACTGAGACATGCAAGAAATAAGGTGTATTTCTCTGAAGCTGTATGGTTCAACCTCTACATTCAGACTTACTGGAGCTATTCCCATTCAACACGGCATCAAATCAGGATCTCCTTATTCTCCTGAGCAGATGCACTGCCATCAATTACATTACTCGTGTGAGTAAGCAGAGGAGAAGCTGACCTTTACAGAGATAACAATGGATACTTTCCAATTAATGTGAAAGTAGGGAGTATATAAATCAATCCTAAAAAGCACTTTAGATAATATAATATTAACTCTACACTATATGAATCAAATCAAATGGCATTCCTTATAGAGGGGTCTGAGGTACTGCACCACTGCTGATCAAAAATCTGGTCACCCCCTCCCAGGATTCGTTCAGCTGTCTGCCATCTATCAACAAACAAGTCAATGAGTCAATAGCTAAAGCAAGATGCAAGGGTGAAAATACATTATTGTGATGCATGCCAGCATGTGAGCAGGAGCAATGAAAAGTCAACCAGAATATAAAACCCTCGCTCCTCCAGTATTAAAGTTCACTATTTAGAAATCCACACAGTACTATTCCTCCTCAACCCTTGTTTTATTTTAGCATATATTTTTCCTCAAAATCTACAGTTACAAAAACAGACACACACACTGTTGTGCCTTTTTCCACTAGAAAGATAACCTTCAGAATGTAAATCAATGCACTCTTGCCCTGGTAATCCAGTCTTGCAGAAAGCTGTCTCCAGCTAAACAATATCAGCAGAAAAAGGCACATTCACTCTTGAGTACCGTATTCACCCCAGTGAAGTGTTTATTTCAAATCCAAGCTGTAATAATTTTAAATGCTGCTGCTCAGGGTTGCGATTTAGCCCCACATGGCAGCTAAGTACCACACAGCCACTCTCTGGCTGTCCCCTGCAGTGGGGTGGGGGAGAGAATCAGAAGAGCTAAAAAAAGACCTCATGGGTTGAGGTAAGAACAGTTTAATAATTAAAACAAAGTAAAATACAATAATCCTAATAATCCTAATAAATACTACTAACAATAACAACAATACTAACTGTAACGAACAAGACAGAGAGGGAAATAAACCCCAAGAAAAACAAGTGATGGCCAATAGCTGCTCTTCACCCCTTGACCAATGCCCATCCCATCCCCAAGCAGCCATCAGCTGGCCCTGCCCAGCTCCTGCCAGTTTACATTCCCGGGATGGAACATCCCCTCGGCCAGTCTGGGTCAGCCGTCCTGGCTGTGCTCCCTCCCCGTTCCTTGTGCAGCCCTGCACGGGCAGAGCACGAGGCACCGCAGCATCCTGGGCTCAGAGCAAACGCTGCTCAGCAGCGGCAAAACATCCCCGTGTCACCAACACCATCCTCGTGCTGCGTCCCGAACATGGCACTGCACCAGCTACCGAGAAGCAAAGGAGCTCTGTGCCAGCTGAAACCAGAACACTCAGTCAAACCAAGAAACACCTCACAGCCTTCAGCTCCCACGTAAATTGGGAACGCGTCAGTGAAGCTGTACCTTACGCCAGCCCAAGCACCGAGCCTTTCCGAAAGGCATGAAAACATCTGGGCATTTTTGCCAGTGCACTTCTGCCTCATGCCTCATTGCAGAGTGCTAGGGCTAGTGGGAGCGTCCATGTAGAGGTCTGGGAGCACTGTGCAGTGGTCAAAGGCGTGTGATGGAAGAGATTCCAGCAGAGCAAAAGGTGTGTTCATCCCATCAGCTCTGGTTAAAAGGGAACAGGTAGGGAAAACGCAGCATTCCTCACTTTGCACTCATATGAACCAGAAAGGGATTGACTATCGGAACACGGGCTCTCTCTGGCACGCAATTTTTCTGTAGTTAGCTTAAGAAATGGTCACTGAGTTATTGCCTTGATTAAACACATGCCTTCAAAGTTACATTTTAGAAAGAATATGTAACAAACTCTTATGTCAACAGTGAGGATTAGGTGTCCTAATAAGCACCCTGAGAGGACGTGGTTCTGAAAAAGAATAAGGGGCTCACATGCTTTCAAGGTCAATTGAATTCTTGCCATACTGTGAAACACTCGATGCCCATCCCAAGCAGAGGATTTGCTACTCTTCTTACCCCTCTTCTGTCTCCTGAAATGCAAAAGCTTGTTCTCATCCACCTATAGTAACTGTGCCACCCTCGAGGATTTAATAATTGATTCCTTTGTGCTTACTGTGATCAAATCTGTTTTCTATCTGATCTCATTTATGTTACAGGGTTTGAAATGGCAGTCAGTCAACTCCACATGCTCTGCAGTCCCATAAGCATGAAGCAGTGATGACTCCATCTGATTTCCTTGAAAGAAAACTCAGTCTTCATTTTTAAAACTTCATATAAAGCAAGTGAACTTTTCAAAATGACATTATTCTAAGAGAGCAGTGAATCCTAATACATTGAGACAGGCATTCCTGAGGTCAGAAACATCAGTTTTACAAAAATGTCCTGAGGGATGCCTGAATGTATTATCTTGAGACCTTTAACCTCTCACTTAGGCCTCACTGCCCATCACTCCACTTCCAATCCATTTCTAACATTTCACTTGTCTACGAACTTCTTGGAATGACAAGAGGATGATTCATAATATACAGTAAGGCTTCCAGGAAGCTTTTTCACTCAAAGCTACAGGGTAAGTGAATCAGCCTTTTGCTTTCTCCCAGGAACTACTTATCTTCAATCTTTCAATTAAAGGTCAAAAAATGAAAGAAGGCAGCCCAGTCCTCTGTTTTTTCCCCCTTTCCCATTGTAAGAGGCTCTGCTCTTCACACAGTGGTGTCTCAACCAGTTTGATATTGTTTTCATTGGCAGAAATTAAAAAAAAAATTTTGCAAATTTAAAGAACAAAAGGAAGACTGCAGAGGATGACAGCAATTTCTCCAGTGTATCTTTTGGTCATTACTAATTTAGATCTTCCTGAA
Source organism: Oriolus oriolus (assembly GCA_013400235.1). NCBI lineage: Eukaryota > Metazoa > Chordata > Aves > Passeriformes > Corvidae > Oriolus > Oriolus oriolus. The sequence continues at coordinate 569,100 of VXBT01004356.1, read as the reverse complement.
AGAACCAAATCCACAGCTTTTATCCTAAGTTAGTAAACAGTATTTTAAGAGTGTCAAACTGAGAACAGGTTTAAAGGGAAGCGTATCTCCCATTCTGCTTCGTTGGGAAGGAAAACACAAAGCCAGAACCATACAATAGCAGCACAGTATTTTGTCTGAATTTCAGGATAGAAAAGAGCTGGTTTTGGATTTTATCTGCAATGCACACGGTGAAAAGGGGCAGAGGATGTGGATTAGCATCCTATGCCTATTTCATCGTTGCCCTGAGGCCCTGTTGTAGCAGCTCGGTCAGAGCACAGATGGGTCACCGGGCAGACATAAGTCTCATTAAAGAATACCCGTGGCATCAAAAGTCTCTGTGCAGGTCAGAGAACCAGCTCTGCTTGTTCTGTGCCAACTCCAGACAAAAACCTAATACAAACATGGAGTGAATTTAAGGGAAGAGTCCCTAAAGAGGAAAGCACGTGAACAAAAAACAAAGATAAGAGAAAGGACAAGCTGAGAAAATATGCCCAGTTCAGAACAATTTGAGATTTCGTTTTATGCCATTTTTTCTATGAAAAAATTAAAAACTCCAAGTAAACTAAAAAAAACCCCCAAACATTCTGTTTGAGGGAGAAAAATAACATTTATTTCAGCTAACCCAGCCAGTTTACTTATTCTTCTGTTAACAGATGTTTGCGTTATCATAAAAAGTGTTTCACCAAAAAAGAAAGTTGAAATGGTGTTCTTAGGGAAAAAAAAAAAAAAGCTGACCTTTTAAAAAATTACTCATCTTCTCCCCAGTTTTATTTTTAGGCCTCAGAAATTCTGTTCATTGCTAAAATAAAAGAAAATCCGTGCTGCTGTAACTTTATACCCCCACAGTCAGCCTCTTCCAAGTGGGCAAAGCTGGTAAAACCCTCCAGGCTGGAGTCCTTGCTGCTCCCAGCAGGGGAAGCCGGCTTTGAACCTCCACCCCAGACCTGCTTCACCCTGGCACCTCCCTGGTAGCCAAGGCCACGTTTGGAGAGAAATGTTCCCTGTGCCAGTGGGGTCAGGGACAAATCAGCCCCCGTGGCTGCTGCCTGCAGTGAGGGAGGGAGGGACAAATCAGCCCCCATGGCTGCTGCCTGCAATGAGGGAGGGACAAATCAGCCCCCATGGCTGCTGCCTGCAGTGAGGGAGGGACAAATCAGCCCCCGTGGCTGCTGCCTGCAATGAGGGAGGGACAAATCAACCCCCATGGCTGCTGCCTGCAATGAGGGAGGGACAAATCAACCCCCATGGCTGCTGCCTGCAGGGAGGGAGGGACAAATCAGCCCCCGTGGCTGCTGCCTGCAATGAGGGAGGGAGGGACAAATCAGCCCCCATGGCTGCTGCCTGCAATGAGGGAGGTACAAATCAGCCCCCATGGCTGCTGCCTGCAGGAAGGGAGGTCCAAACCCTGCTTTGCCATGAGCGCTGCCACCTGCCCTGCCCTGCCCGAACCACCTCTGCCCGTGCCCCTGGGCCTGGGCCTGGGCAGGGAGGCCCCTGCCCGGTTCCAGGCCCTCTCCCAGGGAGCAGGGGCTGGGGAAAGGCTGTGAATGAATTCATATTTGGTGTGAATTATACCAAATTCAGGACAGCAGTGTTTTTCTGCAGCGTTATCAGCGTGTTTGACAGAGTTCAGTCTGACTAAAGGAACGGCTGGCTGAGCTCCGAGCCACTGCCAGCACTCGCTGAGCCCACGGGCCGGGCCCAGCGCCCACAGCCACACTCGGTACAGAGCAGTGTCTGCGCAGGGAACAATGATTAATGGATAAGTCTGAATTAAACTGCAAACGCGAGATTAAATTTCCCTCATGAATGACACTGTGAGTTAGCGTTAGCAGCTCTGTCACAAAGCAGCTCCTCTTCTCGTGCTCATCACGCAGCTGATAATGGGGCTGATGGAGCATGTGCAGCAAACATTTGCTCTCCGCAGCTCCGGACACAGGCTCAGCTCCACAGGAGCCTTTAACATTGGCATTGCTCAGGCACAGGCTGCCTGTTTGTCACCTGGCTACCCCTGCACACCACCACACTTCTTGACAGAGATGAAACACAGCTGCGGGTTGTTCCCTTTCAAAGAGGGAAATGTTCTTTTAAACTAGCAAATGATCCTTGGCACAGTGGAAGGAAAAAGTCTTTATGAAGAAAATCAGTCCTCTCTCGACCTGAAAAGAACCACATTCCTCTAGTTTAGCTCCTTTTGCTCCCCAGAACTGCACCTTCAGTGCAAAAGGGACCTGAGTCATGAGCAGGGCCCCGCTGAACTCACAGCACCCACAGCAGACCTCCCCATCACCTTTCTAACACTTAAGGATTAATTTTCACAGCTAGACTCAGCCATTCCATCAAAGCCACGTGCTTGTGGTCTGCATAGGTTTCCCTGAGAGTTTTGCATGCTGGTACGGCTTTTTTAGGGGTTAAAATGATTAATATCATTTGTTGACCATTTCCCATCAGATTTCTTGGTGCAGCACAAGCCTCTTTGGTTCTCCTGAAATCAGTGGAACCGCAGATTTACATCACACACGCCTCTGGCTCCATGACAAGAACAGTCGTCTTCTCTGAATTCTACAATTAGTAAAAGTTCAGACTACTGAGCTTTTCACAGCTCGTAACAACACTTGACTGGTACTCACATTTCATGGAAGGGGAACCAGAAGCAGTGTTTTGGTCTAGTGTTCTTATTGCTTCTGCACGTTACAGGAATAAACTACAAAGCTCCTATTTGTGGCAGCACTGCTGGACTTATCCCATACTACTTTGTGGTGTTTTCAAAGTGTGACTTGACCTCATATTCAGTGGAGCCACTATCTCCAGGCCTCCACATGGGTCTGTGCAGGGTTGCAATGCCGCAGTTTCCACTGTGTCCCGTGACCTGAAACACATCTCCCTGCACCTCATTCTGCAGAATCAAAGCATGAATGTTTTTTGCCTACAAATCTCTGCTCCCAAAACTAGAGAAACTGTCTGAGAACTTGTGTTTGCAAGAGTTTCCAAAGATCAAAAAGAGCTTGGGAGGAGGAGAAGCAAGATTCATATTAGCCTTTTTAAAACGCTCAAAATCTGAAAGCACAAGAATGGTAAAGGGACACCTGTTCATCCTTTCTTGTTCCCAGCTGGTAACCTGGGCTCATCTTGACAATATTCTAAAAGTAGCAACTTCATGAAACAAAAGGATTTTTAAAAGCCATGACTCATATTTCCCTAAGAGACACGCTGAAGAGAACAGAGCCAGTCCTTTCTCTGGTGAGACCCTGTGGATGTCAAAGAAATGAATGCAATAAAATTATCCTAACGACAAATTATTTTGAAATTTCAAAGGAAATACTGCCTTGAAGGAGTAAAAAAGCTCAAAGATGCACAAATATCTCAGAGAATTCATGACAGATTGGCCACAATTAGGCCCAGTTACAACAATACAGAAGAATTAACTGAATTCAGAAAGAATAAAAAGGGAGAGACCAGGACTATGGCAGGAAAAAGTGTAAAGGGTTTTGCTGTCTCTCTGGAGTCCCCTTTTTAGTAGCCTGCTTTTTTATATATACTGAATATACTGGCAAACAGCCACACACTTTACATGTATCATCCACAGAAGAGCTTACCAGTCTATCATTCTCAACAGGCATTGAAAACCAGTAACCACCCTCCCTTGTTGTGTCCTGAAACTCTTCCAGGTCCAGGCTATCACTTAAGCTGAAGTTCATATGATGGTTGAGGAATGGAACATTTCCAAAACAAATACTCTGAGAAAAATGTGCAGACTGCAGATGCATTATCAGCTGTAACAATGCTGAGGGGATGTGGGGAGGAGAACAGGGTGACATTCTGTCGCAGGATATTACTGATATTTTAGTTTGGGCATTAAAATGACCGTGGGTCAGATACACCACTGTCTGGAGCTGTGTGTAATTACACCAGCGATTATCTTCTTCTAGAGTAGTCCAAATCCAAACTTAGCAATTGTTGCAGCTTTCCATACAGCACTAGTTTATCACCTTTTGCTAAAACATTTTATTCTTTTGGATAATGAACACTAACAATAAATAGAGAAGTTCCAAAGTGTACTGGGAGTGCTTTTATGCTAATAGCTCACACAGACCCTTAGGCTTCTTGTCAACTTTCAGAGCCCTTAAATCTAGAGAAAGGCAAGGCTGCTCCAAGAGTCAGCCTCTGTTCACAGGGAAGGAACTAGCAGCATGTTTTAAGAAAGGTTTGTCTTCGTGGAAAGAACTTCCCCTTCACTTGGAAGCGAAAAGTTGGCTGTGTAGCACTTCAGTGCTCTGCAGATGACAATCACTGAGCCTTCCTCCGAGTGCACATTTGTATGGCAGGCGGCACTGGGAGGGAACAGGAACCACAGCAGCGTGGAGTGACTCACTTTCCCAAATATGAAGTGGAAAACTCTTTGATCAGACATTTCCTGCTTTGCCATTCTGTTCTGAGAACACAGCAAGAACTACTTGTAGCAGCATGAGCAAGCAAGGCTTTCTTTGAGTTTTAATGAATTAGCGTCTTTTGCTGAACAGCTTTGTATCTTGTTCTTGGCTACAGTGCAAGATATGAATGGCAGGGACAGCTTAGTATACACCTCCCCAGATCCTGAACATCAATGTGTTTTGCAGGGACAGAAAAAATGATTTGTGGAAAGCATAAGAAGGAAAATATTTTGTCCCAGGGCTGGATTTTTGTGCGTGTTTGTGTCTTCCCTTAAACATAAAAAGGGTAGACGAAGATCTTTAGTCATACTTTGTACCAGCAAGCATGAAGCAGCCCAGGCAACTGCCCTAAGATGGTCACTTGACATTTCCCATGATGTAAGAGTCTGTTTGGGAAGGACAGCCTGAGCCAGCTGTGCATCATCTGCTCCCTGGGAGCCCGCTGGTGTTGCGGGGGCCCGCGGTGCTCCAGCAGCCCCAGCGTGCCAGGGCGGTCCCTGCAGGGCTCATTAGCTGGCAGCATCTCCAGCAGCTCTTCCAATGGCTTCTCCCCTGGTGACGCTGGAAGCCTGGAAGCACCCGCAAGCTGAACTCCCTCTCCATCTCTGGGAGCTGCCCTGAGATTCTGACTCACCACGCTGTATTTTTAAAACACCGGTGACCTCTTTTCTCCTTTTCCCTCTTTCCGTGAGAGAGTTACACAATGGGTGTGAGGGAAATGCTGTGCCCTGGCAGCTGTGAAGGGCCATTTCCAGGTTTTGTGTCTCAACACACATTTGTCATCACACACTACCATTTCAGGACAGCCTTCCTGCCTTCCACCTTAATTAACTTCTGCTACTAACACTTCATACACTGCTCCGAGTTTGAGGGTATGATAGGCAAACATTACAATTGTTAAGCAGGTGAAAAAGATATCAACAATAAGCAGGGGATTTATTGCAATCAGTCAATATGCTCAGCCTTGCAACTGCTCAGTACTTTATGCTCCATAATTATACGGTTGCCACAGTGTAGCCATTCAACAGTGTTATAATTAGTGAGTAATTAACTGAAGCATTTGATGACATGCTGCAAAGCACAAAGCATGTGTGCTGTTGTAAGCAAAAGGATACATAAAGTGTCTTTGTAACAGTTTTCTGAAACCATCAAAACCTCAATTGTTTCTTGCATGTGGTGATTTCCACAACTTTTCAGGTGCTGCGCAAGATCAGAAGCATTTACAGCTGATTTTGATGCTACCACAGCATTTATGCACTGCACTTCTATTGAAATCTTTGATATTTAGTTTGACTTTGTGGATCTCAGCCTTACCCATACACACCTCCTGGGCTGCCTCAATACATCCAGATACAGTCAGAGCTATGTATCTCCCTCTATTGGTATATTAAGAAAAAATAAAATAATAGAAGTGTTGCTTATTCCTGTAGGGTAAAGATTAAAGTTATGCTAATACAACTGAACCCACACTAAGCAGTGTGTTAAAATAGCTATTCTGTTAGAAAACACAGCCTTATTAGAGACTGCTGCAATGATTTAGTATTGTTCAGATCAGCTTTGGGTAGCTCCTGGTTTTTTTTAAAAAAAAAATTGTAAATTACTGATATTTGTCAACACACCTAATGAAGATACAGAAATTCAGTGCAACACTGAGTGGGAAAGGTGTAAGTAAAGGCATGGTGAGGTGTGCCTGGTGCCTGCAAGGAAATGAAGGATGTACAGATGTAGAGGGACAGCAGGCAAAGTCTGCACTTTTTACACCAGATACGGAAAAAAATCTGCATGAGGAAATTTGAGTGCCACCCTGAAAGCTGCTTTGTGTTCCTTGCATCAAATCTTGGCCTCTGAACAGGACCAGTGACGTGTTTCATTCTGATATTTTCAATCCATTGTTTGTCTAAAAAATATTTGTTTGGGTTTGTTTGTTTGTTTGCTGCTGTTCAGCTTTTTAGCTTATCCAAGTATTGCAGGCTATTTAAAGGCCCTTTCTTTTCCCTTTGTTAGAACAGCAGCACTGCTAGCTGTGCATGTCTGTACGTAATCTCCAGTAACTTCTGCCAGCACAGAGCTGGAACAACTTCCAATTTTGTTATTTTTTTAAGTGAATTATTTTACATTTTCTGGCTGTGGTGGCTGAAACATTTGGTCATAAATATATAGGAAATATGGATGGTTCCTTATGGAGTGACTGTGTCAGCTTGAATTTGACGGAACAAGCCAATGCAAGCTATTTGCTCTCCTGAACCGAAAAAAAATAATCCTTAGTAAGCTCTGATTGCACAGCATCTACACACCTAAACACAACAGCCTGTAATTTCCCAGTGAGTGCCAGCTGCTGAACGGTGTAGGCAGTGCTAAAATCTACCTGTGCTTTTGTAATGAAGCCCACGTTACTGCAGCCTTAAGTTTGGATTAGCAAAAAGTAAGTTTGTGAAATGGACAGTCGTGTGAAGGGAATGGGATGTGCCGCAGTGACATGGCCAGAGCTCCCTGACTGCACACACTCTGCACTTAAACCTGGACTGCCTCTGCCTCTGCCGTGGGCGTGCAGCTTCAGCTTGCAGGAGAAATGACTCTGAGTACTCTTGTAACATGGGTGGGAATATGTGAGAGAACAACGAAACCGACAAAATTCCTTCCCCTTAAACAGCGAGTGACCCTAGTACGTGTGAGGGGCACCAGTGGGACTATGTGATAAGGAGATGGCACTGTTTATTTGCAAAGCAGAATCGTCACTACACCAGGCTGCCCTCCTGCTGCCCGGTAATGAGCCTTAGCTTCACCTTCACGATAACCCAGCACAGAGAGAGATTTAAGCTTTGTGCTCATTCACTCTTTTTCAACCTCTGCTTCTTTGCTGAGAGGAGAACCAGTCTGGCAGCACTTAGCAGGATTTCTTTGTCCATTAAATACCAGAGTGAGACCAAAACCTGCTGGAAAGCTGTTGCACAGCAATGACTTGTCTGTTCTAAAGGACCGGAATCACATTTTCACCACTGACCCTAACTCCACTCGGCCATGGAGTTCCCTATCTGCCATTACAGGGGACGGGGTGGGAGATGTTCAGCAGTTGTTTTCAGTGGTGACCTAACAGCTTCCAGTGACTCCAGGGAGAGCAAGGCCAAGAGAAAGTGCTTTTGAGGCCCCTACTTGAAATGCACACACAGATTGAAACACAGTCCCCTCAAACAATACAAGATTTATCACAGCTTCTCCACAAAGCTACTGCCACGTGCTTCCAAGTTCATTAGCCAGCTATGCAGATAACCCTAATTTTTATAGGTACTCCCAGACTAAGGGTAAAAAATTCAGCTTAGACTATGCTATTAGCAAGGTAATCAAACAAGAGCAGAGACTCTAACCACACTGGTGTTCAGCAAGGAGCAGCAGCCTGCCATACCTAATGTTTCATTTTTGGGGACACGCTATATAAATACCATAGTATATCAATAACAGGTAAATCAATTGATACAGAATTAGATGTCATGTACAGCAACTTGGCTGTTATTGCTTTTCCAATATAGCTTATCTTACGCTCTCTTCATTTCCATTAAATAATACTTGGGAAGTAGAGCCATTTTACAGTTTCTCTATTTAAAAGGTGGACTTTTATTGTACAGGGGTTTTTTTTATTCTTTACAAGAGAGTCCAGAACATCCATCTGTGTTTATTACTTTGGGTAGTAAAACATTTAGGGAAACAAGTGCAAGAGGCTCTGCTTTAATAAAATCTGATCACACTGAAATCCTGAGACAACACCGGTAGGATGCAGATAAAGTTCCTCTGGGGCCTTTGGCAGCTCTGCCACGTTCAGACCATGTGCAATGACTACAGACAGCAAAGAGGCACTTCTGAAAGGCTGCTGGCACGAACTGGCAACGCTTATGTGTTTCATTCTGCTGAGATAACTCATCCCCCGGTGTGAAATGTGGCACATGTGTGCTGTGGGACAAGGGGTGCCCTTCTGTTGCTTCCAGATAGACAGGACATGGTGCCCTGTTCTTCCAGATGTGGATAAGAGTTGTAGCGAGCTCAGCCACGGGGCCCTGTTGTCCTGTCCTGCAGGTGTCCTGTAGGTGTAGGTTTTCTGTCCTAAGCACACCATTTGATCCTGTAGTTGATGGTGACCTCTCTAGCACAGGCTAGACCTAGACAGTCCAAGTACGTCAGACATGAACCACAGTGGCTGCTTTCCCTCAAAAGCTCAGTTGGACAAATAGGTCACCTCACCTCTCTAAGTCAGCCACGTCCCTCGTCTCTGGGACAGCACTCATGTAATTTAGAACTTGTGATTTCTGCACTGTGTCCCCAAAACAGGCACTGCTGTAGCACTCAGGGTTTAGGACAGCCTTGAGAAGAGGTTCTGTGCTTCAAAGCAGCATTACTGAAAGTAAATGTCCCTGGGGACACGGGGGCCTTGAGCTGTGCTGCAGTGAGGGAGCAAAGGGAAAAGTGTCTGTCCCACACAGAGCGCTGAAGTGACAGCTGTTCTCAGCTGACGTGCTCATGTGGCTCTGGGGAAGAAGGCTGACTTACACCTTCACTCCTGGGGACCTGGCCATCTCAGAGAAGCATCCAGTTCATCCGTTCCTATGCCAAGTTTTTTGTTTGGCAACTAAAGACTTTTTGTCATAAGCGACTTTTCTCTGCAGAACAGCTAAAGAACCCTAAAAGAAACAGCAGAACAAACCGACCACTGGATGTGCTGTCTCCACACACTTCTGTTCTCACCCACACCCAGTTCAGAGAGGTCAAAATAGTTCAGCAACCCCTATAGTTTGGTCTGTGGACTGCTTACACTTTTCCTTGCCAGAAGAAAAATTAAAAGAAATGGTGTTAAGTAACTCCAATAATTAATTTCTTGCACAGAGATGTTCTAGCTAAATTAAACTAGAGATACCACAATCCTCTGCAAATTTTTCTTCCCAGTCTGGGAGGATTTGAGTAACAAGAACCACTAGACATCAGCTGAAACCCATTACACGCTTAAGATGTTTCACAGGGATATTGTGCTCTATCCTAATTAAAAATACCATGGCAATTATTAAAACAAAGCTCACAGCATACCTGTGGAGGGCCCCGACACTAGTCCAGCTATCTGGTCTCCTGGAACACTGCAACTCTGTGCATCTTTGTAATCCCATTATGGAAATGACAAAGTGGGGGGCGGGGAAAATCATCCCTCTGCTGAAGTCAGTGACAATCTGTAGTGACAGCTTTTCAGCAGAGCCACCTTGTCTGGGCCTGGCAAGCGGAGAAGAGTTACAGGACAAGGACGTGTCCTCCAAGAAAGGAGACTACGCAGGCAACCAGAATGACTGCACTCATTTTGCTACTTAAAGAGAAATCTGAGCTGTAACCAAAGGGTTTTCAAGGACTAAAAATACATGAAGAAACACAACTGAAAGTTTCTATGTATGAGGCAACTGGTGAAACTTACCGAAATGCAAATCATGCTACTTGAATGGTAGCTAATCATTTCACCTTTTTAAATGGATTTGTCCTGTGGCTGCTAATTCAACTACAAGGCCATATGAAGAACAGGGTAATGTGCTGTTCAGTGCAGACCAGAAAGACATGGATAAAATTGCATTTAGATGTCTTAGATCTCATCTGAAAGCTCTTGAATACTTAACACATGCTTGAACCCATCTGTGAAACAATATTAATTTCTCCCTATTTTTCAGTGAAAGATTTATGAGCACACCGAATGATTAAAGACAGGGGAACCTGTGGATTCTCTTCTCAGACTTTTAGACCAGAAACCTTTTTTTTTTTTTAAACTTTCCTTCAAAAGAAATATAGCAGCAGATACAGAGAAGAAACTAAATATCTGCTGAAAATACCAGGAGCCATCTGCCCTCATTTCTTTCTACTAACTTGCATGCAGCAAAGTAAATCAGATGGATGTCCCACCCAAGACAACCAAAAAGGGCATTTTTTGAACTATATGAACATTTCAAATCAGTTTCAAAATGGTGAGAGAGAGGTATAAAATGCTATTAGAATATAATGGGATTTCTGTGCCTGCCAGACCTCAGCAGAAGAAAGCTCCTGTACTTCATTTCTTTGCCATTCATTTCATCTTAAGGAATCCCCTGAACCCTTTCTGATGTTCTGTTAGGTGGGAGCTGATCTCATTTAGTCATATTAGCTGTCAGAGCACTGGTAGTGCTGGAGCTCCAACTCTGTGCACTCCCTCTGCATACTTACTCCAGGATAGTTGTAAAAAGAATTTATTTCAGCTCAAGATCATTATTTCCGTTCTCTTAGAAAGTGATGCAGCCTAGTGAGATTCATTTCTCCCTCCCTACATCCTCAAAAGGTCATTGCTCATTTGCTTTTATCTGATCTGGAAGCAAATCTACAAGTTCACATAAGCAAAGTGCACTTTCAGCGCCAGCTATACATACACACCACGCTTAATATCTCAGCTGTGAGTCCTACATGCTCTACAGGATGATATTCAAGAGCAGACAACTTTGTAACTCATCAGAAAGTGGCACAGATTGCAATTAGGATTACTGTATTACTCCGTGGCCTGGCCCGGTCTCTGACCCAAGGATGTTATCTATCCTCAGATTGCTGACTCAGCACAGCCGTTCTTCCAAGAACGCTGACCCGAGAGCAGCCAGCAATTGTATTTTGTTATCTCTGCACCAATTGCAAACCACTGCTTTTGAACTGAGAACAGCGAGAGGTAACTGCGAGACTGCTCTGCGAGCTCCGAGGGCAGCGGAACACGCTGGTGCACACGTTTCTCTGAGACGGCAGCTGGCTACAGGCGACTCTCGCAGGCAGATCTGGCATAGACACTACTTAACAGAGCTAAGAGAAATTGCATTTTTTCATTGCTCGTAGCAGGGTTCTGTTGGTCAGCACCGGTGCTTAGAGATGCTTGTACACACAGTATGCATTAAGGACACATGGCAACCGTCATAAACTTGCCCAGAGCAGAGAGGGAAACAATCTTGCTTGCAACAAATGAAATTTCACCACAGATCATTTCTCACAGATATTCCATTTCTGCAGCTTCAACATTTGAAAAACATTAGGACCAACAACATCTATCACCTGTGGCAAGACACTTGTATGCAGATGGCACCCAGTACTGACACAGCTGGGTGGGGGTCAATCGGCACTTGTGACACAGAAACAGAACCCCCCCAGGCGATTATCACTAACCTGGGAATGGCTCTGTGCTTCCAGCCGTGATACCGAGGGAATTTGTGATACAGGAGAAGCACAGCCTGGGTTCTACTGACCAAGGTCTCTCACGTGCCTGCGCTGGGGAGGTGTGTCCTGCCAAGGAGCGCACAGGAGCACAGCGCTCCACTCCTGCCCTGCCCGTCACACCCCCCGTGTGTCCCCCAGCGAGGCCTCACGCGTGGATCGGCTGGGCAGTCCGCTCTGAGGCTCACCACGGTCTGTTCACAAGGGAGTTAGTCACTGTGCACAGCAAATTCTGCTGAAAAGATTGGCTGGGAAAAACAGCCCAAACTACTGCTCACTGCTCCCTGCTGTAGCCTGGGTCAGGAGAAGCTGCCTGGAGGAGGGGATGCCAGTAAACCTCACTGAAGAGCAGTTAGGAATACATGTCTTTGGAGATCCTTCTGGAGCACAGCACAGGCTAGGCCGTGCAAGGAGAGGAGCCAGTATACAACAAACCTCGAGCACGAGAAAGACTGAGACTGCTCCTAGGAAACTCTGACAGGACTGTTAGACACAGCCCCAGAAAAAGTCACTGACAGACTGAAACTTCCTGAGGGATCCAAAGGTCTACAAAGGTCTCTCCAAAGAGATGTTAGGATTTTTGCAATCCGGAAACCAAATGGAAGTTCAGAGACAAAAAAACAAAGATGGAGGAAAGGGCTCACTCTTTTGTCCTCAGCAAGGACAGAGCAGGCTCAGGGTAAGCTTTGCCTGCAAGCTTTTCACTGAATCTCTCACCAGGCACATCTGAGTTTTCTCTGCTGAAAGCATTTCCCTGTTGCCACGTATCACTTTGGTTTTCTAATAATTTGCAGTTTTAAAGACTAAGAATCCTTTTGGACGTTCTCAGTTCCAAGAAGCAGTTGAGTAGGACCACCTCTGTGCTCTGTCCATGCTGGGTCCTGTCAGAGTTGGCATGGTTTGTTGTGAACTCTGAGCCAGCTGAGAGGAACTGAAGGAGACTCTGACCAAGATCCTGTGGCTGTGGCTGTGCTTTGGCTCACTCTAAAACACTCTCATTTTGAACACCACAGCTCTCGTACCCTGCTACTAATGGAAATTTGCTGGACTAACACTGTGTTGCTTCAACCCTTTTGAGGCCTAATCCAGTGCCCACTGAGATGAGCTAATGCCCACTGATTTCAATGGGCTGTGAATTATATCCTTTATTTCTGACTTAAGAACTCTTTTAATGTTCTTCCCTCTCTTTATCACAAGGTTTTAATCTGCATTTCCCCCTCCCCCTCCAAATTACAAATTCTGCAGCCAGTGCACATCCCTCAGTTGGATTCCTGTTCTGAGGAGCAGCACCCACAGCAGCCACTCTGGACACCCACCCAGTCACTCTTCCTCACTCCTCCTGCACTGTCTCTTTCACTAATGAAAACTGGCACTTCACATTTCAGCTGTAACATACCTAACCAGCTACTTATTACACATACAGAATAGCAAACGCAGCACCCTCTGACTCCTGCTCCACAGCGTGGGCTTCCCTGACAATAAGACATTTTGTTATTCTTTCCAAACATGAGTGTGCTGAACCTATTTCACGTCCTCTCGAGCATGCTAATTCCAAGTGGGCTTTATTAGTATGCAGAAATGAAATCTCAGGGAACATCAGCAGATGACATGATCAGTAATGTGTGATCAATGCTTCACCTTTTGCCCTGAATTTGATTAAGTACTATATAGCTCAACAAAAAAAGTAATTTATTTTTTAAAAAAAAAGCTCAATAGTACATGTAACAATACCGTAGCGATTCTCTGTGCCAGGGCATGTTTGGTAGTTCTGATGTTCTGCATTCCAAAATCCATGTTGCCTCAATTACCAGGTTTCTGGGAGCGCATGCCCAGATCCACTAAAAAATACAAATACATGCTCAGACTTCTATTACAGTAATAAAATATGTACAGAATAAAATGTCTGAACAAGACATCTCAAAGCCACAAAAAGTGACCTCCCAGGCACTGAAATCTGACTCCTGCTCAAAGTCAGCACAGCTCTATGCCCATCCTGAGTCCTGCCCAGCCTCCCAGGGCCTGAATCAGTGGCTGCTCCCTGGACCCTGACTGGGGCTGCCTGAGGATGGACGGGATGTCGGTCTGTGACACTCCCTTGCAGTTTCCCCTCTGGTGTTGGCAGCAGCAGAAGCACTGGAAGTACTTCCCAGGTGGGAATAGCTTGGGCCAGGGCTAACGTGGCCACTGCCCGAGGGCAGAGAGCAAAGCTCCTGCAGGCCCCAGTGCTTCAGCCACAGAAACGGGCTGGGGGAAAGGAGCAATTATAGCAAGTCATGCTCTTGCCTTTAGCCAAATACAGCTTTTTAGGGACAGGTCTGTGTGGCCTCACAATGGGAGGTTTGTCTCCCCGTGTATTTTTTCTGCCAGAGTTACTGCACAGTAAAACCTGAAGTTTGGCTTAGTTTCAACCCAAACCAAAGACCTTGCCAAGCTTCCAGGTCCGCCCAAACCAATAAATTAACTCCGGTTCACCTGAAATTTGACTGAGCACTTTGTGTTTAGGTGTTTGGTGGCTTAATTTCTTTTTTTGTGTGTGTGTGTGTGTGTGGGGAGGGCTGCGTGGTGGTGTTTGGTTTTTTCCTTTCTCTTTAAACGTAGTCACTGTACTGCTCCAGGTGTTAGAGTCCCCAGTTGCAAAGAGGTTAATGACTTCAAGTCACTCTACAGGCCTGAGCTGCCAAAGCAAACCCTTTCTGAACACCCCTCTTGTCTTGCAGCAGCTAGCAGTATGCACTGGCAAAATCCCAGAGTCCCTAAAGCCCACGATATTGTAAAAACCCAAAAATGTTAGCAAAGCTGCACAGACAAAAGAAAAATATTTTTTAAAAAGGGATGTGTGACCCCAAGTGGATTCGATGTCATTTGAAAAAACAGAAAAGAAAATAAATCTCTACTTCTGCTTTTCAAATGTAATAAAAAGAACCAGGATTGTTACAAGACTCTCACCCTCCAGAGCTGAGTGCTTGGGGCTCTGCAGTGCTCCATGGGCTCCCGGGTGTTCCAGGAGAGTCACCCAGACCTCGCTGTGTGTCTGTGCTCCCCTCAGCAGAGCGTGAGCAGAGACTGCCTCATTTCCTTACTTTCTGCCTTCAGATTGATGCGAGCCTCTTCCTGCCGCCTTTCAAGGGCCATCATCTGAGTGCACTGAATCAATTTCAGCCAGTAAACTGCATTATGTGTTTGGACCCAGCCACACTCAGGTTTTGTTTTCTACATTCTTTTAAATCCATACACTGCATTTAAAAGTGAGCTACACCAGGCAGTAGTGAATGAGTGATTACTGTACTCTTCAGGTACCATTATGCAGTGGGAATTTGGAAACCAGAGCACTCTACCACCTGAGAAGGGCAGTAACCCTGTAGAAATGCACAGAGTGGGATATCTTCTTCTGAAACAGAATTCATAATCATAAATAAAAGAAGCAGGGAACATTTGATATGGGTAGAATGTCACTGTCAGCCAGACAGAAATGCTACTCTTAAGTACTCCTCACAACATAAAAGGAAGTCTGCATAATTACGAGATTATTGTGTAAAGTTTGTCAGTGGAGCTCAAACTACTTTATTAATAAAGTAGCCACACAGTGTCCCATTGACAGAAAGGTCAGCTAACCACCCTGAAGCTGGAGAAAACAGTCCAGGGTGGAGGTAGGGGCTGGGGGAGAGAAGAATCTCCATGCTTCTGCACTAAGTCACTGACCACCAGGAATAGATATTGAAGCTCCTGTCCTTCTCCTCTGCCCATCACAGCCCTATAAGAACAATAGATGTGCAAAGACATCAGCGGTTGCCCGCCAGGATCCAGCTTGGCTTGACATCAAACGTGACGGAGCTGCTGTCAGAGCAACCCCGGCCGCGCCGCACGCAACACAGGCCCGCTGGCAGGCGGCTGCTTGCAGCAGCTTTGGTGGTCTTCTGCATCACATGAAGCAAATTAAACAATGCAGTTCTTCCCATTTTGTCTTTAAATTCTAAAGGTAACTCCTTGTGCAGCTTATTTTATCAGTGGTCAAATTAATAAGCATTCATTTTCCAGTGTTGGCTAAGCCTCAGTGAATCAGGATAGCACTGTCTGAATCACACTGTATATACTTCAATATCTTTCATTATCTCAAGTACCTTCTAATCAATAGAATTCAGAGAAAGAATAACTAATTTAGCTGATTATCTTGTATTTGTAGCTATTAGTACCAACAGTCCAATTCCAGTGTGAGAACCAGAGGCATTTGAAAATTTGCATTTGATATCTAATTGAAAGCGCAGCCGCAGCCTACAGGTACCCTATGAATGCAGGAGACACTTGTGAAAACAGGGCCTTAGGTCTATCTGATTTAGAGATGTGTCCAAAAGATGCTCTTGCTTTTTTTGGCAGCTCAGGGCAGAGGGAGTCTGTTTAATTTAATGGAGTATCTTGACAATCCTGCTACGCAACAGAGAGGGGAATTTACCCCAGTAAACAGTTTTCAAAGCTGAAAGGCATGATTTGTCATTTTAACATCATGTCTTTTAACATTCTCCTTGTCCTTACTGAAAGTCAAAGATGCAGAATCTCTAACGCTAAGCTCCAACTCTGTTTCTGGGCTCAGTTTTAGCTCCTGTCAATACGTATAGGTTGAACAGATGCTGATTTTCCCAAGTCCAAATTAGTACAGACAGTAATACAAGCACCATGTCCTCATTCCCCTTTTCCCCCAAGATTACTAATAAAGAGTCTATTGCTTGGCTACTGATTGTACCACGTGCTCTAATTACTTGTTTCAGTGATGGCAAACACATTAAACGAGTATTAAACAGCATTTAAATCAGTGCTCTTTGAAGAGGGAAAGACAAGCAATGGAGGCATTTATTAATCACTAAATTAGTATCCAAATTAGCATGACTTTTGAGAATTTTCATTTTGCAAAAGTGTCCTCCTGGGTTAAAATAAAACCTCAGAACAGCTTTTGGAGCATTGAGCTCTAAACAGGTCTGTTTACATCCCCTACAGCCCAGGGGACTTCTAAGGGGAAAGCTAATGTAAGAAGCATTGACTGTAATGACCCAAGAAAAACATAGATCTTCCTGCCCCGCGGGCCGACACCTAAGTACACACACGAGCATCCAATGTAAACCCCTTTAGTTTTTTCCAAATGCCACCGTGAGATCCTGGTGCCACACAGCACGACTACATCAAACACATGAATGTCACAGGATTAAAGCCTTGTCCCAAACAGCCAAGAAACCACAAGCACAGCGTTTGCATGGTGTGTCCCGGGTGCGCCGGCGGCCTGACCCACGGGAGCAGCGCCAGCTCTGCGGGAACGGCGGCCAAAAGGCAGGCCCGTTCCCTCTGGAGACACTTCCCTCCACAGAGCAGCACAGGCAGCGTTTTTATCTCGTCCTGCTAATGGAGACGATAACCTGCGAGTCGCTCCTGACCGTGTAGCGGGGGAACAGCGGCGAGCTGAAACGCCTTCCGCGCGCACAGGGCCCCGCAGGTTATTGCTGCTGCCGCCGCTGCTCCCCGCGACCCCGACAGAGGCGGGTGCTGACAGGGCTATGGCACCCACACTCCCATGGCGACTGACGAGTTTGGCCCAAACGATTTTATCTTTAATTTAATGCTAATGATGCCATGATGATTTTTTTGCTTTTTCTTTTATATCCCTTTTATACACTCTTTTATATAGCTTTTATGCATTCTCAGTGCTTTTAGCCCACACAGTTATAATTCTTTAAGTTTGATCCCTTCCCTCACACCCAATATCCCGTTAAGCCAAGAGCCCAAACACCCTGGAAACCCCAGACCCCGAGGGCCTCTCCAGAACACATTCTGTAAACAAAGCCAGGCCCAGCCAGGGGAAGGTTCCTCGCTGAGGGGTCTCGCTGGAGTCCCTCCCTGGGCAATCTTTGATAGATGTGCTAATTAGCAAGGCCTATAATTGCACACACATCACATCGTGGGGGGCCATTTCTCCGGAGGTATTTCGGGGTGCATTTTGGCGCACCTGAGGATCCTTAAATAAATACTGAGGTAAAACCCTTTTTCCTCTTAACTGTGTTCAGCTCTCTTCATTTTAAGACCAGGAAAAGGCGTCACTATATCCAAATCAAAGAATGAGTGATTTGTAACCCCGTGAGACCCGCCACCTTGGCTCCAAAAACCATCTACATCAGGAGAACACAACATATCCAATAACACATTCGTAATCTCATCACCAAATCCTGACACAGCAGAGCACACACACAATAGGGTGTGTTAGGAACGTGGCAGCGTGCCTGCTAATTAGTAAACAGTGTCAGTCATTTGTCAATTAACGGGTTTTATTTTCTTGTGGGAAGGAAATTTCTAGAATACCGTGAAGCACACACACTCCCTCCATTGTTCTCAGCTGATAGAGGTAGATTTGGATGATTGCTTTTTTCCTGTTGCCTCTTAACATTGCAAATCAAACTGCAATCAGAATAATGAGGTGTCAGTGGTTGAAACCATAGCTGGTACTACATATTGTCAAAGATTGTTCACACTAATCAACTAATAATGACATTGCTTCCTCCACCAGCTAAATAAAATTCCCCTGGTTTTGCAACACAATTACTACTAATAACCATAGAAACCTTAGTGTGTTTAAGGAGACCGTTTCAGAGATTATCTGGAGACTTATTTTAAAATGAACTGGGAAGACAGATCATCCAGGTGGAGCTTATTCTTTAGTAATTAAGTAGACATAGTTCCTGTGGGTGTATAGCATTTTCCAGGAGAATGAAGTATTTTTCTGCTAATGATGCACATGAATTAAAATGGTAGTTATTATGCTGATGAAGAATGTGCTAAATATTTAAACATTTTAGTAAATACATTACAGTAATAGCCATTCTTTAGTCTCAGAAAGAAAACCATAGGAAATGATGGTCAATAAACAATTTTTGAAGAAGATGTACTTATAAAGAAGGGATGATGAATACATATTTACTTTAAAACAAAAATGCATTGACTCCTCAAGAGAGAGATATCTCTTGATTGTCAAGTTTTTTAAAAACTATGGTGGCACAAATGCTGGACATACTTTGTGCTCTCTAAGTCAGTAACTAGGTCACTTTGAAGGCTCAAGAAATTATTTGCTTATTGAGCTAAATTTCATCCAGATGCCGCAACATTTTTAAACTGAGATGAGTGGGAAGACATAATTGTCGCGACACAAATGTCGGACGGCTTCGTTTCAAAAACATTGATCAGAAGGGAAAAAGAGAACAAGATCTGAAAGAGCAAGTTGAAGTCTCAAGGTTAAATAAAGATACCAAACATTAAAAACATAGGAAAAGGGGAAAATTCAACTCTTAGTTACAGCCAAAAAAAAAAAAAATCCCAGTGACTGGCAGCTTTATTCCTGAGTTTATAAACGCAGGATACGGAGGGGCACAATTTTATCACTTTGTCAAGTATATTAGAACCACTGTTACCACAAGATTTCTTTAAAAAGACTGAGAACAACAACAAAGAACAGAGCACATCCCAGCAGCACCTTGACTCATTACACTGAAACTGCATCATGAAGAAGGCAGAGTTGAGAGGAGATTGATGAATACTTCAAAAAAAATAAGAGCCACACTAAAAGGAAACACTGGCCCAGATTCTTCAATCCAAAGATATTTGAGAGGTCCCTTACAACAATACAGAGCATCATCATTGCACAAGATGCTTTCAAAATTCAACCCAGAATGCAATTTATTTTTTCATAAAAAACCCACAAAAACCCAAACAAAATTCATGTATTTTATGTAACTACATTTCTCTCCTGATATGGATGAGGGGAAACTGAGATTGCAGATTCAGATTGCAACAGCAACCTGGGCATTTGTGGAGAAAAACTCTTAAGCACCTGATTAGGCCTATTTCTTTTTGGCAAAACAAATAAAATTATGCTTAACTAGAAATATGCTGAATATGGTGTTTTGCTGAATCAGAGCTTTCCAAAGGCAAACTTTTTAACAGCAACTGCATGCCTCCACACTTCTGCAGGCTTATCTGAACTGAAACCAAACTGAAAGCCTTCCAAGTTTTGCCCATTTCCTAATGCTTTGTGAGTTGTGCCAGTGACTCCTGGGATCCAGATTTGGAATGCATTTTGAATATTTTAAATCACAAATTTCCCCTTAAAGAAAACAGATGTATGCACATATTCACTTGAGTTCTTTATAATTTGAAACAGTATCATTTTAAACCAATCTTATTAGATACAGATGAACAAGTTTGTTTTTATCCTGGCAAACTGCTGTTTCTATTATTCTTCTAGAAATCTTTTGCATAGCCCTTTTTTTCTTCAAGTGAGTAATTACTCTTACTCTGCCATCTTGAGACAGACCCAGAAAACAGGCCCATTACTGCATCTAAATGAACCTTTTAAATATAAGGCACGCACTGTAAACAATAGACTCCTGAAGGCTGGCACTCATTTGCATGCTTTCTTTTAGATGTGACTACAGGTATCTAATTCCATTATCCTCAGTATTTCACAGAATTGCCTCCTTTTTTTCTTCTTTGCTCACTGCCTCCATTACCAAACTTGGGATGAATAATCGTCATGAAATGTCACATGGCTTGAGGTGCTTTGTGCAGCATCAAAACAGGCCATTTTAACAGTAATTTATTCCCACATCTGGAGGACTGCTTGCAAGCACTTTCAGATGCTGATGTATTCTCCTTGCATTATCAGGAACTGAGCAAAACATTGGACCAGAACCGATGATCACCACCAGTGCACAGATGAATGCCTATAGCAAACTAAGCCTTCAAATTATCAGCTTGCAGAGCAGTTCTTCTTGTTCATTTTCTTCAGTGTCTGCAGTTAACATCTGTTTCCAGTTATGGCACCACCAAAGGCTTCTCCTTTGCCTGTCATTAACACACAAGCTCACGGTGCACTGGGGTGTACTTCTGTGCAGAAGCTGGAAAGGGAAGTCTGACTGGGCTGTCACAGGAAAGGCAGTTTAAGTTGCATCTGCCTATTTACCCAGTCAAATTTACCTTCTCACAGCTTCAGTCTGGTGAACTGAAAGCATGGGCACTTTTGTAGAAAACTTTGAGAATAGGAGCATCCCACAAAAAAAGAAAAAATAAATTATCCTGAGAAAAATATGCCCTCCCCAATGACAGAACTTCATTGTGGAATTAAGAGTTTGGGTATTTAGACTGCTAATTCCCAAGGATGTCAAGTTTCCAAATGCCTAGAGGCTTCTAAAAACCTGTGTGCCCGTGCAGTCTTAACATCACTGGTTACATGTTGTCTTTCTCTTGATATCTAACCACTAGGATCTGTTTTCAGGTTTTTTATTATCCACCTTCCCTAAAATGCTTTCCATCATGCTGGGATCTTAAACACTGGGGCAAGAGCCAACTCTTTTCATGTCCAGTGACTGACTAACGCAACTAAGGATTTATCCCAGCAGAGACAGGGTAACAACAGTGGAACAGATAAAGCTCTACCCAGCACCCAGGAATCAAGTGCTTCTTTTGGGTGCACTGCAAGTAATGCACCACTGATCTGCTGGAAGGGAACACGACTGAAGAGAAAATGGAGAAGGGAATTTCTGTTCTCATGTGACATGTTCGCAACCACACAGCTGCCTGCTCCATTCCCAGAACTGCTACATGTGCCCTGTGGGATTCTGACTCCCTTCCTACCCGTTACAGCAGCGTTTGGTAAATCCCTCTTTACAACTTATCAACACAAACATCTCAGGGATACCCACTGACATCAAGGAAGCTGAGCAGATGAAGCCCACACCATTTTTTTCCCGGATCTTTTACCCTTTTTCTTCGATTGATTCAGTAAGCTGTCAGTGACACCAATAACGCAGGTTTATCAACCATATCGGCTGGATGACTCTTCCTTGTTCTCTGGTTTGCAACATCATGGCAGTGCTTGAAAAAATGAATTCTAATGAGGTAGCACGATGACAGGACATTAATGGCAGCCTACTCAGAGTTAGAAAGTGGAGAACCATGACAAACTGCATGCCCAAACATTTAGAATAAATCAAGTGAACCAGGAGTTTTATTTTCATTCCTGAGAGAACACATTAGTTGGACAGAGGATGACAATGGGGAGGAAAGTGAAAATAAGTGCACCTATATGTCTATGGCTGCATTTTGAGATCATTTTGAAGAAAGCACTGCACAGACTTGTATTTTTGTAACTAAACTGGCAGGAAACCCAAGGACAGAGACTAATTCTGGACAGTAGTAGTGGAGTTAACAATGCACAAACAAGGCATCTGAGCAGAAGAAGATGCTATTCCCACACACGGGAATAAAGAGGATGAGAAGAATGGGAAGTGGAAATAGGGTGGCATTAAACAGAATCTATGTAATTAAAAATGCTAATAGCCTCTTGGAGGCTGTTTCCAAAACAAGCTATTTCCTTTGGACAATCAAAACATCATCAAGTTAACTATGTGCAGAGCCTGATTCCTCCTTATTGCAGACAATGGGCTAGAACGCTCCTGCCTCGGGGTGGATGGTAGACAAGGAAAAGGAGTTTCTCGTTCCTCTCCAATTCTGGTATCAGAGCCAACGATGAAGAATTTAGACTCTGACATCCTATCAAAAAACACCTCCCCAAGTTCTTCCTTATTCAGTTTGATCCCACGACAATTTTAGCAGAGACCCAACTTGAACTTGCATAAATGAATCTGTCACTATTATGTATGGGACCTGGCTCTGACCTCTCTTATACCAATGTAAAATTGATGCCACATTTCACAGACTTAAGGTCAGCATAGACTTTTATTGCTGAATGGATCAGCTTTATTTTATTTTTTTTAATCATCCCATTTTACATACTTTTTTTTTTTTGGTGTTTTTCCTCATGGTCCAGCAGAGATGTACAAGCAAATTTTAATTTCAAGTAGCCTTTCAGATCCATGAGTCTCTACCGTGAATGTGACACTCTGTGCATGCACCAGCTGCAGCTTCAATAAAAAGAACATGGTAGGATGGATCTTTCTATTAGATTAGACATCGGTGAAAATGCCACATCAACAGCACCGTAACCTCGAGGACCTGCTCCAAACGAGATGATGTACTGAGAAGGTGGCAGCACCATCTCTAAATCACACTGTTCACTTGAATGGATGGCAGCAGTGTCTGCAAGTAGAGACTGGAACTAGATGATTTTGAACTTTAGCATTAAATCAAAGGACTTGATTTATGTCAGTGATAGCTCTTAGGATCATTCTATTCAGTGAAGTGCTATGTGTGCTAGCAAAGAAAAAATTACAAAAAATAATTTTGGCTGCTACACAAATGCTGAACAAAAGTGCATTGCATTTTTGAAAGATTTGGGTGAGCTGATACAAGCACGTTACACTCAACACAGCAGAGGTCTGTGTTCCAATGAAAGCAGTAACTTTTCTATTCTGTCATTGTGGAAAAAAGTGTAATTATTTTCACAATTTCATTCTTCTTCTCTCATTTGTACAACTCAGATCCTTGTCTCATTCTGCCCAAGGTTTTGCCCAGGCTACCACTTACAACTATCTGGGTTCCTCAGACAGATGAAGAACTGCTTCCCTCAGACTGGCTGCATTTCCTTTCCTCTTCAAGCTGTTCCCTTCTCAAACACTTTCCAGACCTGACTGTATGTGGTTCTCAAAAGACAATAAATTAAAAATTTCTGGGTTTTTTTTTCACTCCAACAAAATTTGTATATGTTTGCTCCATTCTTTATGCTGCCTAGAAAAACAGAAGGACAATATGTAGCCTCTCATACCTCCCTGCTATAATCAAAGTAAGATAATGGGATGAGCTTCTTTACATATCTGCTGGCATAAAATCACTATGGATGGTCTGGTTTAAATACAGTTTCCTCTAAAATGTGATTAAAGGAAGTGCCTGGTCTGAGGAAAATAGACTAATACATTTAACTGTGAAAAGCCCCCATGTATTTTCATGAATGAACTTTAAAATGTAATAATTCATTTCATCAAGGCAGAAAATATTCCGACAAAAATAATGGCACTACAAGAACTCACGAGTCTTTGGGATAGAACTATAAGAATATAAGCTGCCCTTTTAGTTAAACTCATGCAAACTTGCAGCCATTAATTATGAAATAAACAGTATCATTCCATTTCAGAAACTTGTCCATCACCAGGAATATTTAAACATCCTCACTCAGACTGTTCTGTACATATATCATTCAAACTGACTGAGCTTTTGAACCACCAGAAAAGTTTTCATTGGGCAAACCTATCCTGGCCACACTTGCTCTGCTCCAGATTCGTGTACACCTTGATAAAATATTCTGAAGGGAAAATAAAGGCTGGTGACTCTTTTTGTAGAAAAAGGGAGAAACATTTTGCATAACGTAGATGTGAAATAGATTTCTTTCAAAATTAGTTTCATGGGAAATCTGGCTTTTGCCCAGATCCAAAATTCAGCATGTTTGGAGATTTCAAGAGGCCCAGTGCAGCCCAGGACACGCGTGCTTTTCCCATTCGAGTCATTTCTCCTCAGGCAGCTAGCAGTCATTGTGGAGACCACGAGACATTTTGGGAGCCCTATTTGTGCCCAGAGAGCTGCTGCAGCAGGCACTGTACGAACACCGGCCATGGGGAAATTCCTTCCACGTCTGCTTTGCAGAACCATCATCTGCAGTGTTTGTTCTGACCCTGAGGGCAATACCTCACCTGGCAGATTTGCTTTCAGGAGTGGCTGCTGTGGACTCAGAGCTGGTGTAACTCTGGGAGAGACAACCACAAGGCAGCCCTGGCTCTGGAGCGCACAAACTGGAACTAAAACAGGTAACGAGCTTACTCCAATAGAGCCGTAATAAAATAATAAGCTCACCAAATACAGCACAGAACTGCTAGCAAGAAAGCTTTTAATCTTCGTTTGATCTTGTTGGCTCTGATTCAAATTAGGAGCAATTTCATGGATGTCAATGGAGTTACTCAGGTAGAAATCTGGATTGAGAGCACAATCTGGCTTATCATTCAAGCAAATTTAATAGAGAGAGCGGAAAAATTGTCAAATGCTGTTCATAAAGTTCTTTTAATTGAATTAGTATTGTAATTCACCTTGCTCAAAATGACGAGTCTCTTCATGTTTTGATACTGAACTAAACCCCTGCTTGCTACCAATGCTTATCTATCTCGTTACAGAGAAAAAAATTGCAATTGACTCTTGTGGCTGTAAGGATTCTCTCACAAATACAAGAATCTACATCTCGTGCCTGATGCACCCTCTGTTTGAGCAATCCAAACAGCTGAAAATGCCCACATGCTGTGCAAGTAAAGACTAGAGACATAAACAGGAACTGACAGACTAAAGTGATTTTTAACTTCCAGAATCAAAGTCTTTACCATACTAGAGCTTTACTCCTATGGCAAAGTGTGTTTATAAGAATTTGGTCAAAGTCCCTTCCATTAGAAACCTATTAAAAGAAGCTTAAAAATCACCTTTTGTACCCCTTTTGGTCTCCTTTCACCTCCTTTATACTCTGTTGTCAATTACACCAATGCAAATCCAGACTCACTTAGCAGAACCTACAGAATAACCTGACATTTAAAAGAGGAACTGGGACCATTTTTATCTGCCTGAATTTATCTTCTACTCCAAAGTTTAGGAAATGGGCCATGTATGACTTTTATATCTTCCTTGTCCTCAGCAGAACTTTGAACATAGTTAAATCATCTTGACTGTTTTTATGGGAAAAGAGGACCACAATACTTATTTTCAGAGGTACTGACTCTATGGTATTAATGCCTTGAAAACATGCCAGGAAATTGTATTCTACAGAGACTCAGTAGCGCTCAGGAGTGTAGATGGCTGGTGGAATTTTAATGCCCATACATCACCCTGTGAGGGCCATAATCCTGGCATGAATAAGCTCTGTGAGGACATCTTATTAAAGATCAGTCCCTGCTCTCAAAGGTGGAATTCTGATTTTCATGTCTAGGGGTGGCTTGCTGTGGCATCTTTTCCTCCTCTGCTACATATTTATTAATATTGACATCTGGTTGTTAAGACAAAGCGACTTCATCTGTTCCGCGTGAGAAGGTCTGGAAGCACTGCAGGGGTTTCAGAAACAGCATTTGCTGATTTCAGTGGGCTGAAGCTCCCTCTGAAGTCAGACTGACCCTCAGAGAAAGAACAGTGGCACGTGAAGGGGCAGAAGCAGCTTACTCTGGGTAAATAAAACTGAACACGATGAGGACCCTGGCAATGGACCCTCCTAAAGGATGACTTGGGTAGTCTGTGCATATACACAGATCGTACAATCTCTGGCTGTAAAAAGCTATTGAATGAGCCTGATATGGAAACCAATTCCTTCAATCCAAAGCCTAATTTCCCCAGATTTTGGGCTTTCTGTGAAGTTCTTCTAGCTGATATTCCAGTATCTACCCAAGGTTCCATAAACCAAGAGTCAAATGCACTCAAAACGGTGAAAATCCTGGAAACTGTGCACCCCATCATGGTTGCTCAGCTTTAAATATTCTCCCCGCATTTTCAGGAATGTAGCATCTCCTGTGGCCTGTTCTTCTTTCCCCTCTGGAACCCACCCAAAGACACCATATTCACAGGCAAAGAATCTCTTACCCAAGTTGGCACAATAGTTGTGGGTACTGCACTTCCACGATCTTTCAGACCTTTCAGACAAATCCAAAGTTTTTTGGCTGACCAGGGGAAAACTCAGGAGGAGTTGAACTGGAGGGATTCACAGTACTCAATGCCCTTTTGCATTCCTTGGTGACTACACTCACTTCTAACTGATGTAAGCTGCAAAGAAGCTTCTCATTTACAATATCATATCTGGGTTTCCAGTATATTTAGGTTTCACAGGTTTAGTGTCACGTCCTCTATTGGGAGTTCCTTCTGTCGGTTAAAAGCAGTTTTCCCAGGTGAAAATAAGTAAAAATAATACTATAAATATATGTCAAGGGAGTCAATATGGTGCCATTGATGTGAACTATACTGTTGTGTTGTAGAATTCCATGATGTCCTTTGCCTAAGTGACAAAATGCTGGTTGTCTTGTTGGGGGGAAAAAGAAGCAATGTTATATTAGCTAAAATCATACTTTGAGCAAATGTGGATATTTGCATGATCCAAAACCACATTAAACAAGCAAGGATACTGAAGGGTAACTTCGTGTGATTCAGATGTGTTCTTGCATACTAATGTTCACTGAACTTTTGCACTGAACAAACCTATATAGCTTTTTCCCAGAAGACGAAACCTAAAACGTCTGTGATATCACACAAACAACAAGTCAAAACATCAGATGAAAATCCTGTGTCCCCAATTCAAACACATCTCTCTTCAAGGTCCTGTTATTTTCCATAGAGAGATGATGAATTATGGGGAAATAAAGTATCTTTGTACAAGATGTGAACTTGATTATTATTAAGTGCTTTTTAGCTAGAGTTATGGAGTACTCATGTTTTGATCTCTGCCTTAGTTAAAATTCAGAGATGCCAAATGAAAAACAAAAAACAACATTTGCAGTTGTCAACTAATACATAAAAGATGTCTTTTGTGTAAAAGACTTTGTACATATTGCTTGAAAATATCTTCCAAAAGTTGCTAAGGGTCAGATTTTCCACCACGATGTTCACATCCTTTGTAAAGTGACCCAAAAGGGAAAGCAGTTCTCAGATGCAATTTTTCTAATGTATTTTGGGCTACTCCTCCCCCAGCTCACTCAGAGTGGCATCACTCAGGCAAATGGAGTTTTTACATAAGCTTTGATTCAGTTACAGCAGTAACGAGACAATTTGGAGAAAATTGCAAATGTTATAGTAACGTTAATGTCTGTAGTTGCTGAAGGAACTGCAAAGATCTTACAAGGACTGTTAGAAGACAGGAGTAAATCAGAGGTTAACAGGGAGATTTAATAGAACAACATTAAGATGTTTGGATTTTAAGTTCCGTTTCTCCTCCCATTCTGTGACGAGTGTCATCTGTAGCTAATGTTACACATCCCTCTAATAACGGCAGATGTTTACAGGTGAGCCAGGTACTGCATGTTCTATGTAAGTGACTAAGAGAAGCTACTCAATTCCATATTATCATCTCCTAGCAATATAAAATCATCTAGCCACTTCTAGCAGGGAGCTGAGCTCCTGTGCTGGACAATCCACATGTAACACACGTACTGATGCTTTGAGGAGCACCCAGAAACCAGTGCCAAACTGCCTCAGGTGCCTTATAAGGGTGTGTTTGAGAGGGTACCCTCCCCAAAAGGGCACACTCATCACCCAAATGGGTAGGAGGAGTAAGGACACGTTGCTAGAAACAATTTGCTCTGTAAGAGTAAAGTGATGCTGACTTGATAACAGGTAGATAGCATTTACAAATACACCTTGTAGCTTCCAAACACCACTCGAACACATGGTGGTCACAGTTCATCAATTCTGTTTAACTTCTGTTGCTTTTCCACAGAGCTACAGATGCATAGAGGATAATGATTTTTTTTTTGACAGATTTTTAAAATGCTTTTAGCTACAAACAAAATCTGAGAAAATTTAAACAGATGTCAAAATAAGTTTCCACTTAAATTCCCTATCCAAGCATGATTTGCATACAGCTTAATTTGAATAGCACCTGGGTTGCTGAGGAAAATTTTTAGGTTTAAAGGAAAAAAAACCCAGCACAAACACAGATAATATATTAGTGGAAAAGCAGCCATATTCAGAGACTGTTTGCATTCTGTTCCAGAGAAGCAGAAAAGAGGACACAGAGATGTGTCCTATCTTAGCAATTCAACCCAAGCAAATGCTTGGAAAAAAGGCAAGTACAACTGGACCACATTAAGCTTCATCAATGCCAAAAACCTCGAGTTTGTTTCAGGAGACTTATGAATGGCCTGTATCCCAGCAACTCGAGAATGTGTAATAGGAAAAGCAGGTAGTCCTTTTATCTACGAGACAGAGTCGTAGGAAGAAAGTGGAAATGTCTAGGAGGACAAAAGCTTATTCATTTACATGATACCGTAACTTATCCCCAATTTCAGTGCAGCAGGAAGCAAAGGATTAAGCCCTAAATCACCAGAATTTTTTTAATAACCATGCTGAACCAAGTAAGTTGGGCTCTGCTGTCAGGTTGTAAATGAGGTGCTTTCTCAGTCTGCACTTTCCGCTGCTAGGAGAGGAGCTGGGAGAAATACCAAGAACACTTTACATCTCTTCTCTCGGGACTGTATGATGCCCAGAGATGACCAAGGTACAAACTGCTCCTTGCCTCTGACGCGGAGGAGGGAATGCCCATCCCTGGAAAACCATAGCATGGCCTAGCAGAGACTATTCCAGCTCCAGTACACACAAGCCATGGCCGCAGGAGATGCAGACTGCTCTGCGTTACTGAAGTTCAGAGAACGTTTCCAGCTTCACAACTGCTCTGAGCATTTCTTGTAAGAGCGGTTTGTTCCAGGATGCTGGGGAGTGCTTTATGGCTACAGCAAGCAGGGACTCTGGTAATCGAGGAGTCTTCTGCAATATTACTTATGATTATAGGAAATTAGACTTGATGACTGATTGAACTTTCCAACCTTATGTCTGGGAAGTCTGTGCTTTTCTTTTTCTGTTGTGCTGCCAAACAGGAAACTCAGCAAGTAAGAAGGATGGAGTGATTTGGCCCTGACGGATGAATACTGGCTGTTCTCTTCTACAACGAAAAGGAAAAATATTTGAAGGATCTGTTACAGTCTGATCAATGGGTTTATCCAGGCTGTGCATGAATTATTATGTGTTTCATAAATTCCCAAGCAGCTTGGGGATACAAATGCTAGAACCAAATCTAATTTTAATGTAAATATTCATAGGCATAGTCAAATAATATCTGTATGCTAGTATGATATTTATTTGTATAAGTTTTTTCCCTGCACCAAAAAGAGGCCTCCACTTGTTGGCTAAATTCACAAGCAGTGGAAATAAAAGCATCAAAGCATCTTTCCTCCTCAGGAAACAACAGGAATTTTTTTCTTGTAACAGACCAATCTATTCATGTACCACGTCTCCATATGGGAAACATACCACAGTATATTAAAAATATGTGTGGTGACCTTCGTGCATGTTTAGGACTCATGAGCCGTATTTAAGACTCAAAGCACATTTTGTTCATTACCTCCCTGGAAAAGACTAGAATTCCAACAAAACACAAGGATTATTCATGCCCATCATCCAGCTCAGAGACAGACAGCTTCACACTTGTGTCCCAGCAATGGTGGCATCCTGTCGCAGGCCAGTTAGCATGCAGATTGCATGTAATTAATTTTAGTTTCAGTATCCTTAATTGAGATGTAGCACAATGTGCTACTGTATGGTGAAATAAAATGATCCCAAGAACTTTTTATCAGATGGAAATGGAACGAAAACTCATACCAGTTATTTAGGGAAAGCAAACACTTAACTGATTCTATACAAATGTAACATTTCTTCATTTCTCTTTACTTAAAAAATAGTAGTATATGTTATTTTTATAAAAGGAAAGAAATTAGCTCGCCGAGGACTTAATTATCCTTTCTTTTCCAATGGGAATCAATGCTATTGGCAGCTTGCAGGCCTGTTCTCTTGACAAATCAAGTTGTTGTCTGAGGCGTGAAGTGTTAAGATTATGATCGACTCAGCGTGACATTGTGATTCATGGCTACTATATTACAGAGGGAAAAAGGGGATTTATGCTTCATATCCACTTTGAATTCATAGTGAAACAAGTGAATCATTCTATTCAACCTCAGGAGTTCATGTTCTACACCTGGGGGTTGAGCAATATAACAGGCTTGAACATTTTAAGGAACAAGTGCAATAAAATATCACTGTGAAATATTCTCTCTTTCCCCTCATGCTATAAGTTTAAAGAATCACCTGGAGTAAGGGTTTAATGAATAAAAATTCTTTTTTTTTCATTAAAAGAAGAAGGAATAAGGATGGATATGAAAGGTGCATATTGGTCAGCTGGAAAAAAGACACTTCCAGACAGATAAATGTAACTAAAGGAATAATTATGCACAGTCTGTGTAAGGCCTAAATTCTAACTTGCAGGTCTAAATGATGTACACCATCTTTCTTTTTCCCCTCCAAAAAAGCCATTGATGAGAAAATTCTGCTGCACTGCCATGTTTAAGCAAAAGTGTAACATTAAGTATGTTTGTTTTATTACCTATACTCTGAGATCAACATCTGGAAACAACCCCAGACACAGCTGGGATCACTGCAGCTGCTGTAATGAAGGAGGGCATCAGCACAATTCTCCAGAGAAACGTGGCAAAACTTGCATTTCACTGGACACTATTAACAGGGTCTGCAGTGCCACCGACTCCTCCTGGAAGCACCACCCACCTCTCAATTCATGTGTGACAATTCAACCATGTGCAAAACCTGCAGTCACAGCATCAAAAGCTGGAGGGAAATCTAGCCAATCCCTGTAGCACTCCATTTCAATTAAGTTCAAGATCCCCTATTTTAAAAATATGGAATTCATGCTACTTTTCCTATAGTGTTAGGAAATGCACGGCAAATTGAATTTCACCCTTGCAAAGACAGCTCGACTGCAAAAGCGGAACCAAAGTCCAGCTGCAAAATGCCAGCTCTGAATTCCTCTTTCAGCCTTATCTTTATAATGAGCAGAATCAAGGCATGGAAGGTGGCACAATGAAATTAAAGAAAACCATGACTCCTGGTCCTTTTTTGGGAAAAAATATTCCTTCTTGTCTAACTAAGTAGAAGTGTCTTTCCAGCTTTTATGCAAAACCCTCTTGGTTATTGTTTTTGCACAGAGGGACCAATCGTTTGAAGGACTTGGAGAAAGTCCAGCAAAGATAAGGCTGAAAAATCTCTCTCCAGTTTAGAGGAAATGGTTTTCTTTTGTGTATTTATGATTTTCAAGAGACAAGGGTTTGGTTTTTTATTCTGATATTGCTACATCGAAATAGCAATGAGAAGAGCTTATTGTTATTAACTGGTATTTGTTCAGCACACTGAGTGACAAATATCCTTTGTGGACAAGTCTTTGTTAAATGATGTCCAGCATTTAATGAATTTTCATGCAAACAGAAGCCTCTCTGTTCTTTAGCCTGGCTTTGCTGAGGAAAAAGGGATGCTTTCCTGACCTCACACCGTGCTCCAACCTGGATTGGTGTTTTATTGGTGGCTGCTATCAAGAGATACTGTTCTACCCACGGGCAGCCCTGTGACTTCTGCTGCCAAGTTCACTATTATGTACAATATAGAGGAGTCTGCCTAAGTTATGGTTTCCTGCTGTGGCATTCCAATGAGATGGTCTCTGGCTCCTACCCTGACACAGGGGTGCTAGTTAGTTATACACCCATCCATAAACATGGAATCAGCTGCTCTTGTGAGAAGCAGATTTAATGATAAAATATTTTTCTACAGCACAAAATGTAAGGTCTCATAGACCCTGGACAAAGAGGAACACCACAGGCTGGCTCGTTCATAAACCACCAGAAATTTGCCAAAACCATTCAAGTATTGCTCTGCTGATGCCTCAACTTCCAAAGCTACTTTGTAAAATTATCAGCACCTTTGTGGCACAACTGCTGTAAAATATAATTACTGGGAAAACTTTTCCAATAACAACATGTCAAAACTATGTCAGAAAATGCATCAAGGCTAGAACTTCAGCTGATGTGCATCAGCTTAGTCAGGCCATTGATTTTAAAGCAGCTGCAGAGATTGCTGTCAATTTAGCTTTCCTATATCCAAGCTGTGGTGCTGAACATGTAAGAGACTCCTGTGATGTCTCTGGCTAGCAGGTAAAGCACGGTGTGAAATGCCCCTCAGCAAGGAGAATCAGATATGAAAATCACATAGATGCACTAGTTGCCAAATGGGAGTATAGAATAATATGTTTGTAACTGGTAAAGCTCTCTGCATCAGTTAACCTCATAAACCAGCTGAGATCCTATTCCTCTGTCCAGTTACAGCCGTAGAGATTTAACAGCAGCTCAGGTATCTCCTAAATTTCTAATGCTGATCAACAAGAGAAGATACCATTTTGACTATCTTACATCATCTGAAGATTAATGGCTGATCCTAGAGATCTGCAGAAGAAAGGTGCATGAAGACACACTCATCTCATTATCTCCGTCTGAGTTAATAACCACAGTTAAAAAATGTAAGCCCAAAGCATCCACCTCTATTTACATTGCACTTCTGGATGTGCTCGAATCCCACTGCTGTCACTTCAGAATTGGAATCTCTGTGCACTTTCAGCTGCCTGCACTCACAGATAGACTGTTTATATTAGTCCTCTGGCATAATGAAGTGTATCTTCAGCTCTGTAAAATATCAGGTCAACTTGATTAACTGGTGCAGTCACTGCTGCGTTATTTTTAGAACAATTCCCAAAAGTTACAATCTGCAAAAGTCTTAATATTACTGTTTTTCTATTAAGTATATTATTGAGTAAAATTATGCACCTTACTATAGCAGCCAGTGACCTCAAATTGGATGGCTTCCTGTGGAGTTGTGTACGTTACGTACCCAGAGACCATCCCTATCGCACAGAACTTAAACCACATAAACCAGGAAAGCCACCAAATAAAGATATTTAGCCCTGTTTGCTGATATGAAACCAAGGCAAACAGAAATGAGACACTTGTGAAGGTCACAGGGTTTTTTGCAGGAGCAGCAAGATTTGAAAGAACAGCTCCTGGGGGCACATCTTTGGTGTGTAACAGCCCAGAGCAGAGGTGTCACACCCACAGCTCTGAACGGACAGGAGCAGCTCCGATGCCAGGTGAGAGCACCAATCGCATCGCGGTGCCCAGCCCTGGGCACTGCAGGGGCTGTGATGCTCCTCAGTTCATCGTTTGAGGCAAGAAGCGTGGCTCAGGCAGCTGGCCCAGTCAGAGCTGCCTTCCTCAGCTGCGCCACGAGAGGAGCAGGGCTCTGCTTTGGGCACTAACTAGTTCACTTACTCAGCTTACTTATGCATTCCTTGAGATAATGGGCGTTTTACCAACTTCTTCCAGTTCTAAGACTGAGTTTAAGACTTGTTTCACACAGGAGAGTGGGTAGAGTAAAACATTGCCAGGAGAAAACCCACTGCTGGAACTGGCAAGCTATACAGATCTAGAGCTCTGATCCCAGCCACAAAAGAGTACACCATAATATGCAAATAAATCATTAGATATTGCTATTAATTTCTCTATTTTGTCTTTTGCAGCACTAAATACATTAAGGAATTTTTGATAAATTTTCCAATTATATTTGTTCAGAAGCATTGGCAAAACAATCTGTGCTATTAATGAGATGTTTAGTGCAAATTAATCATTAAACCGGACGGTCTATGCCCTGAAAAGTGATTTGTTTTGCAGAGTGTTTTTATTAGCACAGTCAGTCTTTGGAAATTATCATGTTTCTTGAGAGATCTTTGTCATTACTTTGATTTTAATTTGTTAGAAAGGTAGTAATCCAAAAAGTCCTCAACTGGACTGTAGCCTGTCAACCTGCCCTTGCGCATGCCAAGGATACACGGAGAAGGGATCTGTAATTTCATACAAACAGCACAAAGTTGCACTGAACTCTGGGGTGTCCTGTGCCACTGAGGAAGGAAGTGGGAGAGACACCGGAGACAGACATCGCATTGTCAGTGAAGGCAACTCTGAGGTCACTGGAACTCTCCTGGAAATGAGTTCTTCATGAAAAGCTCCTGGCTCACCCAGGGAGTTACCCAGTTTGCTTTCCTACGTTCAGCAATAACATGGGTGGGGTGGAGAATTTGCAGGGGGTTTTTAACCTCAGTTAAAGCAGCTGCAATAAAGAAGTCTGGTGCAGCAACGAATGCGTTGGAGGGGCAGCAACAGTGAGACCATTCTGCAAAGGGAGTTTACACATGCACAGGTCCTACCCAACAGCAGCACACGGATGAAGGTTGGGGTTTTATCAGGCAGCACAAACACACACTACTGCTGCTTCCAGTACAGCACATATGGCAGTGTCTCGAGCAGGAAGAGCAGTTCTTGCTTAACAGAAATACAGTTAATCTAAATATACAAACTGCAAGGCAATTATGAAATCAGAAGCAGCCATCAGATCCTCTTAGCATCACTGCATTGTCTGGAGCTAATTGCTACATCCCACAATTATGTTGTTTCCCTAGACATTTGCCTATTTCTTTCACTGACTATTCATATGATTGCCTTATTTTTAATGCAGCGTGGCTACACTGAGCACAGACACACTGTACTCACATTCCTTTAGGATTTGACCCTTCCTTGGCTTTAGTTCATGCCTCTTGTTCTTGTGTTTGACATAAATTCAAATCATCTTGTAGCATCTATCCTTTCAAATCTCTTTGGAGTGCTATATATTTCTGAAAGGTCATCACTTTCTACTCATGCATTTTAGCCTTAGTTTGAGAGGATGGCTGTGGGTATTTCTTTTTAGGTAGAGAAGACTTCTTTTGAAAAAGGCCCCTAATATTTAGTAACATTATGACTGCCATCCACTTTATGTATTTTCCTGGTAGCCTTCAGCAAACTGACCTATAATTACTGCCTTTTACATGTTTCCTCTTAAGATGCTTGTACTGTCAAGTCTCCTACTCAGCAAATACAGATATAATGACTTGAGTTCCTTTAAAAAAAAAGTTTGATTCCTTTTTAACAGCTATTGTGTTCAATGTGACAGTGTGTTTATACTGGCCTCGTATTTAAGACAAAGTCCTAATAGAGATGGTGGATTCCAGTTGAGATAAAACCCTTCAGGAAGCTAAAATCACCTTATCTCATCAGTCAGCTTGAGCACTACAGGGCAGACCTGCCCTCAGCAGCAAGTGTAACAGACCTTTGGTTATTCTTCTCATGGGCCTCTCACTGTGGGATCTGTCTTTTCCCCCCTCCTATGTTTAAAGAACTAATTATATTTATTAAACATAACCTTTAATACAGCAGCTTTTTACTGGAATCCCCTGCAAGCTTTGTCTTTTGTTTTGTGTAGTTTGGAGAAAAGGAAGCTGAAGGGTGACCTCACTGTTCCCTGCAGCTTCCTGAGGAGCAGAAAGGGAGAAAGAGGAGCTGAGCTCTTCTCCCTGGCGTGACAGGCCACAGAGGAACGGCTCAAAGCTGCAGCAGGGGAGGTCCAGCCTGGATGTTAGCAGACAGTGCTTTACCAAGAGGGTAAAGCTCAAACAGGGCAGAGGCTTCCTAGAGAGGTCATCACTCCCCAAGCCCGTCAGGGCTCAAGAGGCATTTGGACAACGCACTAAACAATCCACTTTAACTTTGGGTCAGCCAAGGAGTGGTCAGGCAGTTGGACTAAATGATCACTCTGGGTCACTTGAATTATTCTAAGTATGATCCTGTATTAACACATTTTAGACCATGAAAAGGACTCTGGTTCTTCTGCTTTTGTACAAATACATTTCTCTGCAGATACAACATCTGGTATTTAGGTGGCTACATCCATATATGTGTACATTGATTTTATATTAAGAGGCTAAGATATTTTCATGTGACCATACATTTTACAAAAAACCCCTCTAAATTTTCAGAATTACATAATTTTGTAAAGTGCACTGTAAATTCAAGGCTGTGCTGCAAAAATATACACTCATTCAAATTCAGTGAGTCTTTAATAGCAATTTATGTCTGAATTCAAAGGAGAATGAAGTTATGGTAGCAATCCTTGCAATGAAACAAGAATGACTGTGGGAGGGGGTAAACAATGTAGATATTTTCTTTGGTTAGCACATTGTTGTATTTATTATAGAAGCATTTTGACCCAAACTATGACTCTCCAAGACACTAGAAGCTTTGACAGGGCTATGCTGACTTCTTGACTCTGCTTTGCAGAGATACCAGGGACAGAAAGATCTTCATTGTGTGACACAACGGGTAACTTCAACTCCTTCCACACGTGGCTGCAATTACCATTTTATAAACATTTTCATTGAGTCTAGGTCCACAAAATTTTCTAGCTTTATTCATGGCCAAGAGTAATAGCTCTGGGAATGACAGTCTCATCTCCAAAATTTGTGTGTAACATTAAAAAAAGGAGCAAATAATCACCTTAGAACATCTTAATGTGAACAGTTTAAGACAGCCTCCTGTAGAACCTGTGAAAGTCATATCGGCACTTCAGTACTAAGTTCAGTGCCCCTCCTTCCCAGCTCTCAGCATAACAGATCTACAACTGGACCAGACTCTGTTGTCCTCTGCTGCTTGCCAGACAAGGCAATGGCTTTCAGAGCCATTAATACACAGGCATGTGCAAAACAATACATCAGGAAATCAGAAGGATGTCCATTGATCTTCTCCAGCTCTCCTCTCTCTCCCTTTCCAAATGTTGCAAGCAAGTCAGAAATGAATAAATAGCAGGTGCTCAGGTTTCACAGAATCACAGATTACCTTCAGGTGTTCCATCTTTGGTGTTATTTAGGCTGTAGCAGAGTTTCCCAAGAGATCATCTTTATCTATATTCCTCTATCAGTACCTTAGAGTCTTGGCAGATACAATCCTATAGATTGCAATTCTCTAGATCAAGGTAAATATATTGGGGAAAACACCACAAGAATGGCTGACAGCCAGTCTTTGGAGGACTCATGGCTGTGCACAACAGAATACAGAGCAGCTTGTAATAAGAATGAAGACAATTTTACACCATCTGTAAAATCCTCAGGACAGAAAAGCCCTTAGCAATGGGGCTCTGATCTTCACAGGGGTCTCTGGACAGTGTTTTCATACTGATCATTAATCAATAGTGATGCTAATCCTAGCCACAGGGAAAAGGAAAGGGGCAGAAGAGAATCAATTCTTCACGGAGTGAAGAGTCTGGTTGAGACTGTGCAACACTGATCGAGTCTTCTCTGATTAGCATAAGGTCACATTGTCCCTTATGGCATCCACCTCCATGAAAATATTACAATGGGATTTTATTGTCCTCCCTTTCTAGCAGAGAGAGCCTGTGATGAACGGTGCATGGGATCCTCAGTGTGTGTTATTCAGTTCCTGAAGGAACAATATTTTGCATTCTGCATTTGCTCAGGAAATACTTCCCTGATCTTTCTTCCCCGCGCTGCAAAGCCCCCGCTGGAGGGAGCAGGTTCCTGTGTCCTCCCCGCTGCACAGGCCGCCCACAGCCACGCTGCTCCTCCCTGGGAGCACATGGGAGCGTTTTTCAAATGTCACCAAACCTCGCCGTCTTAAGGATTAATATT
The DNA here is from genome assembly GCA_013400235.1 of Oriolus oriolus. NCBI lineage: Eukaryota > Metazoa > Chordata > Aves > Passeriformes > Corvidae > Oriolus > Oriolus oriolus. Next base: position 531,258 of record VXBT01004356.1, on the reverse strand, counting down.
AAACATCTTTTACCATACAGAGGTACATGAGAGAGAGTCCTTGCAGATTTTAGCTACCTCCTGCATGATTTACTGGAGTTGGCTGTGCTGTGAGCATCTTTAGTGACTGCACATAGATATTCATGTGGTTAAAACCAATATCTCCACAAACCTAGCTTAATTAGGGTTGCTGCAATTTTCTATGATAATTTAGTTCTGCCTTTGCCTTTTGGCTGGCAGATTGTCCCTGGAAACCTCTTACAGAAATTCCCATTGACTGCAATGATTCTCAGTTAGGGCAAAACTGATCACTGCTGCCTTCCGTGCTGTTGAACTCAATCAACAAGCCATACATAACTCTCTACAAATAAAAAAAATATCAGTAAGGTCAGAAAATCTGAACACTGGCTGTTTGACACCAGAGAGATAATGATAATGTAACTAGTTCTGCCAGGACTTGCATCAGAGCATAACAGATGAATCCGTCTCCATCCACTGAGTCACCTTGCCAACTTTTTTTCAATTAAATTCTTCTTATAAATCAGCAGTGAAAGATTACTTTTCAGCTAGAAGGTATTCAGTCAAATAGCAATATACCATCAGCAGCTGTGAGGCAAAAATATAAGGAAAACGAGAAAACTAACACTTTTCTTTTTTTCCCCTGCTCACCAGATATGAACCTTCTACTCTCTAAGTCCCAAGACTAAGTTTGTTACTATGCTTCCATTTTAGTAATGGCTCCTCCTCCCTGCCCTTCCCACTTCACGATGATCACTGCTCTGCAGGGGATTGAAACACACGTGTCTCTTCAATTCTAACTTACCTGTGTTTGTGAAATTACATGATCTCTCCCCTCTGTTTTTCAGATTGCTCTCGAATTCATGCCTTATAAAGAACCCTCTTATACCTCAGTCAGCAGGGCTGAGTTTTGATTCAGCCAGCGTCCTGTCCAGTTACAAGGATTGCTGTTGCACTACCCTTCCTTACATGTAATTCCTTCCCACTTAACTGGAACTCCAGGAGGATTTACCGGGGGTGAAACTGCTTGTGGCACTGCCAGGCTGCTCGTGTGCAGTGCGCAGCCCTGCACTCACCGCTGTGCTGCTCTCCAGCTCTGGGCTCCAGCTCGGTCAAGGTGTTTGCCCATGCTCAAAGAGCAGGCTGTACAATGAAACAAGTCAGCATCGGTACCGGCATTCCCGGTTTCCCCTGGGATTCGTGTCCCACACGCCCTCACACTCCTGTCCCCTGCAGCTCCCCGCTGTGGTGTCCGCAGCATCCCCCCTGCCAAGGCCTGGCCCACAGCGCAGGTGGCCGGCGGTGGCGGCTGCCGCTGCCCAGCACCACCCGCAGTGTCCGGCACCGCCAGCGCCTTCGGAAGGAGCTTCCATTTGCACATCCCTCCTCTACCCTGCTGCTGATTTCCAGGACCTACAGAAGAACCTAATGGCCTTTGGGACTTTGGCTCTTCCTCCAGCGCTGGTCAAAACTGACCAGCAAATTCCGAAGTTATCAGGCACAGACGATCGGCTTGCACACAAAAATCTCATTTCCCTCCGGACTACACAGTGCCTCAAGCCAGATCTTGTTCTAACAATTTATGCACAGTCTTGCTGTTTGGCTGCTGCAGCTCACATCAACCTGCCTCCTGTGCATGTGCTTCATCAGCATGCATTCACCTCAACTCACTGAACGCCACCATTCTCCTAGACTTTGTAGGAAGAGATTATACAGCCCATCTTATTAAAGCAGAGTTCTTTGGCACAAAGGTAACGACACCTCTATTTTCAAGTGAATGCATATTTCTGGTATCAAAACAATGACAGAAGAAAAAGAATTACCTTATGTAATCACAAATTTGTATTGCCATAGCGTATATTTGAGGAAAATAGTGAGCCATGTCACAGACCAGTAAACCCCCTGAACAGAGAGCCAAATACAACTCAGAGACCAGCAAATGCCCAATAATGGCATGGAAAATGCAGCTATTGAAGAGACATTGTATATTACACTTGAGCATCTTAAACTGCATAATGTCAAAGAGAAAAAAAGGTGTGCTAATTATTTTTTCACTCAGCCTACCCAAGTTCTATATAACATTCTAATAACAACTGCCAGGACCACGGACTAAATTGCACACATTTTCTTCATTTAACTGTTACCTGATGAATAGGAGTATTATGGGGATTATTCCTCTTAATGACAAAGCTAATCTCCTATGTAAGAGTTGATGATGATGAGTGCTTGTGCTATTCAACGTAAAAACGAATTTTTCTGTGTGCTCAACTTCAAAGGATTTTATTTCACTAAAAGAAAGAGAAAGCAACATAAAGGAGGAGACAGGAGCATGAACTCTGGATTGAAAAGGAGGATAAACTCTGATTATTTCAATGTTTTGTACAATCCAAAGTTGTTAGAAAAACATAAAGCGTTTCTTACATTAAACGATTGACTTGAGAGGAAAATGAAAATGCTCACGTTTCCTAATGTGCAGATGGACAAGTGCAAAGCTTTCAGTAATGATAGCTCATGGAAATAAAACAAAAATATCACAAATCCAGATGTCAAGCCAAGCCTGCTGAATTGCCATTGTTAGGCGCCTATAATGCTACAGGATTTATTTTTCATTTGAAGAAATACTGTTTTCTGTCCACAGCCAGATCTGTTCAGAGGGATAGCATATTACACAAAGTGCTATGATTCATTCCTCCTCCCGCCCCAGCCTCGCTCTTCTCTGTGGATAATGTCCCTGAGAAATGATTTATCTTTAGCCAGGAACAGCAGTGCCACAAGAAGTGTCTGAGGAACTTCCTGCCTAAGGAAAGTGCACACAAGGCAATAAAACAGCACAAATCTGGACAGGTACCTGCTTGAGGACATCACCACTTAAAGATACAGAAAATGTTAACACAGGGAGAAGAAATACAATAAATAAATAAGTAAATAAATGAGGTACCTGTTTTCTTTCTGCTCCCTGACATAACAAATAATAAACCCTCCTTAGAGTCCTTTGACCCACAAGCCCTGACACCTTGGAAAAAGGAAGGGGAGGGTAGAGAGAGGGAAAAAAAACCCCAGCAAAGTAAGGATCAGAAACACCCTTGCTAAGCAGGGTTTTATAAAATATTGCAGCTCTCAGTCTTACAATGCCTAAAATGAAAATCTGCTGCAAGGACATAATAAAAATAAAGCTGATAATGTGCTCCCCTAGGAAGAAGGAGCACATGCTGCTCCCCAGTACCCAGAAGGCAGCACTCCACTGAGAATAAAAACAACTCACACAGTAAGATGCATCCCCAGCTTCCAGATTTGATTTAGAGATCTCAGAAAACTTTCCAACAGACATGGCTTAGCATGACATTAGTGCATGGAAAGCGCCTCTCTTGAAACAGTGCCCTGTTGCATCGTTTACCTTCTCCCCCAGGGAGGGCTGGGATCCGCTGCCCCAGCCCTGCAGTGCCCGCTCAGCCCCGTCATTAGCAGAGCACAGCAATCCATCGTGTCTCACTGCAGGTGACACTCAGTGAGCATCAGGAAACAAGGCGCTGGAACATGGATATAAATCCATATTCCACTTAAATGACTTTCCTTGGATACAGTTATCTAACAACCTCAAAGAAAGAGCCCAATGACCCAGTAAAATTCTCCATCAGATACCAGGACTTTGAAATTTATATGAATGTACTTATATGGAATAAAATCCACAAAACCTGTAATTAAGTTCAATAGCGATGCACATACATAAACATGCACATTCCTGCATTAAGAAGACAGTATGGGACTCACTTATTAACTGAATATTTCTCATGAAACTTGAAACTGATTATCAGGCACTGTGACCAAGCTTCAGGATCAACATAATATTGGGATTAACTGGCCAATGATTCTTCAGCATTATCATGCCCCATTTTGCTCCTCCCATACCCACATTAATTAAAAAACAGTGGCCTCATATCTAATGTTCCAGGTAACATGTAGGGATCACTTCAGAGAAACAACCCCTCATGAAATTTCAGCCCCTGCCCACTTAGGTAGGGAGGAATATTGGACATGAAAAAAATATGGGAAGTTCCTCAGATCCATCTTTTCTCTCACCTGCACCAAGGACTGTGAGTGGCAGAGGTTTTCTTACAAGAAGGCAAGAATCTGGTATGGGAAAGAAGAGTATTGCTCCCATTTCACCACCTTCCCCAGAGGTTCTTCCTGAATTACCAGGAATAATGAGTATTTGAGCTTTGCTGTGCTTACAGATTTTTCTTTTCAAAAAGAAGACATAACTAAAAGTGTATAAAATGCCAGTCAAGTAAAACCAACCAGGAACCTTTTCCAAGGCATTTTAAAACAAGAAGCAAAATTAAAAATTGCAAACATGCCATCACAATGGGCTTGCACTTCAGTACCAGACAGTATTCCTTGCACAGCACTTTCTGGTGGTTTACGAGAATTTTCTACAATCTGAAGTTCTTTAAAGTTAAATTGCACTTCAAAATTTCATTTACACACTGTAAAAATGATATAGTTAAGTTTTCAACAGGGAATGAATTATTCATTAAAGAAGATAATGGTGTTAAACTCGTTCAAGGAGCTATAACATTAGCATAAAGAATGCCTTATGTCACATTAATTTTAAAAACAGAAAACATACAACACAGAAGATATTGAACCATGGATTTGTTTTTTTGGTTATATTAAACAAAAAGCAATTATTCTTACAGCAACCTTTTCATAGCATTTTAATCATACTGGTAGGTATTTTACAAGCCATTTGTTCTTAATTATTGATGGCATCAGGGTAGGCTGGGTAGAACATGCCTCTATTCTGATTTTATTATCTTTGCTTTTGCTTTTATGCAAAGATGCAAACCAGAAGTGCTTAAAAAGGAAAAGTCTTTTTTTTTCATTTACATCTCAGAGATATAGAAAACCAGGTATAAGAATATACAAAACCTCTTTTTTAAAAAAATAAGACCATCTATGAAAGAAAAATGCCCACCTACACAAAAACATCCACCCCTCAAAAAAAGAAAAGGAATACTTTCTCAAAAAATAGCCAGCTATAATAAAACAAACAAACCAGACCCCCCAAGCCCCTCTACATCCATATATATAATGTATCAGTAAGGAATAACTTTGAGGAATTAAATCAGTATCTGTAAAACAAATCCTCTTAAATTCAATTGCTGATTTTATTTACTGACAGAACAGTCCAATTCCTTAGCTCCTTCTTGACATAATTTCTGTAAAATAGAATCACTGCTACTTCCTAGTGATTTTTTAGTTTGTTAAAACTAGTTATCGTAAGTGCTTTGGGTAAATAAACTTCAGGATTAAAATAACCACTTTCTCCTATACCATCTGTCTTCTCATTCCTGCTATTGTGCAAAGTAGCTGCTTCATCAGTTTGCTAATAGTGTTTAATGAATAGCTCTTCCCCTATTTTGGAAGCAAAACTAGTTTTACAGGCCTTTTGCCTGTTTCTTATAACTTGTTTTGGAATTCCTTAGGGTCAAACCAAAGGCAGGTTTTCCAGTCAGGCAAGGAACTCTTGCACCAGAAGGACAGGGGGCAATGGCTGTAGCAGTCGAGAATTCTGATGGATTTTCCTTACATTTTAAAATTTATTTATTATTTTTTACTTCTTTATTTTATTTGCATTATGTACTACTCAGACTTACTTTGACTTTACCAATCAATCTACTCAGAACTAGGAAAAACTCAGATGATTCAGATTTTGCAAAGCCGGTGAGAAAAATTCAAGATACCCCTGTAAAATACTGGCTTTATACTATGGAGTGAGGGATGCAGACGGCATCCTAAAGGCAGGTTTTTGTTATTCCAGTGCTTGATTCGCTCTTGCAGTCTGACAGGAATGAATGTTTGCTCCCAAAACCCTCTCGAGGGAAGGTCTAGCAGCGCTCGCCCTTGTGGCAGTGCGAGGTGACGGCACAAGCCCAGCTCCCTTCTAGCCTGAGCTCCTAAAGGTTGCCTCACCCTGTAAATCCTTCACGGAGGGTTGAGAGGTTATTCCTTCATTCCCACTCTCTGATTGCAATGTTTATATAGCTGCTCCCTGGGGTTAATTCATAAGCCACAGAGGACAGGACAATAAAAGCCAGTACCTTCCAGCTATGAAGAAAAATTGGTGCCATGGAAAGAAGATCTTTTGAACTCACCGTGGCATAATCCCAGGGCCCATGGAAGTGACACTGTGAACTAAACCAGGATTAAGAGAGTTGTCTTGCTTCCTTCTATTCACTGGAACTTGTGGAAAAGTTCATTCCCTGCCACAAATCATTCTATAAAACTACTTATTTACTTCAGGCATATTCCAGATGCTGCAGCTCTAAGAGCAACCTCAAAAACATGAAATACATGTGAACTCACTCAGCTTTCTTCTTGATAGCCTGCTTGAAATGATAGCCCTGGGAAGCAGAAAATAGTCTGTTTTTCTAAAATATTTGTTAACTGAAATCCTGAGGTCCCCATCCCTACACTGTTAACTGTTTCAGTGCTGATGGCATTAGGAACACCCGTGGCCTGTGTGCTTGCTCACAGTCCCACGACAATTCAGCATCCCCTCAGATGCCACCGTCTCCCCCTCGCTGAATCTCAGCAGCTTCTGCAACAGAAAAACTGTTTGCAAATGCCCAAAACACATCAGCATCAAAAATGGAGAAAGATAAACCCAGTTTTATTTAGCAGCTCACAAAAGGGCCCAGCAGTCACCGTGCCAAGTGCAGTAACCTCTTGCTCAGTTAATTAAGAACTCCGTGCATTTACACAAATCTGCTACACAATTGCAAAGACTGCATCAAACTGTGAAGTGTGTCTGGACCTCGGGGAGGACAGACCTTCTCCACCATAAGTGATGAATGTTCCTGGAGCTCCAGATGAGCCCCAGGTGTTCCTGCCCAGCCCTCAGCCACTGCAGCTCCTGCTCTCAGCCATCTTCAATCGGGCAGTTTATTTTAGCAGCATTAAAGGCCTTACATGAATCCCAGTGCCATGGAGACTTTCATGGGTTTGAACCGGCTTTAGATCAGGCACTAAATATACAGATTTGGGACTGTGTTAGGATGTAAAATGCTGTTTAATGCAGGATAGAAGTCACAAATAACCTATCATGATGGTAGAATTTATTATTTCTTTTCATGGAAGTTTAATACCTTGAAAGAAAATAGTAATAATACAAGCATCCAATGTCAGAGTAAGGCATACAGCAATCTGACAGAGTAACACAGATGCTAGTTGAAATAATAAAGAGATAGAAATCACAGACAGATAAAACTTCTGTGTGTCTGGATACCTGCCACAACCAGCTGGTTTCCAGAGGCAGAGGCTCTGATAATTCACTGCTTTAGTGACTGTAGCTCTAGTACACAAAATAATGGCTTTTGAGGTACAACTACAATCAGATGTACAGCAACGGCGAGGAAGAAGAGTCGCTCACTCTGCCATGGAATGACTGTACAGAGTCATGCCCTGAAATTTCTCTCAGTTCAAGGAACAATCCTACTCAAGGGGCTGCATGATCATAAACAGAGTGATTTAGACTCTGACTCAGGTTTTGGGGCCTCAGTTTCTGAGACTGGGGAAACTCTGGGTGTAGATAGCTGTGGGTACAATTTATTACATTTAGATGGCCCAAGCACATCCACAAAGCTGTGACCTTTAGGACACTGAATCCCAAAGGCAAATGAAGCAGGACATAGGCTGTGTAGAAGCTCACAATAGAGTGTGGGAGGTAAGAGGTGAAAGCTGGAGAGATTTATAGGCTGAGGTTAGATAAACATCTTTTAAATACTTTTAGGTCAGATTTACTTTAAGTCATCTAAATCTCTCTAGGCTGCAAATCTGGCTTTGCGAAAATTCTTGACTGTAACAGAACCCAGAACAGCAGGAGAATAGCCTGTCTCATACTACATGGAATAGTAACAAAGAAGAAAGTAAAGAGGATGAAAAAAAATCACAAGAAATGATACAAATACATATGAAGATGGAATCTTTATCTCCTCCTACTTCCATATGTGTGGACACTTTTTTTTCTACCCCTCACAACATGCACTAGCTTCCAATTTAATTTTCTACTCCCAGAAGCCAATTAGCCATGAACAGGTAGAAGGGAAGTAGAGACAAAGGAGGTGGGCACATTTAATTAAAACACAGGCAAGCAGAGTTTTACTTTGGTACTCTGGCCTCTCCCGAAGAGACAATGCTCTGCTTTCAGACCCCATTAAAAATGCATTTATTTCATATTCTCTCATAATACTCTCCGTAAGGAAAGGAATGAATCATGGTGCATATTTTGTGAATGATTTATAAAGTGATACTACAGATTTATGATCTGAATCACAGGTTTCTGTGCGAGTGCAGCAGTGCTTCTGTTACAGGAACTTGAAATGGTTAAAACCGTTTTTACTGCTTAGTATTTGACACTGAGGAACAGCCCTTCTACTTCTCCCAGGTACCTCCACACACCAGCACTGTGAACACCAGAACCTTTCTCCTTCCAGCCCTGAGGACAAAGGACATTTCCAGCTCTGGAACAACTGTTGAATAAGAATGTCCCAATGCTTCTTGAAAGGTATAAACCAGCATTTAAGCAGCAAGAACCATGTAAAAAAAAAAATCCAAATCATAGCACTTTACTGTCTGGGATTCTCCAGCCCCAAATATAGCTAACTTACTTTGATTTTAGCCAAGTCATCCTGACGCAGTAGAAAAAGCGGCAAGAAAGAATGAGGATAGCTTATGATAGGAGAAACATGCATTGTCCTGAAAAAGCATCAATAGGTTGTTCCTTCAAAGTAGACAGCTTGGAAAGGGTTTTCTTGGGGCAAATGGTTTTCAGGAGTGTTTTGGGCTCACCTTGCTGAAATCTGCTCAGATCCGGTCAAAAAAAACCCAACCCAAACCTGAAAGCCCACACCACCTGAGAGAAACCACCCCCACCAAAAAAGCTTAATCTTTGTGAAGTCGATGGTGAATATCTGCCTTTTTGCCCTTATATACACCTTTTTCCTATATTTTTTCCTATATAGACCAATTTTGCAGTCTATATGTAATTTTAAAGCTTTCTGCAGTGATACTTCCGTAGTGAAGCATCAGAACAGACTGTAAATCAGATGATACACGTAAAATATGTGAGCAAAACAAGAAAAAACCCGACCACAAATCTATCAGCAATATCTGTTTCTCTGTGGTGGGTGAGAAGGTGGCAGACAGATATGCTTGGTGCTCAGGTCTGTTTGAAGCAGGGAAAAGGGATATTGAATAGTTGATCTAAGCTCGCACTTGGATGCATCCCCAGAAGCTACAAACTAAATACAAGCTCATTTCTAGTCTTTGCAAATTGCTTTGTGTTCCCAAGATGCACATGCTAACCTCAGCCAACAGGTTTCCTCACTGCCCATGGATGTGCTAGGGAAAAAACGACTGACCCACACTTGCTTGGTGTTGTTTGGTAAAGGAAAAAAAAAAAAAAAGAGTGCTATCCCAGAACCTCCTCCCAGATCAATGCAGCAAGGATCAGTTCCACATCATACAAATAACAGGGCGTGAGAACTGAGGCAAACTGCAGGTAACCCTCCAGTGTCCAGAGGAATTTGGCACAGTGAAATGCCTACAGATCTTCCAAGTGGGTTTCAGACGTGTTCCTAAACCATCCAGAAATCTGGGGCTCGTGGTCACAAGCTGCAAGCTCACAGGAGTAAGAGACAGGCACCTCCCAGAGGCTGCACTCACGCAGCACAGCTGCAGCCCCAGACTCCGTGAGCCTTGTGGTTTAGCAGGAACTCAGCCTTTCCTTCTGAGTCCAGGGAGCTGCACAAACCTCGTCCCTAGGGGCCACTGAAAACCGAGTCTGCATTTTCTTCTCCTTTATTAAAGATAAGAAAGTTTCCATGCAAAAAAAAAATCTTTGTTAAATGAGAGTTATATATCAGAGAGAGAGCAATCACAAAATGCTTTATTGCTACTGGGAATTACTGTGTTGATTGAATTCTATCTTCCCTAACTTCTATTTTTCATGTACGTTTTCATCTTTGAAGGCGAGAGATGGTAGAAAGAAACAGGTGTTGACAGAAAAAAATGAACAGATATTGCTTGACTGGGGCCTACAGTTCAGCCCCTGTGCATCAGAAGTAATCAAAACCAATATGTGTACACACACATCTATCTGCTGCCAATTAGGAGTGAGAGATGCAGGTGATGTACATGATGCATGAATGAAGAACTTTTGTTTTCATTTAGTCATATAACTGACGAGAAACTGAACATAATTCTACCACAATCATTCTTTCTGCTACATTTCCTCTTCCTCTTATTTGAAATTATTTTTTTATACAGTCACCCTCTCAAAAGTCTCTTTCAGAAACCTAAAGAAAATTGAATTCATTTGTGCATAATTTCCTTGGCTATTTCTGCTCTATTCCTAATGTCCCAGGCTCTCCATGCAGCTGTCTTCCAGTGCGTATTGCCAGGGTGAAAATCTGTGTCCTGACTTCCTGCAGGAATCAGCCAGCACTAGGAGAGAAACTATTTCATTTTACTCAGGATCAGGACAGTCGCCTGTGAGCCTCCTGGACAACAGCGTCTGTTCCTGAAGCTTCCCCACACCTGAGGTGCATTATAACACGAACATGACATAAATAACACCTCTATCACATGAAGTTTCCCAAAGATGCACTCTCGTACATGTGCTCATCGTGTCAGACACGTTACCTCTCAGGGCACAGCAAAGCTGTCATAACTGGGGCTTCACACTCCTGGAAGTATTCTGTTTCTGGTTCTAGAGCTGCCTCAGGTAAGTCTGCATGGGCTTAACCAGACTCTAGAAAATTAGAAAGACAAGGAAATAATAATATTCTCTAAATGCACTGGGGATTAAAACTGCTAGAGAAGTAGAACTATTTGATCTGAGAAGGAAGTGCTGGTAGAACAGTGGGTAGATTTAAATCGCTTGCAAACATTTAACTTAGAAATTAGAAGACAGTATCAGAGATGAGACAGCCCTATAGCCAAGCAATCCCTTAACAGGACTGTGCAAAACCTCGTTAGTTTTGAGGTAAAGCTGAATACACACACAGATTTCATGACAACTGACTAGCAGGCAGAACCTGAAAATGCAGGAGCTCTTTCTAGTCCTGTGCTTTGTATCTTGATCTGATGACTCAATGTGCTGAGACTTCTGAATTTCATTGATCAGCAGTAACTGTTGTTTTTGGACACCATGACTATCATCTGCAGGTTATTAAATCCTTAAGTAGAGCTCCAGCCTTGACGCTCCTGTCTCTGTCTCTCAGCAGTCTCATCCGAGAGGAATCTGATCACCCTGGAATGCTCTGATATAGAAACTGGAGCCATTGTCCCATAAAACAATCCTACCCCACGTCTGGTTTTTAAATACCTACTGATTTCAGCCCACAATCTTTCTGGGATATATAGCAAAGACATTTATGGAATTTTTCATCTTTCTCTACTTGTTAAAAGATCCCTGTCACAGACAACTAACTTTGAATCACACCTTGCCAGTTTAAGGAAGTGCTACTAACAGGAATTGCATGTTAGGAGATGTGTCAGTCACATGATTAGAGTACACTTATGGCAATGAAAACTTTCTAATATTTAATGAATACATTCTAAACCAAACTAAAGTTGCCTAGAAATAAAATATTCTTGGTAATGACAATGCTCTTATTAATGTTAGCATTATAAACTTAGGGAAACTGTAGGACTAGAAGGGTCAAGCACTTCATTACCTTATGCAGTCTTAATTTCCTTGTACTTTGTAAATAGAGGTATTATCTTCATGCAAGGCCTTATTCTAACTTAGCTGCTCTTTCCAGCTTGGCCACTGACATGCTGAAAATCCAATAAGTTTTAATAATAATAAAGGGTCAAGTGTTTTCATGCAGAGTTTAATGGAGACTTTTAGACAATTTAACATACTGCCACGAAAGGCAGCCCAGCCACCACTGCTCTGCTATTTTTATTAACCACATTTCTAACAGGCAGCATGCTTCTGGCTGCACAGGAAAATTACACTGATGTCTCCTTGTATGGCATCAGGTGATCATAATAGACCTTGTGCATTTTTGAAGATCCCTATGTGCAAAAGATTAATGAGAATTCCTGATAAATTTAGTGTTTTGGCCTTTCACTAAGCTTGTAAATATTTACATGTAAATTGATGCAACATTCCTATTAAAACCCATAGCAAGGAGTAGACACTAACTTAGGATATTTATGTATTTGGAGCCATTTATGGCAGATGAGAACTTTGTAATGCCACAGTTGTGGACAATCTGTCAAAATACGTGTTCTGAAGTATGACATCATTATTCTCCTGCTGCACGGAATGGATGTCACAGTTGCCAGTCCCCAGCCAGCTGAGGCATTCTGACCTCTTTTAATAACATGCTGCATCAGGAAATCAAGGCGCTGCAAGCCATTACAACATTCACGGTTCCTAAAAATATGCACTTCTACCTTCAAATGGAATATTACTTTATGCTTTTATCAAAATACCAGGGTAAACAAGGAAAGGGGAATGCACAGCGACACGAGGAGTGCTAAGAACCACACTATCAGTGTTTGCAAAGTTGCCTTGTGACTCCAGCACAAGAGAGAACCATTCAGAAGGGATTGTTGAGACTAATTCCTGACCCTCTGAGAATCAGCTTGGCTGATGCCAGGATTTAATCTGTGCTGTACTCCTTATTCCTTTTTGCTCCTGAAACAAAAGGAATGGAATACACCTGGACTGCTCAGCTGATTGCCCGTCCCTCTCCAAGCTGTGGTTATTTGCACAAGCCAATATTAGAAACAAGCAGAGTGGCTTTTCAAAGCAGTGGTTTGAAAACTGCAGCCCTCCTGCTTCCCCAGTGAAGCACCAGGGCAGAACACCTGGACTACGGAGTGTGCATCCTCCTCTCCTGTACAGGAGTGCACCCTTGGGGTAAATGAGAGACAGATTAAAACATCCCTTTATCACTCTCTGGCAGCATGATGTCTGCACGGGTATGAAGAATTAAACAAAATCTCAGTGGATGTGCACAGCGATTTTTGGCATCTGCTGCCATTTCTTTTACTGCTGGTTCTGTTACTGCACTGTAATTCTTGCAGCCTCTTCCCCCCCCATAATCAACTGTATTATAACTTGGCTCACCTCTTCTCTGAGCCACACAGAAGCAACTGCAAAATCAATAAGATGACCTCAAAACAGAGGAGAAGAAATTATATCTATTTGCTTTAGCCTCCCATCTACTAAGAACAAACAGGCATTTCCAATATCATCAGCAAATCCTGATGTTTCATAAACACACTTTCTCCAACCCCATTTCTGCTCTAAGCGCAGTGAAAAGGTTAAGATGAGATCATGTCAGCTTAGCTGACTATTCAAGGTTTCGCCAGTTTGGATCACAACCTTAACATTATTATTTAAATGTGGCTTTTGTATTTCATTACATACAAAGCAATTATATTTGCATTTACGATGCACCATAATTGTAAGACTATGACATTGTTCTGATGATAATGTTCATTGATCATTCATAATGCAGTTGGCTTATGCCATGAATCATGACACTCTTATCACCTTTCTCATTTTACTTGCTATTAGATGGCTTTATTTGCAGATTGATGCTTTAAACTCACACTTTTAATCTCTAGATGGTGTAAAATGCCTCTTACCATCCTTTAATGTACATCACTCTTTACTTTCCTGAAAGTGAGCTATTGCCAAAGTCCTCATAACAACAATGGCTCTTTCCTGAAGTGTGTGTGTTTTGGTGATGCAAACTAATACCAAATGTAGCCAGATATCTTGCCCAACAATTTGTATTTTCAACATGCTTGCCATAGAGCTTGATGAAACTACAAAATTTTGCATTTTGACCCTCTGAAGATCAGCTTGGCTGATGCCAAGATTTCATCTATGCTGTGTTCAGCATTTTAGTACAGTTTTTCCTTTGAATTGGGCAGAATGCTCAAATTATCTAATTTTTTTTTTTTTTTTTTGGGCAGGGGGCGGGGCCCGAGGTAGAAGGTTCTGAGAAACAAATAGAAACCCTAAAAAGCTGTACCAAAATACTGACTGCTCTTGTGTAGGCTGGAACTGTATGGCATTTCCTTTCAAATTAGACTACAGTTAGACTGCATTTTCTGCATGCTGCAGTAATGACTGTGATTCAGATAATCCTTAGCCCCAGAATACTAAAGAGCTGAGCCAGCATCAGAATTTTTTTTTTAAATTTCGATTTATTTCTTCCATGCTTGGGTCCTGGCTCATTGTGCTCGTTTATAACGTGAGTGTTTAGCACGGCAAACCTCCAGCAAGTGCTCGATGGCACCTGACCTGGCTGCACGGCCGTGCCTCGTGGTCACCCTGGATGTGCTGGGAATCAGATGAAGTGCAGACCTTGGCAGATCAGGGAAGAACTGAACTAGCAAGGAACCCAGAACGAGCCCCACAAACCACATCTGCCTTCAGGTGTCACGTGCAGAGGGATTGCAATGTCAGTGTGTCCTAAAGTAAGACAGGAAACAGAAATGTGCTCTTCGTGAAATACCATTTTCAGGAAGAATTGTTACTGAAATGATAATTTTTCTAATTATTTGAATTTCTGATAATTCTAATTATTGTACTAATAGTAGCCCCCACCCTTGCCAAAAAAAAGCCCCAACTTGTAAATTTTACATCTTTCAGGAAATTTATCTTCAGTCCAAAAGTAAACTTGATCAACTCTACATCTAATGACCGCCTGTGCTGGGCATTAAAAAACATCAGTGGTTTGAAGCCCTCCCTTTATCAAGAACTTCAGCTGCTCAAGGGAAGTTTGTTAAAGAGAAAGCTGCTGCAATATTTCCCAGCAAACAGAAACCAGCCTAGATTTGATGAAACAGAAGACTAAGTTCTACCAGCATGAATGAAACAATATATAACAGTTATCACATAAAGAGGAAAAGATGGTAAATATATTGATGAAATGATCACCTACAAGAGATTCCTCCAGCTCTTTTTACTTTTACTTATACAAATATCCTCACCAAGCTTGATGAGCATCTGGTTTTAAATTAGGAATGAGCTCTCTATTCTTGGACACACTTGGTTTGCCAGCAATAGCTCCCAGCAGGCACAGCTAGGCAGATCCAGCTCTCTATTTTTATCTGCATTTTCAAAAATCAGTCTTGGTACACTCCAGAAATTACATGATTTCCTCATACTGTGCAATTTACTTTTAAGATTCATTTTTTAGAAGGTCTGCAATACAAAGCTTTTGAAATATTCAGAAGTGCAGTGTTTGGATTTTTGCCTTTAAAGGACTGGTTGACAGAGGGGCTACACATACCCTCAAGTGGCTGCAAGCAGGAAGAAAAATGAAAAGAAATTAAGTTCTAAAGCTATACATACAACTTAGTGTGGTTTGAATTAGAGCCTATAAAGTCCAAAGTGCTTTTTCTTGGGAGTTCAATTTTGTTTGCATATGAGGACAGCAGGGAAAGGTACTGAGCAGTGACACAGCTCGCAAGGGGAAGGGCAATGCAGAGCCTCGGTTGTGGAAATCTGTAAATAAGACTTTCAGATGAACTCAGGATGGGTTACAAATCTTCCCAAAGCTCTCCGTTAGCACTTTGCAGCTGCAATTAGAGGTCTGATCTCACCTACAGAATATCTGTGGCTCTGGACTCACTGCTGATATAAGCTGAATACATCTGCAAAACCCACTGTTTTACAGCCTGCAAAATCCATTGGTTTTCTTTCTATCAATTCCAGATATGGAGAGCCAACTGAGGGAGCTCTTCCAAAGGGAAGGTTGTTTTCTTAAATGTCAGAATGACAGGCTAGCAGTTAAAGAGCTGCTCCTAGATTTTTGCATTATTCTTGTGGAATAATATTGCTTCTTGTAGAAGCAGGAATGTTCCTGGGAACAGCATGGAAACAAGCCAGTGCTCCAGGACCTGGGTGACAGCAAAGCCAACAGATGGAATGGGAAGGTGCCCTTCTCGTAGGAAAAGGATGACACTGTGCAGAGCTGTAGACATCCAGGCAGTTGGTCCCTGTTAATAAAGTTTCTCTTTAGTTAGGATGACTTTTGATGAAAGGAGTAAGATAAGACAAGTACCCACACATTTCTTGTAAGTCCCATGCAGTTGAAGTTCACGTTAATGTTTTGATGATCAGCAGAGAAGGTGAGTGGGTAGAAAGCTCATTTGAAACCACTTTGCATAGTAAGTATATACATAATGAAACTACTGGAGTCTACATAGGCCCTTATGCCATTGGATTACTTGCCCCATACCACATTTATGTTTTTTTTTTTTTTTTTTAATCACACTGAGGCTATGTCTGGAGTTTTATAAACTTCTAGAAGATGACAAGAGTCCTCTCTTTATTCTTCTTCAGTAGCATTATTTACTTCACAAAATTCCCAGAGACTCCAGCCCAACCCAAGTCATGGGTATGTGACTGTCAGCAACAGACAGAGGCAATCCCATTCATGAAAAATCTAAAATTTAATTCTTTCAGGTTAAGATAAGGTGAGAAATGATGCAATCTGCCAAAGTTCTCATCCTGGGTTCATGTGAGACCACACAATCCCTGGTTTCCAGTGTCACTCCATAACCACCAGACCCTGCTGTCCCCCAGGCTGTGCACATGAACAATGCCAAGCCATGTTTCTCATCCCGTTGGGTTCCCTCTGAAGTGCCCAATCCTATAATGGATAAACACCTCTCCAAGAACCACCCTGAGCCTGTTTGCACTGTGAGATAAATGCTCATCACCTTTCCTGATCCGAGCTCACTCTGAATCAGCAATCCCAAAAAGCTTCCGTAAATAAACAAAGCCACGAGCCCGAGGTGGTATTAATGGAATCACATTGAAACACACTATTTCTCAAAAGATTGGTGTTTTTGCAGCAGGAGTTTTGGGTGCAGTGTGGGATCACATTTAGGACAAGTCTAGAAAGGAAGAGAGATTTAGTAGCAATAGGACCAGCTGTTCAGTACAAAGTGTTGTATCTGTTTACATCTATTTTTCAAATAATAACAGTGGGAAAAACATTGCAGTTGAGGATTTACGTCTGCATTGTAGTTCCTTTTCTTCCAACCATAAGACTCACTGAATTGTACCATAGAGGCTTAATTTTTCACTCTGATTTTCTTTTTCATGGTTTGCAAATTGTCTATTTATAATTACTTTCAATTAACTCAGCTTTAGCCAATCAACACACCATAAACTGAACTTAAACAGTTATGAGCTGTGTTTTGTGATGAGAATTTATCTTTACATTAAGTGTTAGTTCATTAGAAAATCTGAGCTCAGGGAATTACAGGAGCTAAATACAAATTTTAAATTCATAGCAGGAGAGTTCCATTAAAAACATTTAGAGTTCTCCACAGCAATTATCAGTTTAACTGCAAGGCCACTGATCGTAACTGCTCAGAGTGGGTTCCATTTGGATCCCTGGTACATTTTTCACACACACACACACAAAAAGACAACAAGGATATGGTGAAAAATTAGTGAAAACAGATAGCGCTCCTACAGAGTTGGCCATAACGCAGACACACGGCTCAGCATCAGCTGCATTCCTTGGTAGGCTTCAGGAAATGGTCATCTTCCAAATATATTTCTCCAAAAGCCTTAAAAACATACTCAAATGCATGCCAAAATATTAGGCTCATCTGTGAGTTTGTATAAAGCTCTGAGATTTGAATCTGACTCCCAGGAAATCAGAAATTTTTCATGCCTTAAGTCAAGCCAGTGACCAGAATTGTAAGTGTTTTAAAATGCTGACCATCTCTTATCTCAGAGAACAGGGGAGATAAAGGAACCACCTTACAAATATGATAAATTGAGTACAACAGGATACTAGCTTCCCTGTGAGGAGGCAGCTATTAAAATAAAACAGTTCCAGGAATTTAGGAAGGAACACTACTTTAAGATGCTGGATTATGAGTATTTAACTAGGAAAATGTAAAACATTTATGAGTATCTAACAGCCCACACTGCTGGGGCTGTGGGAGTAGAAGGAGTTATCCACATCAGATAGGAGTGTCTGGAACTGCAGCACAACCAGCACAGCAGCAGCAGCCAGAACTGGTCACCTCCTCAGGGCGTGGGCTTCAAGGCACTTTTCTGCCCATTTTGGATTCACCAGTAATAAGGGTGCCTTTGGGGAACCCAGATCATTCACGTCTCACTGACTATTTGCAGCATCATTCTCCATTCTCATTTGCTCAGAAATCAAAGTAGAAAATACTGCCCCTCGGTACAGCAGAGCTAACATATAGTGATAATGAAAAATTAACACACTCAATGAAAAGCACACCAGGGCACAAAAACCTCTTCCAACAAATTAAAAATACATCCCTTTTATCAATAATATACGATTTATCTGCTCTAGAGCCTGAAGAACAGACCTCTTCTGCATTAACAGCACTCTAGGAAATGTAAAATAACCTTGTTTTTTCCTTTTATGTCTTATTTCTGCAGAAATCACTGATAATTCTCTAGTTCTCCCCTCCTGGATGCCCTTCCCATTTCCTGGGAACGTTGCATTCACCACAGGAGCCACCTTCCACCCAGACAGAAGCTGCTGGTGGGTGTGGGCATATTTGCTCCATTCTTGATATTGTTGCCTTACCTAGCAGTTCTCCAAAGAGTTTTTCATTTAGTACCCAAAACTTAAAATATTCTACTTCTGGGAAGATAGTCAAGCTGTTGAGCTAAGAAATTTCATTTCAAAACTCAGATAATTGTCTTAATTCATTTCTGGGTAATTAATTACTATGAGCCAAGCTTTACCAAAAGTCCATTAATATTGTGGCAAAAGCAGGCAATTATTTTATGGACCCTGCTCTCTCTAAAATGCATGTTTGTATATTTGATAGAATGATCAAACATCCATGAGAGTAACAAAGGTAAATTCTTACTAAAGATTCCAGTGTTAAAAGAATTGCAAAAAACAATGTATCCCTCAAGTAAGCCAGGACTGGTAAAAATGCAATACGAATATCTCAAGGCCTGGAGAAAATTGTCATTTACTCTTTTCTATAGTGTATGAAATTATGCCCCATTTGAAGGCCATAACAATAATTAGAGCTCATTACCTGATATAAGGACAATGTAGGACCAAAGACAAAAGGATGAGACTACACCACACTTTCTGAAGGAGAGTCTTCTGCCATGGTAATATCTATTATTTCAAAATGTACTTTCACGATAAAGATTTTCATGTTCTCCAGCAGCCACAGGCAGATTATTTAATCTTCCTTTCTTACTTTTTGGTTAATTTTCATTTGTAAAACCAAAAAAGACATTCTTTGGTGGTTCCAGTGAGAATGAAATTCAGTTAAAATAATGTTAAAACTTCCACAAATTTTCTAAGCCAGGAGTCACTCTTCAGTTTCTAGGGAATAACAAGTTACTGAAGCCTGCCATTCACTGCTGTGTGTGGTGTGACAGAGAAGCTTTAAAAGCAAATGGAAGCCCCAGACCAAAAGCAGCAGCAGGCCCTAAACCAGCAATGGCTTTACCAGTGAAAGCCACAGCACTGGGAGATGCTGGAGCTCCATTAACAACATGCCACACCCGAGCTGTTCCCTTTGGGAACTGAGTATTTTCTACAGACCAGAAGTACCTGATCTTATTGCAGCAAACAATTCATTAGAGGAGTCAAGTCTTCAGATATCAGGACTGAAAAATGTATAAACTTGCACCTAATTGTGTAAAACTTTGCCTTATGGTTACCACAGAATGCAGTGGAAAATTGCTGTTGAACTCCTTGTGCAATAGGATTTGTGAATGTAAATTCCAGGCAAAGCTTTCAAATTGCAGAAAAATCTAATATGTTATAGACTAAGCATCAGCAAAGCAATTCAGCCCCTCCACCAACTACTACTCAAAATCAGGAAGATGTGGACATGGAATGCTTTTGCTGTTTAGGCTGAATCATAATTTCATTGTTTTAAAGATTTGGAACTATCTTGGTTATCCTAAATAAACACACATCCCCAGAAAATCCCCCAAGAAATCTCCAACACATCAAGCCAAATCACCTTCAAACTACCTCCTCATTGTTCTTCCCCACCATGTCTTCCTAAAACCAACAAAGAACATATTTCTGGTCATTCCAGCATGTATTTAACTTCACCGAATAGAAAGCACTGCCTACACGTACATGAACTGCTTTGATGAAATTGACTGGCTACTCATGAAAATCTTTTCAATATCCATCTAGTGACAAAAATTTAGAAGTTTCTTTTAAAGGCCAGGGATTACTAATACGTCTTCAAGTTAGCTCACTGCTTAAGTAGATAGTGATATAAAAATTACCTCTCATTACTTGAGATAAAATGAATATTTTCACTTCAGGTCGTAATGTCTAAATGCTCTAGCTGGGATCCAGCTGCAGAAACAAAAGGGCTGCCACAAACCTATCATCAGATCTCTTGCATCTTCCTGGCAAAGCTTTGTGCTGGAAACAAAAGCTCTGTCGAAAGCATTGTCACAAGATACTGCAAATAAAACCTACTTGTTCCGCAGCACGTTCCCTCCTGTTAACACCTGCCCTTTCCCTTTGCTGTAGCTTTGACCCAAAGCAATTGAAAAATGAATGACAACTTTGCATTTTCAAAGGAAGAAATCAAGGTTTCGTGTCAGCTTCAGTGAGTTCAGTGGAGCATCTCTTAAGACTGTGAGGATACACGGCAAATAAAATAATGTAACAACTGACTTAGATGCTGATGGATGCTGTGGTTAAATGCACATCCACACATATCTGCGCCTCTGTATGTACACATCTGTGTGCTCACAAGTGTCAAAGTACTTGGGGGGGTGTGTGTATATATATATATATAGATATAGATATATAGATATATATATATAGATATATATATATATGGAGAAGATGAAAGAAGATGCTTTTAGAAACATCAAGCCACTTTTTTTGGCTAAGAACATCCAAAAATCCATCCACTAGTGCAACACTCGAGATCTGGGAGCCTAATCTGACAAATGCTCAGTACACGTGTTTGTGGTTTACATCTGCAGGCAGAACTTTTCAGATGAGGCTTTTGAGTGCAACAGGACAACCTTGTATTCAGAAGCAGTCTTAAAAGTTACTGGAATATATTAAAAAATATTAATTTACAAATACGATCAACTCTGAGACCTAAACGCACATTTTGCCCCTCACTTCATATTCTCTATGGATTAACTTAGTTTCATGTACATAAAGAGAATCAAGGAAAAAAAAGCTTATTTTCTAATAGAGAGAATGTGCCACCGTGGGGAGCCTTTGGGAAGTTTCAGCAGATGAACCTGCTTCCATTTCCTGGTGCTCATCTGCTGTGGGTGTGAGGATGGAAGATATCCCCCCATTTTCATTCATGAACTGTTTTATGAATGACTCCACAGTATTGGTGGTGACAGCTGGAGGTACAAAATGCCTGCCAGGAGAATTCTTCCTTTGAATACAATTTACAAAGGGAGCCATATGCAACCCTGTAAGAGAGGGCAGGGCAAACCCCAGTCTTCTTAAGAAAGCAGACCTTTATTCATCTGCACAAAAAGCCCCCCCAAAACCAAACAGAAAAACCACAACAACAAAACAAACACACAAAAATACACAAAAAAGGAAAGAATCTTAGACACAGGATTAATTTTTTTTTCTCTTCAAAGAGATTTTCCAGAAAACATTCCAAGAAAATCCAAATTAATTTATGCTGACTGCTCAGTGGATGCAATTATTGGTGAAGTCTTTCTCTGTATTTAGCTAATTATTTCATCACCTTTAAGCAAGCTGGGTTACACAGTGCCCAAGAAAACTCTTGAAATTTTACATGTTTTTCTCTACAGCATGTTGTGGAGGAAAAAAAAGACAGTTTTCCCCTTCTGCAAGGAGACAAGATGCATGCTGCATGTGGCACCAGCTAATTTTTACCATAGAGAACCCGCTAAAATCCTTCATAGTTATATGCTGAGTCCTAAACGTGAATTCATTCAATTTGTAGGAGGCTGCTGCCTGCACCCTGCACTGCAGCACACACTCAGTCATCCCAAAAATATTCCATTTGTACTTTCTTAGATTGGCCATCTTCTTAAAAGAGCAACGACTTAAAAATCTTTACATTTTCTTGGTAAAACTATTTATCAAGGCTTCTTATAGAATCATGGAATCATTTGGGCTGGAGGGGACCTTAGAGACCATCCAGTCCCAAACCCCTGATGTGGACAGGGACACCTTCCACCGGGGTGCTCAGAGCCCCATCCAACCTGGCCTTGAACACTTCCAGGGATGGTGCAGCCACAGCTTCTCTGGGCACCCTGTGCCAGGGCCTCACCACCCTCAGGTAAAAATATGGAAGCTTATTAACAAAGGATTAGGGAAAACAGGAAAACAATGCCATTTCTATCTTTCTGTTTCAGTTATACAATCATCAATACTTTCATTGTCATTGCTACTTTTCAATTTATTCAGTTGAATTCACATGTTGTTCATAGGGATCTTTCCCTTAATAACAGAGGTCATAATGAAAAAGTAGAATTTCTTTTCATTTATGGAAAATATAAAGATATATTTCCTAGGTGGTTAAAAGCTCAAGTTCATCCCTGTGACTCTGCAGCACTCTCACATGGCATCTCTCAGTGGTTGCTGTTCCTGATTAAAACAGGCAAGTTCATTTTGCATGGAACACTCCAAATGGTCTGTACTTCCTGACCCATTTATTACATCCTGATCCATTCATGAAAAACAGTGAACCAAACAGTTCATCTCAAGAGATGAAGCTTTCAAGAATGGTGCCCATGCAAAACTTTGCACCGTGTCAAGTTAGAACAGGAAGATGCATTAGAGCAACATGTGAAGGATGATTGGTCCATGAGTTATTAATTCCTGACCAACTTTAAAACAACCCTGGCCTGGGAATAACACAGTAGTTGCAAGAGGCCAGGGAAGGCAACAGGAAAGAGATGCAAATGCAGGTCCAAAGACCAGAATATCCAGGTATTACAGGGACTGAAGGGGTCCAAGTAGAACTGCTCTGCAAACAAAGGTCATTTTAACACACATTAGGTACAACAGGACAAGCAGACAGGTGACTCCATTTGAAATGTACAGATTGCTTCTCCAGCAGGAGCTTCTGAAAGCTCAAGTATAGCAAAATGAGAGCAGACAGATAAGGCTCTGCTAAACCAGAACCCTCCCCAGCCAAGAGCAGCGTTCAGCTGCTGTCATCTGCCATTGTTTGAAACAGCAGAAAGCAGCTAAAAAAGCAATTATTTGTGTCAACAGCTATGCTTGGGTGAAAGGGAAAAGTCCGTGACAGAGAAGGATTTTAAATAGCCTGCTGCATCATAACAATGGGAATGTATTCACACGCAGGTACGTTCAGAGATCTTCAGCAATCCACTGCAAGAACCAGAAGTCGTTAAGCCATGCACTGCAGCAACCTGTGTTAGCTACAATGGAGCACTCTGAGCTCAGTTAAAGTGTGTCTGAGCTGACTGGAAAAAGTCTTTCAGTCCACAGCTGTCTGTTTACAGGCACCTGAACCCGAGACCCAAGCAGTGCTCGCTGCAGGGTTTGCCTGTGCATCTCGAGTGAGCCACAGTGCAGTTCTCAGTATGCAGTGATGCTGCAGGTGACTGAACCTGGGGCTGAGAAATGGAGACTTTAAGCTGAGTTACAGAAGCCAAAGCAGCTTTGTTACTTTAAATTCACGCAGTACTGTGTGTGTGCTTTTGCTGGTGATGTTAATGAAGGCAGCTTGAGCTCAGTAGGCAAGCTGATAGTTCATCATGCATGTGAAGCCATCCTATACGCACATCAAACAAATGAGTCACATAAGTATAATGCAGCACTTTTTAATGAGAGGAAATTTATTTTTGTTTTTTCTTCATTTAGTCATTGATAGAAGCACAGGATTTCTTAATATTTGTCTATTTTGATAAGCTCACTAATCTCTGTGAACAGCAATGTCATCCAGTCACACATCGTGTCTTTCACACCACAGCAAATACGCAGCCAATGTTACCAAAGGCTGTTGTTTTCCTGGCACACTACTTAATATGCGGACTTCTATTTTCCTCATAAACTTCTTTCCCCCATTTGAACGTACCACTTGCATAAGTAGAGCCTTCCTCAACTTGAGAATCCTTGAAAAAGACCCCATATCAGTCTGAACTCTTTTGCATCCTGTGAAGGCAAAGCCAAATAAGAGGCCAGTTCTATAAGTGACCTCAGATTGTCATAGTACCCTCTCGTATTTCTGACATGTCATTCCAGTTTTAGCCAACATCCCCCACTCCACAGGGCTTGCAAGAAATGGTGGGAAAACTGCATGTGTACTGACCCAATCCATGACTTCTGCCATGGGAGAACTCTTTTATTTCCTGCATACACCCCTGTGGACTCGCCTAAGTGAGGACATGAGAGAGACCCACAGAAATTCTCATCACAGCTCACACAGGCATTAGCTGAATCAAGCCCCCTCGTTATGGCCTTGTCTTTATCCTAAAGCTGGTCTTAGTCCTTTTCTCTGAACAGGAGATTATTATTTCAAGGAGACCTCTGTGCAAAACTCTGACTGACCTTGGCCTATCAATTTTGGCAG
This sequence comes from Oriolus oriolus, assembly GCA_013400235.1. Classification (NCBI taxonomy): domain Eukaryota; kingdom Metazoa; phylum Chordata; class Aves; order Passeriformes; family Corvidae; genus Oriolus; species Oriolus oriolus. Next base: position 506,658 of record VXBT01004356.1, on the reverse strand, counting down.
TAACATGTCTACAGCTGAAATGGGAGCTTATCTCTGGGCATTTAAACAGAGAACAAATGATTTTTTTTCCCCTCTTAATTATTTATAGATCACTGTCCTTTTTCCCTTTCTAGTGTCAGTGTGGATGTTTGGATTATTATAGTTGATCTAACAGTTCTAGTAACGTTGTCTCGGAGCGATGCAAGAACCTGGGGATATCGGTTTATTGTGTGCTTGTTTGATCTCCGCACACAGTGCAGCTTCTCCCACCATTATAAAGGAAAATAAAAAGGGGGTGGGGGGAAGGGGAGAAGGTTTACTTACACCAGGAAAGCACGGCCTCTTTTTTGGACATAAACACAGGGTAATGACCCCAGACAGAAAGAAATGGAAGAAAATGGCAAAAGCCTCTTGTGTTACTATAGTTTATGAGACTGTAAAAGAAGAGGGTTACAATATTAGAAACCTAAATCACGTGAGAAACACATTACAACTGAGCCGTTCTCTACTTCCACTACAGTCACAGAGCTCTATAATAACTTCCTATTGTCCTGTATTTACAGAGACATCATGATTTAGTCTGTGTTGGAGAGTCAAGAAATCACTACAAAGGAGCAAGCATCAGAAATTAATGAAGAACATGCATAAACCTGACAGACTAAATAGATGCTTAGCTACGATTTGGTGAGAGCTTGGGGACATATTAAGGAAGGCCTGGGGAGTAACTCATCAGCAGGAAAGGATTCAAGCATATGGTGACTTTGCACTGAAACAAGCACCAAAATGCCTAATGGCGTCAAGAGCAAGAGGATTATTTTGTCAGTTTCACTGACTATGCACTATCTCCTCAAAAGATAATGCACAAGAATGGCTTTAGGGACAAACCAGAGAAGTACAGGTGAGCACAAAGATGGAAAATGGGATGTGGGAAATCCGAACGGCCACGCCTGTGGCAGTCCCATAGTTCTCTTCTGCAGGTGGGTGGACAGAGGTGGCAGAGGGAAAGGGATCTGGAGTGCAGTGGGGGTAGTAGATGGGTTAGGAAATCTCCATTCTCAGGTATCCTGTTCTATTTCTTGGCACAGTCTCCTCCCTCTCCTACCCCTGGTGTCTTACCATAAGTAGGGATGGAGCACGCAAAACGGGCAAGGTCAATTGGGTTGGGCCAATTTTTGACCCAAACTATATTCCTAAGCAACTGGGACATACTGGGCAGCCTGACCTCTTGCCCACACACAACTGTCACATCTCCCCTCCTCAGCCACACAACCCATCTGTTCAGAACTGTGGTGTGCTTCCACAACCTCCATCAGCCTGGCCTAGTCCCATCTTTCCCCTTCAAGATCCAGCTTGTCTCTTATGTCCCCTGTCTTGTTAAAGCACAAAGGAGGTAAAACCAACCCCAAATCATGATACCTTACACCAGTGCATCAGTAGGGGTGGGAGGGGTTGAGGACTGACGTTTTTGGGAGCCCATTGTACACTCGTGCCTCCCTCAGGCACGTGCAGCAGCGGGCTGTGTCCCCAGCACGCTCTGTGGCAGCGGGGCGAGGACTGCAGCGGGGCGAGGACTGCAGCGGGCTCCAGCTGCCCTTCCAGCACCCCCACGGCTCTCCTGCTCCAGTCAGAGCAGAGGCAGGAGCTGCCTTGCAGCTGCAGCATGCTTTCAGACGAGAGCGCTTTTGCAAACATCAATGAGCATTTTGGGAAACACTAACAAGTGCTCGATGAAGCTGACAGTGGATCTTCCCCCATTTCACAAGTGAAAGAAATAAAGCCCATCTAAAATTGCTTAAAGTTGTACAAAATCTCATCTTTGTAATGCAGTACTTCCTCTGCACCCTCACATCCACAAAAAGGTTTTTCCTTAAATGAAAATATCATATTTGTCCATCAGAAAGGAAAAATGCAACAAGAATGGTACTTTTAGAAGAGCCTGTATCCTAAAATCTTACTATATCCTCAAAGAAAAAGAAAAAAGAAACTAAGTAACAGGAGTTAACAAGCAGGTGTTTTTTTCTTTCAGCAAAGGTCAGCAATCCCACAGCAGGAAATTAATCCCAATTAGTAATGATATTTTGTCTTGATATATCATGACACTTTTGATTTACTGTGTTTCCAGGATGCAGGCAGCAAATGTTAATGATTCAGTTTGCTGGGAATTTATACTCCTGCTCATTTCCCATTTGCTGATCTGTTGCAGCTCGTCAAGACTTGGCTGCTTCAACTAACGAACTGACGGCCTCGCAGGAATAATGGTGTGTTCTGCAAGCTTCATTTTTTTTTTCATGCCATCTGCAAAAATGCAGGTTCCTCTCTGAAAAAAAATATTCCTGGCAGCCAGGAAGGAGTGATTATGATCATATAAATGTCACTTGTAATTTGTGTTTCACTTGTTTAATAGTGTTACTACTAAATGACGGTTTCTGCCGAGAACAAAACTAATTATAGTAAATTCAGCATTTTTAGGGGAAATTCGTGAAGGGAAGCATACCTAGTTTTGTTCATTTCTACAAAATATTCTAATAGAAATGATGTATTTTTACATCATGATTTATCTGCCCAGCTGGTGTAGTTTGAATTAGAGCTATACAGAATGTTTCTCTGGAGGCTTGTGCAGGCAGTAAACATCACTTTTCTTACAAACAGTAAATGCAAACCCCATACAGACCTATTACAAGTGTTGTACCAAATGTGTGGGGAAATCTTCAAAACTTACAGCAATAAGAGTTTTATGACATATTATTCTGTGAAATGGTTTGTTACCTAATTGCTGTTTACTGAGAAAGTTTGATAAACACCTTGCTGAACCTATTAAAAGAAAGGTCATTGCAATTTTCACGTACACTCCATACCACATTATGCTTGCATTTAAGCAATGTTTAAATCAGCAATAACAATGAAATTTAGGCACCTACCATCCCTGAAAAACTATTTTAAGTGAAACAGAAAACCTCCAAGTACGTGACATTACAAAAAGACCTGATTTTTTACTACTACAGAAGAACTCAGTTCTTAGAGGTTACACCAGAACAAAATCTGCTCTGAGCTCCAGAAGTAGCCTTCAGTCTTTCTTGAACTCTAAATGGTTTATTTGGGTATTATACAGATTTCACCTCAAAGCACAGTAAGGAGGCACTTTCCCAAATATATTCAGACATTTCTATTTAATAAATTAAGAAGCCTTTAAACCATTAAAACTAATTTTGTCACGTGTTAAGAAATACGATGGAAACTTTGTACAGAGAGTAAAGTAGAAGTGGTATCTTTTTAAAGCTTATCTAAAAGGAGGAAGGTAAAAAACAGTGGAAGAGCCTTTTTTTTCTGCCTTCTCAAATAAAAAAGATAACTGTTTCCCTGAATTCAGCCAAAACCAATACAGTGTTGCTGCACTGCTAAGCTTCATTAATTACAGAGCACTCATCTGCACAGTCCATGTCCTGAAGCTGATCAGAGCCCAAACACCAGTTTGTCTGCATTAGGCAAAGCAACTGCAGGTTAATGGAGCACAGAGCTCCTGTGGCCCTGCAGTGACACTTGGCTGAAGGCTCTCGGGTTTGAGGAGAGGCAGGGGGAGGAGAGGCCTCACCTCCCCACTGTGCCTTGCCAGCGAAGGCAGGAAATGTCCGAAACGCAGCACCTGCTCCAAAGCCAACGGTGAACCTGTGCAGTGTGGCGCTGACACCGAGACAGCAGCAAAGGTATAAACAGTAACTACCAGTAATTCAAGCCACGAAGCAGCTTGAGCTGCTGGGATCCCCCAAGCAGATGGGCTGAATGTTCAAAACGAGCATCATCCAGAGAAGGGGCAAAGCCTCAGAAAAAGGGTACCTGCAATTATAGTTTTGCTGTGCAATGACTGCTTTGACTGCTTGACTGAAGATTGATGCGCTGTGCAGAACAAGTCTGAAAAAGATGCACTTGGTATGCCTTGGGATGATGTTTTCCAACCTTCTCCACATAACGCCCTACCTGACAAAGCCCTGGGTAGCATGTGATGCCTCCAGCCAGCTGTACTCACATTAACCCACAGAGAAGGCTGAGCTGCTGCAAATCCTGAACCAAGGTCTGCATGGAGCTCCCTTCCTCCCTTCCCATGTGAGAATTTCAGGCAATGGCAGACCACTTCAACAACAGCAGTTTCTGCTAAGGCAGCCACTATGGATTGTTCCAAACGACGTGTTCAGCCTCAGCACGGGGCTGGAGGAAGGACTGCTGTGAGCACGTGTGTGTCCAGCGTTCTAAACCCTGCAGGAGAGAACGGGGGCTGGTTTGTCAGCCCCGCACAGAATGAAGGCAGAGGTTTGTCACTGAAAGAGAAGGAACACAAGATATGAAGCAACATGCACACCACACCATTCAGGACACATTTCCCTTGAATTACTGCTGCAAGGCCAGTCCTTCCATCAGTACCATGAGGAAGCTCAGGAGAGAGCGGCCGTGGATCAAGACATGCTGTATGGAATATGCTATATTGCCTATGCAAGCACTGTTAAAATCTCCGCAAAGGGACCATGGGATGGCAGTAGTTAACACATTTTGAAAATATCCCCTCCTTTTTTTCCACATGCTGAGAACCAGTCTGGAGCTAGTCAAAACCAAGACCAATTACAGAACATGGTTCTCTTTCAGGACATTGCTCCCTCCACCTCTTCCCC
>VXBT01004356.1:238814-501972 GCA_013400235.1 Oriolus oriolus | reverse complement strand
AAAAAAAAAAAAAATGGAGAAAAGAACTATTTTTGTATGCAAGTATTCCAGGTTTCCATGTTTAGAAGCTAAACAACAACAAAAATTTGTAACTTTAGAAACTCCAGCTCTAAATATAAAAAAAAACACAAATAAAGGGACCATACAGACTTTGGTAGATACCGGACCTAAAGAGGTCATTCATGAGAGGAAAAAAAAGCCAACACCACCCCACCACCAAAAAAAAACCCCAGGTCTTTGATGGTATTTTTTCTTGGAATGCTAATTTAAGGAAAGAAAAAATACGTCAGAACATAAAATATATTCCTTTAAACCATGTACATTATTTACCATTTAGACATTCCCACAAATATTTTTTTTTTAACTTGCAAAGAACTGTAAAATAAAATGTGGGTTGTGTAATTTCTATATTGGGAAATAACAAGCTACTAATATTCCTTTTACTCTCTGCCTTTGAAGAGAAAATTCAATTCAATTTTCAATGTAAAATGTTTAAAACAACCTAATGGAAATAACAGCTTAGAAGTGTGAAATACCCTTTAAAACAATTTAAATTAAATATCACTGTCCTTCCTTCAAGGCATTACCTTTAACTGATTTAATCTTAAGTTGTTTCTTCCTAGCACAGTAATTGCCATTGATTCCAATTAATATGCAGCTGGCCTTTCTCTATAAATAATTACTGGCCAATTTATTTCTTTCAGATCAGACCTTCTTGCTGTGACCATCACTTGCAGTTCTGAGATAGGGCTTTGTCAGTGCAGGAACACCTGCATCCCAAAGCTGGGTTAGACCTCAGCCAAGGCAACACCTCAGAGCTTTCCAGGCCCACCCCGTGGTGTGACAGAAAGGTCTGAGCCGGGTGCCGAGCGCAGCCCCTCCGTGCAGCGAATCCAGAGCAGAATTCCAACGCCAAACCTGTGCCGAGCACAGCTCCAGAGCAGACAATGCCCTCTGAAGGGAGGAGTTTGTCTAAACCCTTCCCTCTCTGCACAGAGACACAGGCCTCGGCGAGGTGCTGGTGTCAAAGTGGCGCTCCAAGCCCTGGAACCCGCTGCCACACCGGCACACAAACCAGCTGCGGAAACAGACTGAGCAGGACTCAGGGAAGGATTTCCCTCCCTGTTCAGTGGCACTGTGGTTACAGCCCTTGCCAGGACAAGGTTTCAACCCGAAGGGACTCCAGACCGTGTCTATCAACGTGGATAGGCCACGCTCTAGCTTTGCTTCTCACTCATCTCAGGGACCCTTCTCAGCTCTTCGCACTCCATCCTGCCCAAATGTCACAAAATCTGAATGATCAGTGGATTGTGTTCTCCTCGCATGTAAAATTACTTCCCATGTACGCCAGTCCTTTTGCCAGTCAGGTATGGGAAGGCACCCCAAAACCCCTTCCCGAAGCGTTACAAGATGCCAAGCTCATCTGGCCTGTTGCTCAGGGGAAATGGTGCTTCTGCTCGCTTGGATCTTCACTGTGAATACGTGCACAGGGTTGATAAAGTATTTAGAATTAACCACAGAAATTATTACACATTTGGAGCTTGAGCACTTGGAACACACAGGACTGAGCTGCTTCCAACACACTCTGCATTTCCACTCCTGCCCATAAAAGCTGTTTTATTGCTAACATTTCAGTGTTCTTCTGCCTTACTCTCTTCTTACTCATCCTCTGACTCCAAATTTCTTATGTATCCTGGCAGGCAGCTCTCACGTTCTAGCTATTAGTTCAGCACTTTTGCCATCACCATTAAGTTTTCAACATTTTATCCAGTTCCTGCATTTCAGTAAAACTGAGTCAACTCTCTGGGTTTAGATCATTCTGTTGTTTTTGAAACCATCAATATAGCACAATAAAAATACCACCAAAAAACCCCAAACAAAAACAACACACTTGTTTGCCCTATGAAACATTGGGTTTGGACACAATATTATCAGAAAAAAAATCTTAAAATGTGCTGCACTGATTAGTTGTGCTGTAACATCAGTACATTGGCTTTCAAGTAAGGTTACCCAGCAAAGCTCTTACTGAATGTCTGTTCAGATGGAAGCATTCCCTTGTTAGTGCAAGTTATTTGCTGTGGTTACTGACGTATTTTGCCTTTGTCCTAGGAAGGACAAGACGAATATATTTTAAAAGAGGTTATGAGTTAAAAACCAAAACCAACCTGGATAAAGTGACTTCAGCCCTACTGCGAGCAACCAGTGGAATACTTGGAGCCTGTTTGCTGAAATCCTGGTGCTACCAAATGATCTTTGTCATAAAGAGCAGCAGGATTCCTTTTCCCTTGTTCCATGCAATTTAATAGACTCAGAATACACAAAGGTTTAATACCATAAATGAAAAATGCCTCTTTTTCTTGTTCTCTTGCTGACTCCAGAATATTAAAACACCTCACGTAACTTCTGGCAATATGTGTAATATCCAGAACAGTTACAATGGCCATAGATAACTTCCTTGGTTTGAATACTGCAAGACAAAGTTCTAGTGTCAGCTGGGTTTTCGTAGTGCCTGGAACACAACGTGTCATAGTCCAGGTGCAAGAACAGTACACAGCCAGGCTCTGCTCTGCTGGGGTCTGCACTAATAAACAGGCAAGGTTCTTTACCTGAGCTCAGTTCAGCTGCAGCCCTCATTAATTTTCACTCTAGGCAGTAATTCTCATTCCACCTTCCGATTGACACAGGATTCTCTTTTCTGCTTCTGGTCTGCTGTGTGACCTTTCTCACTCTTTGCCAAGCCCATCGACGAGCACGTTCTGACACCCTTACTGCCAGGGCCCAGCTTGCTGTCAGGTTTGCAAAGGGCAAGTGCTTTACATGGAATTTTATGGGATATGGCATCCAGGAATTGTGAGTTCCACAAATGAAGGAGGGAATACTACTTTTGAGCCCTCTAGAATTTCTGCAACAAGAAACACTTAAATCCAAGCTATCAGCAGCACTTACATCTACAGAAACTGAGCAGTTCCCACCATATTTCATAACTACAACATATCTATTGTTTCAGCTCAGAAATTCAGGTTGAAAGACCATATCCAACACCAGAAATTCTAGTCTGATGACAGCTAGAAAATGCACCTTCAAACTGACAGGCCACTTGTCACCCAAAGAAAGATAATCAGATAGAAAAAAAAAGATTCACTGCCTGTAGTGATGAACTGGAGAAAACATGCCCAAGGATATCTCAATTTTTAGTCATAAGGGAAAAGAGGAAAAGTCCTTTCCCAGTCATGCTTTCACATGTTATTTTCCATCTGATGCATGTAAACCCATTAAATTTTCCCAGGATTATGTTTGTGGCACTACTGAGGAAAGGGAGAACAGAGATCAGTCTGAGGCAGAAGGAGCTACCAATTTCTGTTTCAGTCTCGTACCCCGTAAAACACAGATATTCAGTTTTCTTTCAATGTACCTTAATCAAACTGATCAATTTTTGAGATTACAGCCATAATATGGGACGGAACCCCAACTTGGAAAATAATGGGAATCGACAGAGAGAGAGCCGAAGTTGAACAGAGCAAAGTTTGCTCTGCAAAGACAAAAAAAAAAAAAAAAATCACACGTGCATTTACACGTGCTTCAGATTTCCCTCTGGAAGCTGTCACTTAGGAAGAAACAGCTGTGACATGAACTGGACACTTCTGTGCCCAAGCCCACTGCAGATTATAAAGTGTTTTTCATGGTTCTGTACACTGTTTTTCCCTGAAAAAGAGGAAGAATGTACATCAAATTAGTCATGATTTGGGACATTCTAAGGTCTTTCACAGATAACAACCAGCTGGGCTCAGCAAAACCCTTTTACTATATTTCTTTTGTGAACAAGATTCTAATGAAAATAAGCAACCAAAGTATCTGCAGACTGTGTACCAGAAATACTCCATTTCCCAGCCAATTGCTCAGCACCTGCTGGGCCTGTGGGTGGACAACTCACTGTAATACCTGCAATTATTTAATTGTCTGAACGTTCGCATCTTCATCATTTTTGATTCTCAGGAGTGCTAATTCTTAACAAAAGGCATGAAGTGAGCTATAATGATACTTCTTCATAGCAAAACAAATAAAACAGGTGGGATTCTGGGAAACCTGAGATACCCAAGCACAATGAAATCCTATTTCAATACAGAAGGGTAGAAAGGCAACAGCGCCAGGGTCAGAACATGGCTTGCTATGAAATACATTCTAATTATTTATATAAAACAATTTCATCCCTTCCTCTCCTACCCCCAAAATAACTGATGCAAGCTAACATGAATATGAAATAAAATGATGTGATTCTTTGGAGTCATTTCAGGAAATTGCAAATGTTTCTGAAATGAAAAATCCTCGCAAAGTCAATCAGCCGTTGCTGGGAGGTCAGCAGGGAGCTGTGCTGTGTCAGCCTATTTGCTCAGCAGTGCCAGGAGATGCAATAATGCACTGATAGACCAGGTTTAATCACAAGGATCTTTATTAAAAGAAAAAAAAAAAAGGCAAAACAAAACCAAAAATTAAACTCCACAAATCCCAAAACAACAAAAAACCAAACCATAAAAACTCCCCAAACAACAACAAAAATCATAATTATTTCAGAATTATGACAGCTTTTCTGAGATATTTTCTCATTGGAAAATTAGGCTGAGCAATTAATTCATGCGAGTCCTGTCCTCTGTTTTGTATTCCATCTTATTGCATTAAAATTCTTGTTTGTGCTCCTCTAGAGAAATAGTAAATCTACCACTGAATTCAAGGAAGAAAGAGGAGGCACCAAATGTGCCTTTTTTTCATTGTGTGGAGCGTATTCAAACTAAACTTACTGGTTGCTAAACTTCAGAAGTTTTCAAACATTGTAGACATTCATATAAATTGCATTTAGATCTGAGTAAGAACAGATTCCCAGTTTGTTTTCTTTCAGGTACACAAAGGCCTAAAGAATAATTCCGGGGGAAAAAACCCAACAAAACTTTTTTGAAAGCAAAAGAGAACAGCAGTTAAAACAACATGGATGTAGAGACAAGTATGGAGAAACAAGAGAAGGAAAAAAGAAAACAGTGTTATTGAAAAGCAAACATAGCTGAAAATAGGTAAGATCTGTTGGAAAAGTACATCTGACTCACCACCACAGGTAACGTCTGGAAATCTGACCACAGCCTGCCCTGAGTTTAGACAGAGAATCCTTTGAAGGAACAGAGAAGCAAAAAACAGAGTGAACCTTGCCATCCAACTTAGTCCCACTTTTACAAATTGGCATTAAAAGCACTTTTGCTAATGCCTCTGACAGTGACTGAGTGACCTGAATCACTCATTCGTGACAATCAGCAAACACGACTTGCACCTCATTCCATTATGGTCTGTGATGGAACAACTCTGGAACTTGGGAGAGGAAAAATCAAGAAAAATATGATTTTTTTAGAAGACATAAGCAAAAAGGGCATAAGAGCATCTGAAAACTTGATGAAAATCTAATGGAAGAAGAAAGCTCTTCCCTCCAGTATTTTCACAGCTCTTAGTGAAGCTGCAGCACTAGAACATCCAGCTAGCACACCAAGTTATCCCAGATATCTCCTGACAGCATTACTAAAGAGGAAAGAATTAATTCCAAGAAAATGATCATCTAATCATTGCTTTTGGAGAAGTTACCCTAATTTCAGAGGAATATAGTTTCATGGATCTTGCAATATATTTCCATACAGCCAAGAATAATCTCTCATATGAGAAATCATTAAACAGATAAATTGACTGATTGTTCTTTTCTTTACTTGAGTTGAATAACCTTGCTTGCTTAAAAAATTCACCATAACAGGCACTTTAGGAACAGAGGTCCTTGGAAGCAAATTGAATTTTCAGTCATGTTAGAAATTTGAAGAGCCAAAGTCATCCAATTCAGGCAAAAGAACACACAAGTGACTAAAGCAGTTATCAAATGCACATCATTTAAGAAAACAAGTAAAAACATGAAAATAAATATAAAATGCAGATTAGTTTGGAAAAATAAAAACAATCAAAACTTACAGAGATCCATGGATTAAAAAAAACAGGATTGAAATAATAGAGGAATAACAGAGCTCTCCTTTCACTCACTCCTGACTGTAAAAGCTTGTGAGTAAAATGAATACTTCTAGGAAACAGGCATTTCTCACCATGGTTTAAGGGCTCCTTTATCAACTAAACTGAGATCAAGAATGGCCTCAACAGACTGATACAAATGTTTTACCTCTTTGGAAAGTATTTGTTCTCAGACAGTTTCTGCATGTAGATTCCTTTCACTACAGCATATACAAAGCTCACAAATAAATTATTTATTTTCTTGTAGCAACAGGCAATTTCAACAAGTACCAAGAGAGCAGACAGGTGAGAATAAACAAAACCTTGGCATTTTCCAAGTACACAGGATTTCCAAGTACAGGAAAATCCACGTATTTAAGATTCAATCCTAATGGTGCTGAAAGGCCTGTGAGTACCAATCATGTGGAAGGAACGGAACCTGGATTTTTTTTGCCCTGTGTAACACATTTCAATCCATGGACCACCCCTCAATTAGCAAGGTCATTTTATGCTTTCAAGATGAGGGTGACTCACTCTTCATGTCCTACTCCAGTCCTGAGATCTTTTCTTAATATCCTAAAAAGAAACGCCTGTGCTCTGATTCGGAACTTGTAAGTAAAGATGACTGTCACCTGTTCAACTTTTAGCTCTTAGTTGCTTCACATGGTTGCAGAGGCAGCTGTGATAGGTCTGAAACAGAAGGCAGCAGGAAAGACAGAACACAGAATGCCAAGCTTGACAGAGGGCAGTAAGAGATTTCCAAGCTGTCCAAATCCTGGAAGAATTAATTCTGTCTTCTTGTTATCTGCTGAACTTTGGAAATATCACTGAGTACTGAAAATCTAGCAAAGACAAGAGACCTCACACTATTTTTCTACAGTCTAAACAGAAGAAAGAATAACATGCCATCTATTGAAAAATTACTTGAAATGTTACACCTGTGGTGGAGGGAAGAGCGTGTGGGAAGCAGAAAGAAAAATGCTGGAGCCTAAAATTGAACCTTCTCCTTCGCTAGAATCTTCAAAGCCCACAGTCACACCTAGGCAGCTCGATCCTCAGTTCATGTAGGTGAGGACCAGCTGCAAAATTCACCTCTGACAAGGAGCTGGGGTAGGTCCCTCACTTTTACAGACGATGGTGACAAAGTGAGAGCCCGAGCGAACTCCTGCCCAGGTGCTAAGGGGAAGGATGCCAGCGCTGCCTCCCCACCGGACCTTTCCGACAGGAGCCGCTGAGTCTCGGGGCTCGCTCGCAGGGAGAGCCAAGCTGCGGTGCCGGGGGGCGGCACCGAGCCCGCACATCCCGTGATCCCGAAGTCACAGGGAAGCAGCACAAGATCTTGGCATTGCACCTGGGCAAATCTAGCACTGGGTACTGGAGGGGGCTGCCTGCTGCTGCCTCTTAGTATGAATGCTGACACTACATTTATTGAAGGCACAACTCCATTCTAACTTTATTATTATTAATAAAATGATGATTTTTCAGATTTTTACCTCTAAAGAGAATTTTTGGCTCATTTAACTGAAAATAGGATTAAAAAAAAAAACAGTTAGCAGCCTGTGCAGGGCTTAGTACAGTAGTGAGGTTTTCTTTTTTTTTTAATATGACACCCTGAGAAATCCACATGCAATTTAAAGCTATCGACCCAGATGATACTTTTGAATATGCAGAAAAAAAAAGGAGAAAAAATACCCTGAAATTTCTCATGATAAAAGTCTTCCATTCCTAACATTAATCCATTTTAAACCTGCTGATGTAATAGGCTACAAAGCTAATTCCTAGCAGGGCTGTTGTCAGGGTTAGGAGACTTAGGGTGCCTGGAAGGGACCTGGAAGAAACCAGATGTAAAGTGTGAAAACAGATTAGCAATGAGCATATAGGATGAAAATTGCTGATAGAGAGCATGGAAAGATGGTAAGAAAGAGTGAAGAGAACTTTCAAATTAAGAAAAAGGTTTGACAGCTTGAATCTTCTCCTGCAAATATCTCCCATCCTCTCCCTTGAGAGGGCGTCGATTTTAATTCCTTCAGCCAAATCCCATTACTCAGCAGTTATCATGTTTGGAGCTCTCCCCAGGAGATGGGGGAGCAGGCATTTCACACTGTTGGTGCAATCCATTTCTGGGCAGACCTGCCAGCCACTGTAGTTTCTGGGATTCTTGCCAGCAGGGATAAGTCTGCTTGTCAGTATAAATCCCATGTATACATAGGCCATAAACTCATGCCAGCCTTTTTTTTTTGGTTTTGCCTTCCATCCCAGTTCAACAAAACTCTCCCATTAGCTAGTTTTCTTTTCCTTTTCTATTGAATTGTCCTTGGAAACCACAAGGGTTTGTAAGTTCAGGGAAAGAGGAAGAAAAATACAGCACGGATTGGAACTGGTTTTGCAGACCCTGTGAGATTTGCTAATGGCTCAGGAGGTTTGAAAACCCCCAAAGTCAACAGGAATCCCTCAGTCCTGCTCAGGAGGCAAAACTGACAGAGCTGTGTTTTATTGGGTGCTACCCTCACCTGGTGCAATTTTTCTTCCTTAGCATTTTCCAGAGGACTAAGGCAGTGAGTTTTGGTGCCAGGAGCTGGGTTTTGTGCTTGCCACCCACACAGAAGAATCTGTTTGCGTACGGTATTTCTGCCGCGCTGTGTGACATATGTTTGGACGTCTCACTCCCAGAATGGGAAGTCTCAGGCAGCGGGTAGGAGGAGGAACAGCAGGCCAGAGCCTTCTGCTTTAGAGGGGAAGAGTTACAAAGCTCCAAATGATTTCATTTTTGTGTTTCTTTAGAAAAGGATAAACAAGGGCAAAGTATAGAGGGAGCAGGCAGGGGTGAGTAGGAAGACTTTACGTATATGTGCCTGTGTGTGCGTGCATACATATGCATGCATATATATATATGTCTATATATATACATATATGCACACTCCCATCTATGAAAAAGAGGCCAGTCTCAGGAACACAAGATTTCCCCACCTCCTAAATGTTACAGAAGTATGAATAAAAGAAAAATAAAAAACCCAAACAAAGCAAAAGCAATTGCACTGGAGATGGTTCAAAGCCAGAATCACTGCTGATTGCAGTAAATTCACAGAAGTAGCTCTTTGCTTTCTCAGAGCCATTTTAGTTGCACCAGCCTTTATTGTTTCTATTACAATCCAATGGATTGCAGGGGGGGAAAAAAAGGTCTTCATAGAAAAATGAACAGCAATTTTTTTTTCCATGGAAACAGTTAAACAACTATTTTTGAGTTGTTTCAAATAAATGCATCTTTGGTCCTTTCATTACAGTTGTTAAAGCAAAATTTAAGTATTATTGAAGGTGGTTTACACAATGCACAGCCCTCCCGGAGCACTTCTGGCACAGGGCCCAGTGGCATAAGCACATACATACACGTTTAATGGTGTTACTCTGAATCACTCTTCCAGCACAACTATTTATATCTGTAAGGGTTCACAGGGTGACTGGAAGATCACTTTATTCCCCATACCAACAAAATCTAAAGCAAACTCACCTGATTTACAGACCTCTCCCTTGATCTTTTCGTGCCTTACGTTGCCACTTATGCTGTAAATACTATGGAGTTTTGAAGATCTATCAAAGATTCAAGTTTCACCAAACCTGCAATAACAACAGTGTTTGAAGCCCTTTCATAATTGGAATTGCCCTCTGTAGGAGTTCTCCTCATATGTTAATCAAATTTTGTACTAAAAGATTTTCTCAAAATATCCATTAAGATAACAGATTCTTATATTTTTACTAAATTACATATTTTGCTGTTCTTTTCACAGAAATGGAGGGGTTCATTTAAATTCACCCAAAATCACCATTAAAAGACTGAAGGATGTGAAACAGCACAGGCTTTGTGGCAATGTTTGTCCCACTCTTGCTATTTAACTACCAAGCAGTTGCAAAGACACGTAGGAAAGAAGAGGTGGGTAAATTAAAGGTTTGGGAAGGATTACCAGAGAGAGCCCAGGACTCCGTCAAACTCCTAGTAAATGGCAATTATACTCCTGTAAGGAAGGCAGGGGAAAGGGGCTTTGTCATGGGTACAAGGCACAAGAATAAGCAGGGAGCAAGAACACATAATGGAGGTTTTCAGCGGCAGGGAACACCACTGCTGAAAGCTGGGAAAAACAACTGCATTCAGTGTCTTGAGGTCAGCACTGGAAAGCTTCAGAGAACACACCTGTGAGAGCAGAAAGGCTTGTGCTGCAAATCAGGAACTGGAAAAGCTTCCTGCCATTCTGCTGCACACGATGAGCAAGGCAGTAGGGCAGCAGAGGAGGAGGAGAAATGATCGAGTTCTTGGTCAAGATCACTTTACTCACTGAAGTTCTACCCACCACTGTCCCCACAGCTCTTTCACACAGTGACTTTCTCCATGTGATAGGGAAAGTGGGGACTTCCAGAGCAAGGTCAGAGCACACATCTATGCATGCCTGGCATTCACAGAACTCAAAAAGATGAGGACAGCGATACTGAAGGAAAAAAGGAAGGATGATGTTGGAACCCATGAGACTAAACTTCAAAAGGGCGGGAGATGGAACCGTTACACCCGGTTCATGACACAGATGTCAAACTACGGCATCCTGGTGGAAAACCTGTTTACTAAATAAGCTTGCTCCATCACCTCTTCCTCTACCCACCACTCTGCTTCTTAATCTCTGCAAATCCCTCTGTCCTGGGATTCTCCCTCTTCCATTTCCTCTCTGCCATACACTTAAAATCCTCTCTCTGTATTTCTTATCCTCTTCTTCACCTTCACGTTTTCTACTATAGCTTTTTCACTGCAATCACAGAAAAGCAGGGGAAGATGTTATTGTTTCAAGTGTTTTGTTCATCAAAGCATCTTCCAGCCAACTGCAGTTTCCTGGACTGGCTAATGAAGTCTGTGCACCTCAATGCAATGGTAAAAATTATTCTACTACTCCACAGATCATGGATAGGAGAACATCTCAGATGCTTTTTTACCATATTTTACATCAATACGTTTTCTGCTTAAAAATCTACTCAATGATTTTTGCTTTTTTTCCCCTCCTATCCAGCTGTAGCAAGACTGGGATTGTGCCGTTGCCATTCTCAGATCTGCACGCTCTCCATTCGCAAATGAGCATTTCAAATGAGTGGGAGGTATGTTAGGTAGGGTGAGGACAATATCTTCCTTTCTATTCAAGAGCTTGCCAACAGAAGCATATGTAGGCTGGGCTGATTCCAAAAGTCTCTCGAGCATATGGAGCACCCGTTTACGCTGCACTCAGACCTCCCGCTCGATTTGGTGTGCTGGCACAGCTCCCACCACAGGCACCTCATTTCACAGTGAAAATTCATTCTGCCATTGTGGCTATTAGTCAAAGCAGCCACAACTCACATATGATACCAGGATATTTTTGTTCTATGATGAGTGATGCAGGGAGTTACAGACATCAAAGTTTAAATGACAAAGTATAACGAACGAGTGTGGCCATTACTTTTCATTTTCTGATGATGCTGGCAACATTAAGTTCAACTTTGCTGACATAAATGAAGCCAAGAGGCAAGTATGGACATGGAGATCACTCCAGGCAGGTGCTGGTACTCTGAAAGTGAAATGCAAAGTGATCTATCTCAAAGCCTTTAATAAATGAAACTGAACTCTTCTCATTGATACCAACCTTGGCAAAGGACAAGGCACAATTGGCGGACTGGAGAATGTACCAATCTGCCTGAAACTGCCATCCAGCATTTTCTTCTGGAGTCTGTATGTGCTGAAGCGACCTTGAAGTCAGTAGTTTCCTTAGAGTAATGGATAGGAGTGAGCCAATGCCAGTGTGTGAGGTGGGGACATTCACACCTGAAAACCGCTTTTTAAATTGGCTTTTCACTCCATGATTGTTTTCACTCTCTTTTGATGGCTCCCAAAACATAAAGTGTTGAAAAATATTACTCCAGGGTTGAATTTAATCCCACAATTCTATCTCAGCACAGTGAGGTCCCTATCTGCAGTTATTGCAAATGAGCATTCCAGCACGAAATCAGACTGTACTGATGTACTCCAGATGAGAATCTCCAGCAGCCTGCTTCACACGGTTCCATGCACTGAAGAGTAGCCCATTAGGTTTAAAGAAATAATGTCTCTGAGAAAAATCAAGGTACCACCAACTGCACTGATGACTTTTTCCTGAAAAATTCTTAATCTTGTAGCCTGCCACAGCTCAGGAAGGGCATCAGCTCACTACACCCTGGCCTGCTGGAGTTTCCTTTTGTGTTACAGAAAGCATCCTGAAGTTTGGGGGTTTTTAAGAGACAGAAACTGTTTTCAAAGTGCAGGTTATAGCAAACTATATAGAAGTAGGAAATGCTGATGAAGGACATTTCCCAAGACTTAGGACTATGCCCTCTCCAGCTTCCAAAGATGTTGGATGTGTTTACCATTGGTTCCTGTTTTCCTATAACCTCTGGTTTTGCAGGCTTTTCCCATGGTCTTTATTTTGCCCTCTTCTGCTCCTCTAAAACCAGCAGTCCTGAGCTCCAATACATTTCCCTTTCAATTATTCCAATGCAGCGGGTGCTAATGGCAAAGGTTATGCTTTCTGGATTGAAGGAAACTACCTGACTGCTTTGGCCTTCGCTCTCATGGGCCTAAAATCTGGGGAGGGAAAAAGAATTAACATGAAAATACTTCAGATAGAAGTAACCTGGATTTGTGTAAGGGCAGCACTGCGGCATCCTTACCATTTTTGCTCAGTCTGGTTTCACCGGTACCCTGTCACATGAACGACTCCGTGTTCCCAGTATCTCTTTTCTTTCCCTAATTACATTGAATTCTTGAGATTGCAAATGTCCAACTTTGTCTTCTATTACCTTCTCTGTCTCGTTTGTGTTTTCTTTTTTTTAATAAATTCAAAGTACAAAAGGTTTTAGAAGTTCATGAATAAAATAGCATTTTGTACTCTCAAAGCTCTGCTCCTAAGAGGTTTACAAGATCTTTCAAAAACATTAATGAATAAAGACTTATTATAATACTGTGAGTGGTGAAGTGTGATCCAGTCCTTCAGTTAGGAGATAAGAGCTTGGAGAAACAGCTCTCTGTATTTTCCAGTGTCTCTCTGGCAAATCATTCAGTAGCAGGCCCACAAAGATACAGAAGCAATTAACTCCCCATTGGAACATACGCTAAGTTAGACACCAAAACGGGAGCTAAGCGTGAACTGAGGCTGCGGATCTCGGACCGCTCATGCGTAAAAGGCAAAAATCCAAAAGCTGTGGGTAATGGGAACAAATACATTAATAAGTAAGGGACACTAGGGCACACACAGGTTCCCACCATGTAAACCAAAGAAAAGTCATATCCCATTCACAGAAGGCAGAAGCAACGCCAAGAGAATCAAGTGGCTTGTCATTACAGTAAAGGTTTGGAGAGACTTGTTTTGGAAAAACGCAGCAGTCTCCTGCTCCTTTATCAGGTGCTGATGTGTGTGATATCTCCATAAGTAATGGTCTCTTCTCTAACATTTCTCGTATACCAACCAGCTGCATATATTTGCCATTTAGAAGTGGCACGAAAAAGAAGTGAAACCACTCCTGGCAACTGGAGTGCCACTATTCAAACGTATTCCAGCCGCTCCCTAGGGAATGCTAATTGTTTCTGCAGCAGGAAGCCCCCTCAGGCAAGTGAGTAAGCCACAAGATAAGCATTATGTAGCTATATATGCCACCAACTCCAGAATGCTGGTGTGGCTGCAGGAAGAAAGGGGAAGGGTAGAGGAGCAGTAAAAGGAGAAACAATTCTAACTCAGGTTTGATTGAATAATTTGCAGAAGCTGGGGCAACTGGGTAATTTTTATTACTTTTTCCTTTCTCAGTATAACTGCTATTTCTGAAAATGGGCTGTACTTGCTGCTCTCCAAGTTCCTGTCACAGTGAGACATCTATGAACTACGGAAAATAGGCAACACATCTGATATGAACAAAAGAAAATGAGCAGAAAATTGAAAGACCAAAGCTGTGTGGGCTGCCTGTTTTGGTTGATAGGGATGATAAGATGGTTTCTTTGAAACTCTTTCTTTTGCTATGTTACAACAAGATTTGTTCCATATGTGTCCAATTGGAACTTTAACACCCCCCACCCACTGTCTGCAGAAGCAAATTGGGTTATTTCCCTCATTTTATCTCTGCTGCATTTTACGTTAAGGATGTTGCATGTGAGCACAATCGATACAGCTTGTGCCGAGGCAGTAAAAGGCATATTTAAAACCTGTGCTTATTATTGGATTTTGTGCAGTACAGACAAGGAGAACACAGGTGACACGAGAGCGCTGCATTAGTTTGGGGCTTGTGCCAGGTTCCTCCAGACATCTCACAGGTGAAGCACAAGGCCCCTCTGAGCCTGCAGTTATCTTGTTTTATATTAGAGTCTTCCCTTTTGCTCTATTAGCCACCTAGACTTTTTACTTAACACCGTACAATGTGTTTTCAGAACACTGAAGCCGAAGCTTGACGGCGTGTGAAAATCCCCAGCTCCTGTTCCTACCCACACCTACAAGCACGCAGACCCCCGGCTGCTGGAACAGGCGCGTTTCACCACAGGGAGGACGTGGCTATCGCCTTTCCTGTCGGCTCTGCGTCCAAGTCCTGGGACACTGCAGAAATGCACAGAAATGTTCGCTCCTCTGGCCTGCTGCCGCAACCAAGAGCAGCTCCTCTGTCTGAAAACTTGGGTTCTTTGAGGTCACAACGAAGCAAAATCTGGTTTTGTATTGCCAAGGCACTACCAAAATACCCCCTTTAGAATAAACACTGTTGTTTAAATTCCTCTGTTCCCCAGAACTAAGAACACAAACTCACTCCATAACAGGATGTAATAATAAGCTAGAGCAATAATTGTATGGTGATTTTTAAGGTATTAAGACAAATACTTTGATTTTCCAAGTGCTAGCTACTATGTTGCAGCCTCATGGTCTAAAGGCTTTCTGGGCCTTGTCTTGTCCCATGGCCTGTGGTTTTTTTCTTCCATATTTCTACAGTTCTTAGCACAATGGGATCTAGTTCAGTAACAAGGGCTTGCAGGTGCTACTGCAGTACAAATAGCAAGTAAAATGAAGTGTGCACACAGATTAGATTTCTTGAACCTGTAAATATAACCTGTTCTGTACCAGAGCTAACTTGGGAGTCAATATCCAAAGAATAGTCCCACTGGAGCGTCTATATTTTATCTATTAGAGCATTTTATCCTTCAGCTGTGATCAGACCTTCATGGGAGTAAACTCCTACATAAGTTCCAACTTCTTTTGATTTTTTTTTTTAACTCTCACATTATAATTGCCATAATGCTCCCTAGTGCCTGCCATTTTGTGCTCTAATGATACTTCTCAAGTGATCAAAGGCACAAAGCTAAGTACACCCTCTGGGGAAAGGAATGTGTTTCCCAGCTTCCTGTGCTGCACCTTTTAGTCCCCTGTTGTCTTTATTATTGAAATCAGCCATTAGAACTCTGTGCTGCTCCGAACATCATCTCACACGGTGGGACGGGATTTTATTATTATTATTATTATTATTATTAAGCTGTTCAAAAAAAGTGTGAGAGTAATAATCTACTTATGAAAAAGCTGCAACTCCCACCTGCCTGACAGATGTTTGTGGGGATGCATGGATTTCCACCCACTTTTAAACCACAAGTGAGTCATTTTCCTACAGCTTCACGGAGCAGGCACACGCTGCATGTGCACACGAGCGCGTGGGGGTGTGCCACGTTCATGTGTTTTTCAGGTTATTGAAAAACAAGGAATGCACGGCAAAACCACGCAGACGCAAAGTGTTACACGTGGTCAGCGTTGCAGGAACGGCCACTGAACCGAGTGCTCACCAGCCCAGGACTGTGGCAAGCTCCCGGTGCCCAGAGGAGCCCCTGCTCCCTGCAGCCCATTCGCACACAGAAGGCAGCTCCACTCGTGGCGGCCTGGGAGGCTCCCGAGCCAAAGCACGGGCCCAGCTCTCGGCCTGCCCACATCAGCGTGGTTTCATTGATTGTAAGCGAGATGCACAAGCTCACTCCGGAGAAATACAAGCTGGACGTTTGTCTCCTAGAATTTAACCAATAAGCCCCAGCTGAACTGGCTTGTGCACTAATTTTACAGTTTAGCCTCAGCTTGATATTTCATTCTGGGAGAAACTCACACAAGAATCTCATGGAAATCCCCTACGCAGCTGCAAACATACTGGGACAGAGGTAACAGGGGAACTGTGTCAAAGGGGGAGAAAAACCCACCCACACCAAAACCAAGAAAGTGCTAAAAACCACATCTGCACTTGAAAACAGAGAGCCTCACATCAGCATCGTTCTGCACAGGTTATAAAGCACTCACTGTAGGTGCTATTTTGCTCTGACTAATCCTTTGAAATATCTGAGCTGTGAAAGTAATGCAAATATACTTTTCATAGTCCATTAAAAAAGAGCCTAAGGAGGTTAGTCTTAAAACACTAATTATTTTCTCCTGTGGAAACTGGGGAATAGCTGAAAAACAGGCTATTATACAACACCCTACACTAGCAAAGGTTCACGATGAGCCTGAAAAAAATTACTATTTCTTGTATGGTTTCAGTATGTCTTCGTTTGTCACACTGATCACAAAAGTCAATAAATCTGAAAAGCTGCAGAATCTCTGTAAATATAAACTAAAAGCCATGGCCCCTTTGACCCCAGGCACTTTGCATTACCAGAATTCCTGACAATAAATACAGGGCATGACAGCACCAGTGAGCTTTGTAGCTTCCCTATGGACACTAGCAGAGCAATATGCAGCATGAAGACATTATTCAGCACCTGTGAGGAGAATTATTAGCTCAAAGGAAGGAATAGAAAAAAATTAGACCAAAATGCACTTAAAGAGGATTAGGTAGGAGAGAGAACCCAGGGCACTTTGCAATCATAGGCTGGTAACCTTCATTAATCACAAGGGCAGAAATGCACAGCAGAAGATAAATTGTTCGTGAAACCAAAACTTGGCCAAAATGTTAAATAATATATAACTATAGCACACTCAATACCAAACCAGCACAAGATGCATATGATTCTATAGGCCATTTGTGAGAAGATAAAAGAAAATGATGTCCCACTGGAGACTTCTGAAAATTAACGAGACTGTTGAGCACTCCCATAGCTGAGAAGGGTTTTTCTTTTTTTTTTATTTTACAAGATGGATTGCAAATGTGCTTGAGCAAAATGCACAGTCATTTTTATACTCTGCAGGCTTGAATTCATTGGTGTGAGATGCAAGGAGATAAGCCAGGTTATAGCCATGAACCTGCAATCAAAATGGGACAATGTATCTGAGCACTTGTGCATTTCCACAGCATTATAAATCTCCACAGTATTTCACTGCAGGTCTTTGCTGTTGTTTTCTCCCTTGTATTTCTGTGTAATTCATTAAAAAACCAATAAACCGGCCAAACAAAAAAGAAAAAATAAAAGCAATTTTCTTTAGCCTGTATTGCTGCAGCTGCTTACAACTACCATTATTTTTTTGCCCATTTTGTCCTTTTCCTCTCAATAACTATGCTCCATCCCCATTTCTAAGTATTACTTCCAATTAAACTGAAATCAGCTGGGCTTCTTGTTCTTCTGGTTGCTTCCTTATTTACATATCACCATTGATAACACTTCTAAAACAACTCTGGAAGGAGAGTTCCTTCGGTTTGTAAATACCTTATGTTAATGTAGTGTTTGTGAGTGATGCTTTTGAGGCTTTTGCTAAAGGACTTTAGGCAACAGAAACAACATATAAAATATGAGCAACAACAATGCAGCTCCCCTCTCCACCCCCATCTTGCCAGCATTCCTCACACCTGAGCCAGGAGGGTGATTTTCTGTGGTACATTGAACACTTCACTCGCAGGGCCAGCAAGGGTGCCAAGTGCTACAGGGAAAGCAGTCCACAGGATAACTGACTGGTCCTCCAAAACCTCATTTCGCTTAAACCACTCAGTAACAATCAACTGATAACAACCTTTAGTCATTACTGTTCTTGTCCCAGAGTTGAATAAGCAGCTGCTTCAAATCGGACACTAAATTGCCAATCCACTTTCTAGTCAACAGATCAATTTGAGGTTCTCTACTGAAAGTGCACAGGATTAAAACACAGCAGGCATAGTCAGCATTTGTTACAAGATACGCAAGATAATTCTGGAGAACACTGCTTTACAAGATGAAACTTTAAAACCACAATGACAAAAAGTTGCTATTTATGACCTGTAGAAAGCACAAAGATAGTTATAACTCATTCATCAGTTCCTACCTGGTGTACCAGATCTTTGAAGGAACACCACATGAGAAGGAATCAACTTGGCCCTGAACACAGAACATCTCCCAGCAACAGGCAAAATTCTTACTTAAAAGGAGCAGCAGCACCAGACCCAGCATTGTCAGAACCCTCGGGGCACTCCAGCTGCCTGTCCCTGCCCCAGTCAAAGGCACTGCCCACGCAGGGCCACCCTGGGTTAATTGTAGCCATACTGTTCATGATTCCAATTACATCAAGGATGGGCCCTGCAGTGAGGAGTTTTTCTTTCATACCGTTTTTTAAAGCAAGCATTCATTTTTGGGGAGGACTAGGGATTTAAACAAATTGCTTTATTATTGGGAACTTTTAAAATTCTGTTCCCATCCCAAGAGTGAAGCTACAAATTAGCCACTGCTAAAACTCCAGACTTGCCTCTGGCTACCTCCTGATGAATGTAAATTTATTACAAGACCCAGTAAATCACAGCCTCTTCGAGTATCAGTAAACAAGATCTTATTTAGTGGCCTAATTGCTCAATAAGGAGTGGAGGAAAGGGATTAACCTACCTGCTCCTCCCCTGTGCTGGGCCGATGGAGGTTGCCAAGCATCCTGCAGCTCTGTGCAGACTGTACAGAATGCAAAGTGAAAATGCAGTGGGGTGGCTGCAGAGCACATGGGCGTTGAAGGCAGAGGCACAACTGATTGTAAGCACCTGTGAAAATCACGAGTCTATTACAGACAGCTGAGGGGATATTGCACCAAAACCTGCAGAACCACAAGACTTAATATTCAAGGACAAAAAACCCCTCCATCCAATAGTGTTATTTAAATGTCCTAGGGTATTCAAAACATCTGGATGTAGCTAGCAGATATGGCACAAGACCCACGGGAAGCCCACACATTCCTGGGATGAAGCTGGAAGCCGAGCACCTCCACCTGGGCTCAGAAAACACCACTGCAAACCTGTATTTAGGCAACTGACTCTCATACAAGGAGCCCTGGAGAGACAGTGTGGCTCTCCATGTAGAGACATGAGGTTTGGTCTTGTCTGCAAGCTGTGTGTTGATCTGAAGGAAGCTCTTTATTGGACTGCACATGGAGCACAGGTTTCTGACCTAGGAAGTCAGAGGTTTTCCTTGTTTGCTACTGGCAGCAAAACCAGAAGCTCCTTTGTTTGCCGTGGGCACATGTATGTTTTACTTGTACTGGTGACCTTTTTTTTCCCTTCACTGGTCATAGAGTCAAATCTGAAGAGAAAAAGTTTGAGAGTTGGAACTGAATTATTGAATTAGAGTGGATGAGGAGGAACTGAGGAGTAAAAGTGACCTTCTCACTGACAATCCAAGAAATTGCCATATTTACTCAGCTCAGCAGAGCAAATGATGGCAAAAAGCAGAGCAGATCCTCTGCCAGAGCATAGCAGCGTCACTCCACTGACTTCAATATACTTCAACATAATAGTTGTGTAGCTGGGCTCTAATGAGTTGCAGCCATGTTACACCACTAAGGATCTTCACCTGGAGAAAAAGACTAAAACACCAACCAATTTAACAGTCTTAGTTTCATTTTATCCTGATTTTGCTCCAGTGTAAATGTCTTCAAACATTCAAAACCCCTGACAAGAAGCTCGGTATCTTCTGCAACACAGTGTTAATAGAGTTAGACAATCTGTCAGACACTCAGGGGTGAGGGGTGAGCCTCTCCCCAGCCACACCCCCGGCAAACAGGAGTGACAAGCACTGAGGGCTTTTCTGGTTCGCTGCGATGTATGGCACCTTCCCCCCACAGAATGGTGTCCAGTCCAGCTGATCCCTTATTCTGGGGATGGGGGTGGGTGGAAGCATTGTTTGCAGTCCTTATGAAGTGTTCCATTAACCCCAATATTTTGCAGTGATTAAAGGCTTTGTTTAAACTTTGAGTTGCACACATTTTTCAACTAAAACCCAACTTTTAAATGCCCAAATACTTCTTTTAAAGCATTTCAGCTTTTCCATATACTAATCAGTTTCTGGCTTAAACTATTCTCTGAATTCAATCCAAAACTGGTAAGGGTTTGATCTCCTCAATATTCAACTATCTGTGAATTTACTATTCATCAAGAAAAATGATTACTTGGATTTTGTTACCAAGAAACCTACAGGGGAGGCATGACAGTCATAGGAATTGCATGGCAGGATTAAAAAGATATTTATAAAAAAATTATTAACAAACATGGCACACGCTAGTCCCCCTGGCATCAGGAAATAAGGGAGGGGAGACAAAACCCACATATAGAGTAGGTACAAGGTCGTCATCATTGCAGATTACAGCAAGAAAAAATAGTTCACACTAAATACCAGAAGGATTTGCTAGGAAAATCAAAAGGTATGTAATACAAAGAATAGATTCTAGATAATAGCACCACTCTGAGAATTACGGTCACTTAATTTGCATGAAATCCTGAAAGATCCCAGCCTGGACTCACTGGGAGAGATGGGTCAGCACAATTGCCAAGGGTACAGATGCAAAAAAATGAGATAATTGTAATTCACACTTCCTCTTCATTCTGAGAAACATAACCAGTAGATTAATAACTTGAATTTTACCTTTGCAGACTCTGGGTTTTCCTGTTCTGCTTCAGTAGACAGTGCCAATAGTAGCAGAAGCTCATTTCTAGAAGTCAAATACTTTGTGTAAGCACCTAAATATTTAGAGGTATTTGGAGCTTATGAAATGCTGAGGATGCTCAGTGTGCAGGCAGAAAGGCTGTAAATACATCCTATTCCAAAGTATTTTGTCAATGATGGCAAGCAAAATCATGACCAGCAGCAGCAAATTGTTTTGCAGAAGGTTTGGGTGGTTCTTGTTTCACCAAAACTCCACCCCCAAAATCAAGGGCTTTAACACTGTGTCCTTGGCCCAAATCTTCCTTCCCAGTGACCCACTGCTATGGCGGGCAGGTTTAATTCATCCCTTCGCACCTGCTCAGGAGGGTCACCACGTTACTCTGGTGGAGCCAAGGGGCTCTGAGAGCCTTCCAAAAGAGAAAAGGCTGCAGCCTGGAGCCACCTGGGGCCGTGGGCAGTGCCCTTCCCGCCTCCAGTGCAGTGCGGTGGGCAAGACCTGTCCTCAAACTGAGCAAAGCCCGTCCTTCACACAGGACAAGGCCAGTCCTCAAACTGGGCAAAGCCTGTCCTTCACACCAGGCAAAGCCTGTCCTTCACACGGGGCAAAGCCCGTCCTTCACATGGGGCAAAGCTTGTCCTCAAACTGGGCAAGGCCTGTTCTTCAAACCAGGCAAAACCTGTCCTCAAACTGGGCAAAGCCTGTCCTTCACACCGGGCAAAGCCCGTCCTTCACATGGGGCAAAGCTTGTCCTCAAACTGGGCAAGGCCTGTTCTTCAAACCAGGCAAAACCTGTCCTCAAACTGGGCAAAGCCTGTCCTTCACACGGGGCCAAGCCTGTCCTTCACACCGGGCAAGGCCTGTCCTTCACACCGGGCAAAGCCTGTCCTTCACGCCCAGAGCCGGGAGGCACTGACCAAACCCCACATCACGGGCAGCTGAAGGGGAGCTCTGCAGGCTGTTCGAGTGTGTCACAGAGCCTGTGTTACCTGCCAGCGCCATTCCACCTCCTGACAATTCATCTTGCAGCTTTTTCCCCTGCTCTTTCCAAGACCACCCGAGGGTCTGGAGCCCTGTCCGGTGGCCAGTGGAGCCCGACGGGGCCGTGTGGGATGGAGCGGGTTATCGCTTCTCTGCTCCCTGCCCGGCCACAGCTCACATCGGGACAGAAGCGCTGCTCAGGCCGTGCCTCGAGTGCCCCGATGCCCGCGGGCTCCTGCAGCGGGGCAGGGCAGGCAGGGGAAGGCAGGGCTGCTGTGCCGGGTGCGGGCAGGAGCCGGCAGTGCTGGCAGATGGCGTGAGGGAGAGCAGATGCTCTGCGGCTGCGAGCGCTCCCGGAGCGGGTCACCCCTCCGACGTGCCTCGGGGGCTGGGGAGGAAAGGTGACCCCGACTGGGGCCTGTTTCGCTGCTGGCAGCAGACCAGCGGCTCTTCTCTGGGTCTGCTCTGCTGACGCGAGTTTCAAGCTCAGCAGCACTAATTTGCCTCCTCTCCTGACGATCAGTCTCATTAGGACACTGCTCTCTCCTTAACTTTTGTGAGACGTGTTTACAACACGAGGGCCCAAATCCTTTTGTGCCCCTTTTGTGTACATGTAAATATACATCTGTCCAACTAGACAGATGTTGATTTAGCAGAGCTGGGAATGAAGAAGAAAGGGAAGTGGACTCTCAATGTATGTTGAGTGCTTGTCTTTCTTGGGCCAGAACTCACAGACCAGAATGAACAAAAGTCTCTGAGACAGATCTAATCTTGTCCCTAGGCCGAATCTAAAGACCACACCTTCTTCTGCCGTGCCTGAGAACCACTTGTCCATCACTATCTTGAAAGCCTCTGTCGGTTCATTCCCCACAGCATCCTAAGGTAACCAGCTGGAGTGCTTAATTGTCTGTATTTTGGAAGATGTTTCTCTGTGTCTAAATTCACTTGCCAGAATGACACATTAGACCTTGTGCAACTCACAGGAGTTGTGGAGAAGAGTTTAGTTGCTTTACAGGTTCCAGTAAAATACTTGCTGTGTCTGTGTGAGCAGCCACCAGAGTGCCTTGGGTGCCCAGAGCCGTGGCCACAGGTACAGGCTGGCTGAGTCTTGACTGGGTGGCAGCCCCCTGGTTTCTCCAGTGTGCTCAAATCCCTCTCAGTGGCAGCCCTGCTGCTGCCACAGTACCACAGCAGCAAGAACAGAACAAATGTTACCTGGGAGCCCCTGGAGGCACATGGCTTGCTCCAAAGGTGTCATGCAAAATGGCAACATTTGATTCTGTGGAAGTCAGTCTGTGCTATGTACCACCCAAAAATCTGTGGGTTGATTTCATCCTCTCAGTCTATATACAAAAGTGCATCTGTAAATATTGCCTAAGCACTTTATACCCATACCAGTAGAGATTCTGGAATTTAATAAGACTTCCTTTAATTTTATTAATATTGAGTATAGCCCCTTTACAAACCTTATGTATGTGTACTGTGATACTGCAAATTCCAATGATTTATGCACCCTCATTGTGCAATCATTTTTTAAATAGTTTTTAAATTGAATACAAACACTTTATCTGTATGATGGGGGTACATAAATTATGGCTATAGTCCTTTTTGCTGAAAGCTTACGGCTCAGAAAAGTCACAGGAACTGGAAACATGTTTAATAAATGTAAGGTATTGCTATTAAAGGAAACAGTTATTCATGCCATATTTTAATTTAAGTACTTTTTATAGGAGCAGTATGAAGTAATTTATATAGATATAGCTGTTGAATGTCTGGTTTTGTTACTAATAACAAAAAATGCCCTTACATAAAAGGCTGTTACCTGCAGGAAGAGGTTTCTGTTAACCTACACAGAAAGCAGAGGGTCTAAGGCCACACTCCTGTGAAAGATCATCAGCTTCAGTACAGTGCTCCTTGCCTGCTTTCGTGCCATCATGTGGGAAAAGAAAGGCTGTAGTATTTTCTTGACCCACTCAAAGGATGTGTTGACCTGGTATGTATTGATGAACAGGACTTCGGAGCACTGTGTGAAAGTGTCCCAATAAAAGTTCATTGTTTAATGGAAAGTTGCCTTAAGAACACGTGGGAACCTTCAGATCCCACATACCAAGGAATAATCTGCTCTCATTTAAAAAAAAAAAAAAAAAAGATGTGTTTATTGTATGGAAACTTATGAACCATTAAAAAGTAAAGCTGACCAACCATTTTAATTTTCCTCCTTAATTTGGCTTCCTCTAAACCCCAGAACCCCTAACCTTTCCTTAAATACTGCAGCTCATCAGCCTGTGAAATATCCAGGCTGAATTTTCCGTGAATGTCAAATGCATATTTTCTCTGGAACCTCGGCAGTGACCAAGGACATACTCACACACATTTCTGTGCTGTGCCTCGTGGTAGCGTTTAGCATGGTCTGAGAAAAACTCTTAGAATACATGCTTAAATACACCGCTGAAATAGCTTCAAGAAATTTTTTGGAATTACTTTTCACTTCTGTTTTGATGAAGCTCAGGTAAAACTTAGGACCTGTGTGCAACCCTTTGTTCTGTTTAGGTGCAAGCAAGACACCATGCAAAGGCCGTTTTCCAGGACTGAACTGCCCAGCAGTCCTAATGGCTTGTGTAAACCCTCCAAAAATGGCTTGAAATGGGTTAGAATAGCAGATCTGTCGCTTTCTGGCTGCTGGTGAAATAGTACGATTCACTGAAAATCAAACTTAACTTTACAATTTTGAATAATTGTAAATATTACCAGCAGAAAGCCCATTCTAAGGCCACAGATTTATTTGCATGTTTAAGGTTCCTGTTCCCCATTTGCCCGTGGGCACAATTGACTCAGAAAAGGAATTGCAAGTAACTACAAATATCGGCCTCAGGAGCCCAGATTTAAGACCTGAACTCAACCAAACAAAGAGTACCACTGTCATTTGACAGAGAGTGTTGCAGACTAAATTTTGTGAATATTCACACTGCCAAGAATGCTTGGTGGAAATTGCTAGTGTGTGAGTAACACTGAATGTGACATATGGGGAACTTGTTCATCTTTTCCTGGGAAGCACGATCATATTAGGCAGTTAATCACTTTCGTCTAATCACTATTGCCATGCTTTGTACCATTTCTGGGAATCTTTCAGTGCTATGACAGAAGTGCTGGACTGGAGCATGACTGTTCCACGCACGGGAAACTGGTGCACGGAAAAACACAGATGTGCACGCACATACACAAACCATTTCCCATTAAAATCAATATTGGATCCCCTCTTATTAAATCTGAGTATCAAAATACACCCAAGGCACATTTCTTTAATTCCAAGCAGCAGAATTGTTCACAGGGTGCAGTGGAACCACTAGGAACATCACTAGTATTGATTGATGGAATATGACTGAGGGCAGAAATTAAGCTGGGGATAGGGGTCTCCATTAAAAATGTTTATTGCTAAGTGCTCATGTATCACTTCAATTCCTCCGCAGATCGGATAAAAAACCACATTACAACCTTCTTCAGGGAAAAAGAAAGACATTTAGCTGACATATTCGTCAAAGAAATTTTCCTTCCTTTCTTTGCTCCAATCTTATTTAGGGTGCTAAGAGTGCTAATAAAACCTGAGAAGTACCAGTTTGGGAAGAGAGTTAAGTACATCCTTAACACAAAGCAACACTTGAAGCAAAATATATGCTTTCCAGGCAGCTCTGTTCTGCATTCAGTGGCCTGAATCTCAGACTGGGAAAATCAGATCTGTTTTCATATCTGAAGCTGGATACATAAAAACTGTGCCTCCCTCCTCCCTGAATTAACGAAATTCATTACCTTACCCAGCAGCTCCACCAGCTTGTAATCAATTCAAGAAAACACCCTGTAATGAAGAAGAGAAAAAGTATTGATAACATCCGTTCAACCTGTCACTCTCCAAGCCTGAAAGCAACTTCAGAGTCCAAGTGTCTGGCAAAGAGTCTTCTGGATGAGCCACTTTGGTCTGTGTTACTCTCTGGGTACCTACAACTGCTCCAGAGCTCTTTGTTTTTACATCCGTCTCTTTCTCTTGCTGTTCCAGGCTCATCGAAATGGAAAACTCAGATCTGAGCCTAAAATTTCACAACACTTAAGCAGTAGTAGAACTTAAAGGGACTCCCCTTTATAAAAATCAAAATACAATTCCTAGGGCGTCGGTTTTGTTTGCTTTATTTTTATGAGACCCATTGAGTTGTATCAGCTTTTTAATAAAACCTGCTATGTTTGCTTTTGCTGCAACCCAGAGCCAGAGGGATGCACAAGAACTGAGAAGACCTGTGGTGAACATCTCCTGGAGCCCCAGAGGACTTGGTTCTTATTTGTTCCTTACTCCTATGAGATCCTTTGACTCTAAACCCAGGCATTAACTTCTCTTTAGTGATTTTTACTTTCTTTTCATTTAAGTATGGTCTAAGTGTTGTTCTGAATTCCACGGAATGAAGTGATGGACCTGGGAAGAAGAATGGCATGTAGCTGAATCTCCAGGGGACTGATTTGTGGCATTGAAGGGAAACTTGCAGGTAATTATCAGATAATAGAGACAGTAGGATGCTGTTGGCACAATACATATGTAAAGGACTTCAGACAGCATATCCAGGAAAAGCTCCCCGTGCCCTTGCCCTGATTAGCAATTACTGCTGCAGAGGCACGGTCCCGCTCCTGTCTCACCGATGGAAATCTTCCATTGTTCCGCCTCCAAGGGAAAACGGTTCCCAGTTCTGTGTGGATCCCTGTCTCCATCTCTGGCAAGGCATGCCCCAGTCTGCACCACCACAGCAGATACTCACAGAGACCCCAAGAAAACAAGAGATCAGTTGAACAGGGACAGGAAGGCTCAGGAACTCAACAGTCTGCGCAGTGCTGCTTACCTATCCCAGTCCATGCCAGCTGAAGAGCTGCCATCTGGTAAGGGCTCAGCTTACACACAGCAAAGGCATTTCTCCAGCCCAAAGCCAGGGACTGTTCCAGTTCACCACAGTTCCAGTTTTCCAGTTCTAACACGCACATCCCCCCCAAAAATGGTGAATTTCTTTTTTTTTTTTTAGTTAGTTTTCACATCCCTGAAAACAAAATAATCTCTTGATATGATTTTATTTGTTGAAGTGTTAACAGAGGCAGCACATAGGTACCAGGACACAATCAGTCTGTGGGTACCTCCTAATGCTAATGCATGACCCCCACATGCTTGTTGCAAGTACAGCAGAGGGAGGAACAGCTAAAGAGCTGGAAAAGCAGCAAAGGAAAGAAAGCATGTGTGAGTGAGTGAGAGTGGGAGAAAAATCCACAGTCAGGCCAGAATTCTGCTTGCCAAAAAAAAGCTAAGAGATCTCTTTCCAAAAGAAATGAGTCAAACCAGGGAAACAAAAATAATAATGCTGTGTGCAACTTAAAGCAGCAGCTGCTATCTGAGAGAAAACATGGGATGAGTTAGAAGACACAGAAGATTGGTCTTTTTTGCTTTTCAAATTATTATGTTTGTCAAGCTTTTGGCTCAAAAATGTTTGACCTAATCACATCTGTTTCACCATCTTAAATGAGAGGCCTGGCAGCTGTAGCTGGCAAAAGAATCTCCAAATCTGCAGACAGCCTTCCAATATTTGGGCTCTTGTCTGAGCAATGCAGGGATAACAAAGTCTATACCCTAAAAGTGCCTGTGCTGTGCACAGCCACTTACAGACGGATGCTGCTGTAGCCACCCTGCAAACAAGCCTGCTTCTAAATTCAGCTGCTCCTTGGCTTAGCCTCTGGAAATGGAAACCCATTACTCTGATGAATGTAAATTTATTTCATATTCTTGCAAACAATCAGCTGAAGCCTCTCTGTCTGCGCCCCGATACGAAGGCAAACAATGGCTGCTGGAGAGAAGGGAGGGCTGGCAAGTAGGAACACAATGCAGAAAGTCTTGCAAGTAAGATGGAGCCAATCTGTCTTGAGTGAGCAGAGAAGAGGTGTTTTGCAGAAGTTAAAACATCACACACATTTCTTTTTACTACACAAATATGTGTATAACAAGTGAAAAAAAGACACTATTAATATGGTTACACAAAGATGAACTGGCTAGATGATCTAAAATAACTTTTTTTTTTGAGCCCCTGTAACCTGCTGGGTTTTATTTAGTGAGAATATCCTGTCTGTCTAATTTTCATTGGCACATCAATTTTCTTGCAGTGCCTGATTCTCTTTCAACATCTGTTGCTCAGTTTGACAGTATTAATTCTGGATTTTTCCCCAGATCCGATTAGTTGAAGATCGTAGCGAATGCTGGCAAGAGATCTAAGTTTTCTGTCTCTCTTCTTCATAATGAAAAAATGTTTTCTTGAGATTCATAATAATCGCTATCACTGTATTTGATACTGAAAAACATAAAGGTGTTTAGAGAACTCTTATACATACTAATAGAAATAGGTTTTCTTCTCTTTCCAAACATTTTCTCCACCTGTCCCTACACACACCTTATTATTCATGGCTACTGTACCTATGAGCTGTAAGCACATTCCTCTAAGCATATATGGTGAAAATGATCAATATTTCCTGTGTGTAACTGCTGGAGTGTTCTTCTAAAAACACTGGTGAAGGTCACAGAGCACCAAATAGGAACACATATACAAGCACATTGTATTTTTTTTGGTTATAGTCAGTAGGCACAAGTGGGTGCTCTGCGCCATTAATCATGTCTCAGACACAGCCCTTGCCCCAGGGAGCACACAATCTGTGTTTAAGGGAAGAGCCAAGGTGCTCTCAGGCAGAGCAGAGAAGCTCACAAGTAACATTTGTCAGTTTGATCGGTGGCAGCTCCATACATGAACAACATCTATTTTTGTTCAGATGATGGCGACTTAGGAACCCAAGCAGAACGAGGAAGCAGCTCTGTGAAATCCCTCTGCCAGTGCTGCTCGTGTATAAGAAGAACTGAGAAAAGCACATTGGTTGCTCCTTCAGGAGTACAAGGGCTCAACCACCACAAGCCAGCCTGTAGAAAGCAGAAGGAGGTGCAGGAAGAGAATCCAAACTGTCCCTGATGGTTTAGGAGAAATAAACAAGTCAAGTAGAGCCAAATGAAATAGCTACCTTCATTCATTTGGTGTAAATGAGATATAGGGGAATTCTGTGCTGCCCAAATTAAACTCCACTGTTTGCATTTGACCTGCAAGGATATGGTTAAAACAACAAGCTAGTAAAATAGTCTTGGCAGCAATGTTCTAGATGGATGTGGACAGAGCAAAATGCATTTGCAGTGCCAGTGAAAAGGATGTTGCAGTAATCAGGATGGGAGATGAACAGTTTCTGGATGAGCATTTCAGCTGTCTGGCAGGATTGGAGAGGCTATATCTAAGATTTTTTTTAAAAGACCCAAACCAACCCTGCAGGACTCAGGTATAATGTGACTGGGAGGACCCAGAAAACATTACAGGACAAGTGTGATGCTCCAGTTGCTGGCCTGAGTAGCAAGTGGCATTGCAGTGTTGAAGGACATGACAGGGAGGTAGCTTGGAGAGAAAGATTAAAAGCTCTGTTTTAGTCATGTTCAGTTCAAGCTGATGGTCAGACAACAACAAGGCTTGGAAGACAGACCAATTTTATTTTGAGCGGAATGAGACGGGTCTGAAATGCAGAGATAAAGCTGTGAGTTTTCTGCAGAGTGACAGCAAATTTAAATTAGGTTCAGAAGGGTTAAATAGTTTACATATAAATAGGTTCTAAATATCTGCAAGTGATAAGGAGAGGCTCTTTACAGGTAAGTGTCCCGTATAAATGCAGGCACAATGAATGTACATCCCCTTCCTAGAACCTGTATAATTGTATATACATTTTACTTCATTAATGAGATGCCCTTGTTCAAAGCACTGTTGACTCTGCCAGTTATTATACAGGGAAACAAAATCTACCTACAGCTTGGTGTAGGTATCTAGTATCCTGATGTGAGGATCTTAAATAAAATAAATCAAGCTGATCTGAAAAATGATCTCGTTCCAGACTAGGAAATCCTGATTTGCATAGAGGCTGATCTTTGCTCTTGCTTGTGATCAAACAAATAATAGATATCCATCAAGCTGTTCTTCCTACAGTTCTGAAAAAGAATCATTTTGACTTTTAAATACATGGGAGGTGTTGAGATATTGCTTAAGAAATCTGAGAACTATCATCTGATTGTGGGTAATTTATTGCCTGCCTTTGGGTATTAGCAAGATCTGTCATTCAGCTTTGTAGAAATCCAGATGCTTTCATAAGGCACTTGACTTTTACAGTCTTTCCATTTAAAAATCAGCTGTCCTCACTATTTCAGTTCTAGATCTTTTGATCCTTGTGCTTTTATGTACTGGACTGTTCAAAGTTAACAGGGAGCTGCCAAGTGTACAAATGATGTTTTAGCTTAATTAGCTCTGGCTTTCTCTCCTTAGCATGAACTACACATAAATGCATGCAAATATTATTGATTCAGAGTGGCTGATCTATAATACTGCTCTGGAGGTGAATTACCACAGACAAAAAGGCAGGAGAACAAAGTGCTCTGTGTAAGCTGCACTATTAACAGCAGGACTTTGGAAGGCTGACTTTTACACTGCAGCCTCCTTGGGCTGGAGGGCTTAACTTCCTCATCTGTATCGGCACAGGCACTAAAGCTCCCCGTTTATTTAAGTGCCATTGCGTGAAACATGCGGTTTTTCTTCATGGTTGGCACCTTACACAT
This sequence comes from Oriolus oriolus, assembly GCA_013400235.1. Classification (NCBI taxonomy): domain Eukaryota; kingdom Metazoa; phylum Chordata; class Aves; order Passeriformes; family Corvidae; genus Oriolus; species Oriolus oriolus. The sequence goes on along the minus strand of VXBT01004356.1, from coordinate 471,420 downwards.
CTGCACATACTGCTGACAATGTTTGGAACATCTTCAGTCACACCACAGTCACAGTAAATAATTTCGTATTTTGACGGCTCTGCACAAGCACTCACAGCACAGGATGCATCTGCCTGTATCTTCTTAAAGGTGTAACTGCTTCTGTTCTACAGCCACTTTCCCAGCCACAACTGATTTGGAAACATGCATTTTCATCTCATCTCCAGGAATTAGCTGGCAGATTTCTTCATGTGTATGTGAGTTGTCAGTTTGATGCAGAGGTCTCCTCAGATAGTGGTGCTTTGCACCCTCTAACACTGCTGCTGTTCTGTTACCCCTGCTCACCTACCCTGGAATGGGCAAAACTGGAATTGGCTAGAGCTGAGGTCACTTTAAGTAGATTTCAAAGGCAGAATTTTAACCCAGGTGGGAATGGTAGTGCCTTCCATGTGCTGGTGTTTCATATTTTAACAGCGCATTTTCAAATACCATTTTACTCTGCCAAACGTCAATTACTTGGTCTGACACTTTATTTGCCACTTGATCTGCATCACAGAAAAGCCCATAGAAGAATTCTTGCTTTTACCTCCCAAGTGGGGTCTGAAGACATTGTCAGCCACAAGGACAGAACAAAGCCCTGAACATCTAATTACATTCACTGCGCTGAGAGTGGCTGGGGTCTAGTGGTAAAAATGTTACAGTAAATCAAGATGCATATGCCTGAGCAGGAAGGATACAGATTTAAAGCTGGACAGCAACACAGGCTCTGGACAGTCTGACCACTGGAGTTTCTGTGTCTGCAATCTGTTCTTGGTAAGAGCAGATTTGTATGTAATTAAGCATAGGAAATAATCATCTATGCTTTCTCTGTTAATAGTTGCAGCATCATTTACAAAGTCCCTTTTCCTGGCTGGAGCAAACATTACTGCAGGAGATGGATGACCCAGCAGTACGTGGCAGGATGAATGTGAAGGGCTTGCAGCACACGGTGCCGTGGGAAGCTCTGCCATCTGGAGCACCAACCATGGCCGTGGCACAGGTCCTTCTAGCAGGTACCTCACACACAGAGGATGGCGTTTCCCTGGCTCTGGCCGTAGCTGACTCCACATTTCTCAGCAAACGGAGCGGCCTTTGCCCGTGGCTGTGTCTGCGCCGCCGGGCAAGGAACAGATTGGCTCTGGCTGGCAGTGCTGAATTACTCCCTGGAGTTGACAAGCGCTTCGTCTTCGCCACATGTGCTTTGTTCAGTCTTTCAAAAGCCCTTTAAACTTCCACTGATTAGAGGTGGCTGAACTGAAAACAGAGCTCTGCCCTGGTTTTGATCAGCAAATAGAAGCTCAAGTGCTTCTTTGGCTTAAAGGTACGCGTATAAATCGAGCCTGGGAAATTTGCAGGACACGCTTCTGTCAGGAGGCATTAAGTGCATGCTGCTTTATTTTAGGGCACAGTGTGATGAGTCATTTTTTGTAAATGTTCTGGCACTTTATCTTTGGGATCTGGCTTGAACCTTTCTCTGAAAAGTAAATATAGTAACAAGACTGACTGTCTTAGCATTGCTTTCCAAGCTATTCTTTCATTTTAATGTCATTAAGCTGTTAATATTTTTAAGTTATTACCATTAAAACCATGCAGGGACACATGAATGTCAGTACAAGAGAAAATTAAATTTGGGAAGTTTTTTCTCTGTTTGAAGCTGAGTTTCAGACTGAGGAGACTGTTCTAGCTAACAATCTGTTAACTGAATTGTGGAGCACTTTTAGTAATCTTCCACAGTCTGACATGCTCCTGAAAAGGAACAAGAAGTTATTTAGCAGGACTTGTTCTCATGATGGGGGATAGGAGGAGAACAGAGGACCACACCGTGTGCTCATGCTTCTCTCTGCTGCTGCAGTCCAGGACCTGTTTTGTAAGAGAGCAGACACGTCAAAGATATCCCTGTACCAGGGTCAGAACCAGTAATTCCTCTGCAAGTGGAGTACATTTTGAGAGTGGTCATTGTTATATTTGTTGATTCACTGGTGCACATATTTTGAAAAATGTTTCTTTAAACACTGCAGTATATATATGGAGCTGGAATGTAAATACTGAATATCTCTTGGTAAAAGGACAGATTGCCAAAACACTTGTGTTGACCAGCGAAGGACCTATTGGGAGGTAGGTGGATCAGGAAACACCCTACAGTTGAGAATTTCAGGGCTGAAGCCCCTTCAGGAATAGGCATTTTTGCCATTTGATTTGGACAATGTTTTGCATTTATTCTGAAAGGAGCTGGGTTGTCACAGTATGAAATGCTTTGCTATAATAATGAAGTTTCATGCAAATTCTGTTTTCATTACCAAATATTTGTAAAGTGGAAGCAGAAAGGTCACTTAATTTTTAACTGTGAAAAGCTCTAAAAATCACTGGGGTAAAAAATTCCCTCAGTCTGAGTAGAATTACACCTATTTACACCTGGCTAGAATTTGGTCCCTGAATCCTTTTCATTTCTTAATCAAGCAAGCAAGTGTGAACATGCACTCCCAGCAGGGATCAATCAGCTGTGTCAAAACCAAGAACAGAATTAGCTCAATTCTGTCATTAGACACAAGCCAAAAACGTTAAGGATTTTTAAGGTTATTATTTTTTTAGGAGATGTTCAGCATTGTCATTTTCTGATTTGTCTGCAGACAGCAAAAGATGAAATACGAAAGACGCGCGAGTGTGTCTCGTGTTTTCTGAATGACTGAAATGACAAAGTCTCAGAAATCCTTTGTTTTTGTGAGATTTTCATCATCAAGAAGTCTGGATGGATCAGATAAGCTTCCTGACTTTGGGTACTTAGCCAGACTGATGAAAGAGGATTGCAGGTAGCCCTGCTTTCAGATTACAGGCATTTTAGTATTTCTCTGCCTGCTCATGCATTGATTTTTGCACTTTGTGAGTACATAAAATGTGAGCTTTTAGTACAGGCTTGTGCTAAATTGCCACAGTTTCATACCAGAATAACAAAAGTGAAAGATTTGGCAGTAAGCCTCACAGAAAACTGTTCCCACAGCTCAAGCAGTATCATGAGTTGTGAGGACTATTCTGAAGTCATTAATGCAGAATTCAGTGTGCTGTCTAATACACTGTGGTCTGCATGTGATGGAGATGTCTGACTCCAAGGATGTACAGTGTAATATCAAGATATATTGTTGAAATTTTTTCAAGACCATCGCTAAGGGAGCTATGAATATTTGCAGTTGTGTCTTTTTCAGGTTTCATTGTTTTTTAAAATATACTTTTACTAAGTACCCGTGGCTATTTCAGTTTGTAATAACAACTATCTATAAAACGAAGCACTGAGTATGCTTTGCACAAATCTTTCCTAAAAGCCGATAGACTAATTGTGCAATGACACACATGCAGGAGAAAAACCTGGAAACTGCCAGCTGAGAGGAGTGACCTGTAGTCTGCAGCCTCCACAGAGGAGCAGGCTCATAAAGACCTGAACAACTCTCACTCTGTTTCCAATATTTCCCTTTTCCTGAATCAGTAAAGCTGGTTATCTCCTGGAGAAATTGCATGTTCTAGACAGTGAGAGAGATGACTAAGCCTTTGCTTAAACTGACAGTCATGCCTTAGGTTTTAACTCTTATATTTTTTCAAATTCTGTGTTCCCAGTGTGTGACTCTGAGCTGCCTCGCAGCCTGGCAGCTGCTGCTCTCTCATGCTCACACAGACACAACAAAGCCTCTCCAGGCCTGCTCTGCAAGGACACCCAGCCCGTCCCAGGCCCAAAATGTGGAACCCAGCACCTTGAGAAGGGGGGCGAGCTGAGGGGCAGTTCCATCATTAGCTAAAGTTTAATTGGTGAATTTATGCTGATCTGCAAATGGACCAAACCTGTAACAGTGTGAAGAACTCGTGACTCGGGGTCCATCTCGGGTGCAGCCTTTGGCCTGCCCAGGGTGTGCCTCTGAAGGCCTTTCCAATAAATATCCACCTTTATTCCCTCACTCCTGCCTGGTCTCTGTTTCCAGGTTGGCCTCTTTAGGCATCAACAGAGTGAAATTTAGAATCAGTGAGACCATTGATACCTTCACTATGCATAATCTCAACGAAATTCTAGCACTTTTAAGAACAGAACATGGGCCCACTTTATCCTCTGTCACAGGAAACCTGTCGTGGGAAGCAAATCTCTGCACTATTTGTACTGTTCACCTCCCCTCGCCTCTGCTCCCCTCACTCGCACATCTCCAGGGAGCACTGGGAGACCATCACAGCTGCTCAGGCAGACCCCACCTCCACGTCACGGCCTCTGCCTCACACAAGAGCACAGAATTAGTGGGGAAAACAACAGATGCTTTGACATCTTCAGATGTCTCCGGAATGCTTTTACTACCTCAGGATGCCGTAGTGTTCACGTTGCTTGTTCAGCTTGTTCGGTGTTCAAGCAGTACTGAAATGGGAGGATACATTTTGCTCAAGACTTTAAAACACGGCCAAGTATTAGCTGGGCTATTTTTGGCTAACAAACATGTACAGACATCTTCTTTGATTGCTACTTTCTCAAAATCACTATAATTTTCAGCAGTTGCCAAGAAATTAATCCTGCTAGCAAGTCTCCCAGCCCTCATTTCCATAGATAATTAGTGGATGGGGGGCAGCTAGTCCCTACCATCATAGCTGGAGAAACCCATTGTTCTCAATCCGCAGTTTGCACCACCAAATGTTCCGTGCTAAATTTATCACTGTACATTACTTGCACGAATGCTCACGGTGGCCTTTTGGGGATTTTTCTGGACTTTTGCTGGTGTGTTACTGGACAGCCTTACCACAATAAAACATGGCTGTGATTATACCACTAGTAAACAACTCCCCTTCAAGAAGGAAATAGGGAGACAAGGTACAGAGAAAATGCAGAAAATCCTGCAAGCCTGTTCCGACTCCAGACAATGCCAGAGGCAGGTCCAGCTTCTTTGCCCTTTTGTAATTTCTACCCAGAGTAAATGGCTCTATTCCCATACTGACACTTTTCCATCTATTTTTCACTGCTGGATAAGATTCTTTGTTATTCTGGTATCCAGCACTTATCCTTCCACTACCTTCAGAATGGGGAGTAGTAAAAAGGAGGGAAGCAGTTTTAAAGGTTTCCACTCAATTCTGATGTCCAAGGGCTGGTTACTGAATTTCAGTAAAAATAAGTGCCTAAATGTCTTCCTTAATTCTCATAGCCAGTTTTTCTTTTTTATATTTAGTGGGTTTTCTTTTCCATATGTCATGCATCTTAACAACTTGTCATTAAGAGGGAGAAACAGGGTAAATCAGTGGTCTCACAAGAGAATCCCAAGTTCAAACTACTGTTAATGTTCACCTACAAAGGGGTTTAGCAAAACAAAACAACCTTAAAGACGTTTCCTAGCTACCATCACCCACCCTGTTGTTCCAACAGCATTTCACAGGAGAAAAGCCATATACTACCCACAACCAGATCTTGTTGCATTAATTTTCAAACTCCAAAAAAACAACTTTAAGGACACTTTAAGTTCTGCCAATCAATATTGTAGCGTGAGAGTCACTTTAATATTTTGATAGATGATGACTCATTCTCACATCTGAAAAATAAGTGACATTAACTCTGGGATTAAGTCATTGACAAGACAGAGGTAATCATATACATGTAGCATTATGCTGGTTTTATTACCCTGAATCTTTTAAGCCTGCACATACTCAACAAAGAAGTAATGTAAAATGGAAAATCCAATTAGCCCACGCATATGCTTCCTGAATACCACTACCTCTACCAGCTCTGCATGGTGATGAACTGAACAATGCATTCATAGCTCATAAAAGAATTGTCATATACAGCTTTGTAGCCTTGCATTTAGATTTTGAAAAGAGATTAATTTACTTCATTTACAGATGATGAAAGCATGAGGTGTTGCATGGGTTAAAAAATACCTTTTATGGAAAACTTCAGCAATTCCATCTCATTTATAAACAAGTTTTAAAAGTGATAAAGTTTAGGAATGCTAAATCAAGAATGAGAATCCTAGTTCTAAAGCAAGCAGAATTAAGAAAAAAAATCCTAGAAAAACAACTGCATAATGAAAATCAAAATGTATCTGTTTAATCTATATACATTGACAGTTTATATATTTAGGTTTAAACTTTGTGAGGCATACGGAAGGCATTTCTTAATTCAAGAACACACTAATATCTCTGTGAAATATTTGGCAGTGTAAATGCATCTCAGAGACTTTTTTTTTCAATCTGTAATGAGCAAGCTGCAAAATTAAGAGTTCCATAAACCAAATCTGGTCTGCAGGCTCACAGCATCTCAGTGCAAAGATGTGTATATTGAATTTCATGAGAAGCCTCGAGTCCAACCCTCATGGCTGTCAGGGGGAGCAGTCTAAGCCCTTTCAGGTTTTGTTTTGCCAGTGCAAAGAAGCTTTCAGCCTTCTTTCCTAAGTTCCTAATTCTTTCTGAATGCCTGCAGCCATGCTTTATTCCAGGTACCATTTTCCTGGGAAGGTTGGCAGAGAATTGTACAAAGTATTTAAGGTCCAGTAGCATCAACACTTCCTCACATGTGTGAGAATACCTTGAGCGATACTACTAAAAATAAAAACTAAAAACTGCCAAAATGGTAATCACAAGTGCCACAGCTTGTCAGTGGTGCAGGCTCCGTCTCCCTCACAATGAAAACACACAAAAAACTGCTCTGAGCAGATTAAGTCCAGATGTTCAAAAACACAAGCACCAGGAGCCCAGCCAGCCAGCACTGGACAAAATCAGACCATTAGGGGTCAGTGAGCAGAGACTGCTCCCTGCTCCCCAAAGGTAAGCCCCAAGGCAGTGCCCAACCTTCTTGCCAACTCTCCGTGCATTAACCCTCCCTGGAAAGGAATGGGAAATATCCCCTGGATTCCTTTTCCACTCATGTGAAACATGTAGGTGTGCACCCTCGAACCAACATGCAAAAATAGGCCAGATTTGTCACTGGACATTGACAGAACAGAAGAAAACAAATACAAGAATTGACCCATTTCTACTTGGTTCTGGCCACTGTCAGCACAGATGTGTACTACCTATAACTTTAACAATAACCCATTATACTGCTTCCTTTTAAATTCAGGCATATAGAATACGTTGTTTATGACTTTATCACTGATATAGAAAAGATTATGCTTTTGAAAAATCCAGAAGTTTCCATTATGGATTTTTTTATAAGTTTCTTTATTTGATTTTAAAACTTTTAAATTGCTTTAAGTGTGTGAAATTCAAATGCAGTATAACTGGGATTAGAGACTAATTTCAGAAAATAGAATCTCATTCTTTATAAGCCCTTCTTTATTTTCTTTATATGAGTTTAAATGACAGCTACAGATACACCCGATTTTCTCCTGCTTTGCAATTTTTACATCCATTTAGGATCCAGGATAACAAAGTACATGGACTCTGACTCCAGAGTCTGTTCCCAGTTCCTAAAGTCTGTTTAAATTTAAGCCAGAGTTTGAGTGGCCTACAGGAACTAAATAACCTGGCTCATAATATCCTCCCTGAGCTGGTGAGGAACTCCTGACACCATATAAAATACATGTACAGCTCAGCACACAGGAGCTCATGATTAAGACGAAGTTTCCGTGGGAAGTTGATGGCTGAGTTTAGAGGGCACTGCCACAGATCTCAGCAAGTGTGCTCAGACAGGGATAGAGAAAGAGCTCTCCTCTCATTACCCACATGAAAGATAACCAGGCCTGGGTTTCTCCACAGCTGTCTCGTCCTTCAGATCATTATTTTCTTTGACTGTTGTGGCATTTGGGGTGTCAGAGAACAATGCACGGACACTCCAGAGAACACATTCAGCAAGTTCTCAGGAAACAAGGTCAGCTTTCTGTGCAGGTACACAAACACAGTCCAACACACCCATGTTGCACCCAGAGTACACACATCATCTGGCCTGAAAATCCCAGGGAAAACCACTGGGTTCTCCGTAAAACGTCAATTTGTCTGCATATCATCTACTGAACGTTCTTGAATATATTTGTTTAATAGGTAGTGTGGTATTTATAGTCACCACTTTTTAGATAATTAGGAAAATTGACATTGCTACTTTCAAATGTGCTTTTAATTTAGTCTCAGAACAAGAGAAAATCAGCCAGGAGCCAAAAGAGATGTCTAAATCCATAGCCCTGGCTGAGCTTGGCTTCAGCAGAGCACTGTTTTCGCAGGACTAAGATGGGGAATGAAAGAGCACCACAGGACAGAGACACTTTCATTCAGATTCATTCTTGCTGAAATGAAAGTGAAGTGTAATTAAAGCTTGGAGATTTTCCAAGGAGCTCTAAATAACAATACATCTTCCTTTTATTCAGATGTTTAAATAGCTTTCAAAAAAAACTTGATGAACATTTTAAATGTTATTTTTTGCTTTAAAGCCCAAGAGAAATGGCCATATTCGTCTTTAACTTAAATCCTAAAATCCCCATGAAAATACGTTCTCTTAATTTAATCAAGATTTTGTTTATCCTAAATTAGAACGATCTAACTTTAGGCACTGAATGTTAAAGAAGTGTTTTCACCTTATTCTTCCTCTGTAGGCAGTGAGGAAGGGGGCTTGCACCCAGTCTGAGACAACCCTTCTTTCTGGAAGGATCTGGCTCCCACCACCAAATACAGAGGAGCTACTGGCAATCCACGGTAAAATCTGGCTTTAGAACTCAGCTGATCTCCTTCCACACCTCTGAGTGATCTCCTGTTCACCTGACTGCTCCTGTCCTTGCCTGGACCCACTGTGGGCTGGCTTAGGTAGAGAAACCTGTAGCAAATGGATGTTCCCCTCCAAAAAGGAACTGCTCCCTGTCTTTAGCTCCCTGAAGCAGCTCATCCCACTCCAAGAATGAGCACGTCAAGCTCAGCCCAAGGCTGACAGTGAGCCTGGGAACACAGATGGAGGCAGAGGAGAGGAAAAAGGGAGTAACAGCCCCGTTCAGCAGCTCAGTTATGGTATGAACTGGTGTATCCTGAAGTGGTTTAATCCAGTGATTCAAAATGACCACTAAATGAGGGACCCTATTTATATGTGTGCATTTCTTCCATCTGTGCCTGTTTATATTTATCTCTTAGGTATCTATAAAGACAGATATTTATCTTTATGTGAATATGTTTTTCACCAGGCTTTTCAAGTTTATGGTGTGTATAACAGAAATCCTTTCTCTCAGTTTTTATGTCCTCCAAGAACCAGGGGCTCATCTTTCTCCTTAAAGAGATGCTTTCACCTCTTCTGCTTCTCAATTTCAGTGATCACCTGCTCTCAAATGATTCTTTAATAATTTCCATGAGATATTTGCTGATAGATACGCTGTGGGATCTAGCACACACAGCTGGCTGAAATAGCCTCGTGGCATATATAGTTAAAATGAATAAATTAAAGATAATATTAATAAAACTTTGCACTTTTCCAAGTCCATCCTTCAAGGATCTCAAGGCACACAGAAAATGTTAAATGATTAAGACTCCTGAGATCATTAAAGATGCAAATAAACCTGCTTGTCTGCTAAGACAATGTGTGCTAATTAATTTATTTATTGTGTTTGGGGAAAACTTGTATAACTGATTTATAACCCTCCAAAAATAAAGGTCTGTAACTGACATTTTCTTATTTACAGTGCAGCCAGCAATTAATTTTGTAATTTATTTGTAGAAAACATTAAAAAGCAATAATCTTTGCCTCTTATGTATTATTTTAGAGAACAAAATAGCTGAATCTAAACAACAGCAAAAAAATTAATACCTTCATACCAATTAATTGTTCCTCAATTAGTTTATAATGAATGAACCCTAATGTATGCAGTAGGACTAAGTTCAGGTCAAACAACTCTTTAGAATTAACAATTTGATAATTGTCTGAAAGATACTACATACTGTAAATTTTAATCTCTCAAATGCCCAATTTTCTTTTTGGAATCAAATATTTTAACATTCTCCTAATGGTCTCTTTATACTTCATGACAATCTGGAACAGAAATGTAAAGTTATGTGAATGTTTTCAGGCTGCAGCTCTCTGGATAAATGTCGTGAGTGGCAGAGAGTGTACCTGCATTCTCAGTCTGTTTTCTGTTCACCCAGTTCACTTCTCAGAACAAGCCTATGCTACCCTTCATGAAAAATATTTATTTCAGATGTGAGATTCACTCCCTTAAACACTTTAGGCAGATTTTTTTTTTCTCATTGTCACTGGGAAGGCTAAACAGTGCCACAGTTGCAACAGGGACGAGAGACATAGCTTAAAGGAGAGAGAACACTAACGTGTTTTTCGATCGAGCCCTGTGTTTTGTTTAGCTTGTAGCCTTTGCTGTGGCCCATTTAGCTTTGAAAGAGCTCTGCTTCTGATCTCTGTACCATTCCCACTATCCACCCTCATCCTGCATCAACTCCTACAAGGACCTTTTATCTTACTAACAGAATCTGGGATGAAAGCAGACACAGATATGTAAAGTACCAAAGGCAGTTTCCATGTGCTCACACTCTGCTAAATGTGGCTCAGCGACACAGCTCTTCAGCATAAAGATATGCCAAAATAAATCAAACAGGACTCACCTCGAGAGCTGCTCTAAGAAGGGGGCAGGCAGCCCTCTGGGAGCACAGGGCTCTTCAAACTCTCTTTGTACTTCTCTCTGCTTTCTCTTATTTTCAAGACAATTAAGACAGTGTCCATGCTCTGAGTTCACTCGAACACAGGCTCTTCAACTGTCCTTCATCTAAAAACAAAACCAAAAGACAAAAATCTACCCCAATTTTCCCATTTTCCCATTCAGCTTTGTTGGTGAAAAACGAGCAGCACACGTAGACCTTGAAGTGCCTGCTCTGAGACCCTCTCTGACTAATACAAGACTTAAAGCGAGTGTTCCCGTGCTAGAAAGAAACCCAGCACAGTCACGGTCCCCACCGCACAGCTCTGGCCCACTCTTGGGTGGAAGGGCTGCAAGTGCACTAACACGAGGTGACTGTGTTTGGGTTCTGTCCCCCCGCAGGAGAGCGTGCTGCCTGGTGACTTTGGGCACACAGTCAGGAGGGTCTGGCCGCACGCCCTCGTGCAGGGACAGCGGTGCTCGTGCCCACGCAGCGAGGGCTGCGGTGGCACTGCAGGCACCCCCTGGCAGGGAATGCAGGGCACCCTTGAGGGCTCCGAGTGCGAGCTCTTTGCACCGCTTTTGCTGGGACTCGGAGAGCCCCACAGCTCCACGTGTGGCTGTGGCCACCTGCTCTCCGCAGTGATGCGATAACACGGGAGGCTCTCAGCCAGATTTTAAGGCACCCTGCAAACCAGGACATTTTTAAATGAAACATTCATAAGTAATTTTATTCTTTTAAAATACAATATCCAGATTGTCAAGTTTCCAGATTTGTTCTGCAAACCATACCAGTGTGTCAGTAAAAGATATTAGTCTAATGACATATTAATGTGGCATCAGTGGGAGACACCCAATTACAGTGTTTCATACAGCTTGCTCCATCTCTTGCTGTGTATGGCTAATGAACAAAGACAGGAACTTTTGGAGAAAGGGAAGATATGATGATAATTTTTTGAATCTGGCCCTCAGCAATTGTGGTCATCTGTGAAATTACTTTTCCTGTAAGCAGAAAATTCTCCCTTTGGATATTTAACGGAAGAGCAATGGAAAATGGAAAATGCTTCCATAGTGAATCAGGATAGCAGTATTTAAAATGAAATTAATAAAGGATCAATGATATATAAAGGCCCAACTTCATTCCAGAAAGCATGAATACTTTATTGACTGTTAGATTTTTAAAAGAATCCTGATTGTACTTTGCACATCATTCACAAAACCTTTTGCTCTGCAATTTGGATGAATGCTATACAGAAATTGGAGAATAAATCTGAATGGTTTAAGGGTGTATAATGCAGGCAGATACTTTCTCCTCCAAGGCACATGCTCAGAACTACTCAGGTTAGCAGTCAATCCACTGTCAACTCACCCCACGTCTCAGCAGATAAAAGTCTGCAGCAGAACAAAACTGTTTTAGTGAGAACCCTCTCCAGTCTCCTGTTTGTCCTACTAAAAGAAGGCTGAGAGCAGCAGAGAGCTGGCACTGCCACTGAGACAGGGAGCAGAACTTACTACTTTCTGATTTTTTTCCTGATTCAGGGAGGGGGAAAAAAAATTATTCTCTTCTATTTCTTTTTTATGTTAGGCATACCAGCAAACCCTGGAGCAATGCAGAAAATCTGCCCATCCTGTCACCTGCAAGTTCTTTCACAGTGTGCAATTAGTGCTTAATATGACACTTTTTCAGACATTGGTGGAAGAGGGATTTGATTTTATGTTAGCAACTTCAGCATCTGATGGACTTCTTTGCTAGTGGGACATTTGCTAACAGAGAAAAAAGCCTCTAAAAAGCAATCAGCTGGTGAGGAGCCATGCATGAATTAACAGAACATGTATTGATCTTCGCCCCCCCCAGGAGCAGGAATAAAGGCAGGCTGCCCAGCAGTCATGGGGCTTGCTGCTCTCAGTGAGTCAGGCTCCCTGCTTGCCACAACCACTTGCACCATTTTCAGTTCCTGTTGGCTACAGCGGAAGCCAGTGGAGGTTGGAACTGAAGCAGCATTTTGTTGGCATGTGGGCAGTAATCCAGCAAAACAAGGGCTTCTTTCCATTGCCATATGGGTCTATTTTCTCTCCTACACAGACCATCCATCCCATTAGTCAAACGGTGTAAACAATTTTCTTGACAACAAAAAATGTATCACGCATCAATCAAAAAGAAACTCTAATGTGCCAACGACTACCTCAGTTAAATGTGCCTTTTGCTTACTTTATTTCAGCTGGTGTAACTCTGGCAAAGGTATGTAAATACCCCCCCAACCTGACTGATGAGAGACCTGTGCTATTGCAGACCCAGGGAGTTTCACCTGGACAAGAATAACTCCCCACAAGCAGGAGGGATGCTCCTCTGGCGATGCAGAGCTGCTCTGCAGGCAGACACCCATCATGGCACAGCTGTTCTAACAGAGGCCATTTTTAAAAGTCTACAAATTAAACTTGAAGAAAGCTTACAGTGTAATTACTGAAGAGAATGAGGACACAAAGGGAGGGAGGAAGGAATCTTTCCAAATGCCTGTAAACTCCTTAGGGGGCTAATCTTCAGAGAAGGGAGGCATCAGAAATCAAATCTGATGAATAATTTTCTCAGTCCAGACAGCACTGAAATATCATCTGACACAGATATCCAGTTTCTATCCAGCCCCCACTTCTGTTTAATGGTTAGATAATCATGGATCATAAGTTTGGGTTTAATAACAGCCACAGCAGACACTTTATTAGCAGATTTTGCAGGCTACAGGGTTGTCATTTGTCATTATAGCAATTTTCTGGCTTAAATACTGCATCAATTTGTTTCTGCTTTTTTTTTTTTTCTGAATTAATGAAGTTAGATCTATCTCTCTTCATTCTGATTCTCTAGTACTATGAGTAGCTACCTTGCCTATTTGAGAGTTTTCTGGCCTGAGAAAATCTAACACATACAGCTACTAACTCACAGGGCTTCTAAGAAGGACCAGGAGGAGTCTCCGTTTCAGAGCAACTGAAGAGTTTCACAGATTTATTCAATCTTTCTAGGCCTTCTGTAAATCAAAGCAAACTCTCTGACAAATGTCCTGATTGATACATAGAGTGTGTGCTGAAGAAAATCCCCTACCCAGAAAGTGCCCAGTGTTTAGAACACACCTTGCACAGCGGCTCTGGAAATGAAGAGGAGACATTGCCCGAGGATGACCCCGACACACGGACGCCCTCCGGAGCGAGCATCGGGTGCAAGACGTGCGGTGCACTTGGCCTTCCCTGCATCCCCCCTGGTTTCACTGTCCTGGTGGAGCTCCATGAGACAGAGAGCCTTTCTTGAGCCTCCACATCAAAGCCAGGAGTGCTGCAGCGTGGATGTGCTGGCACACCCCACACAGCACAGAATTTTGCTTAAACCAAAATTGTGCGGTTTGACCAAAAGTCGTCACGGCCAGTCAGGGCACAGCAGTGAGGAGGTCAGTGCTATTTCAGATATGAAATGAGGCTTTAGATAAAGTTGCACATGGCCCAGTGGAAGGAGTCCCTGCCCATGGCAGGGAGGTCGGAACTAGGTGATCTTTAGGGTCCCTTCCAACCCAAACCACTCCAGGATTCTGTGATAAATCACTAAGCTGCTTTGCAGCTCTGTTTTCTGCACAGCAGTGTGTTACTGTTTGTAAAGCATTTCAAATGACTGATGTGTATGTTTATTACCGTGGTGCCAGCGGCTGCCAGGCATTATTTTAGTGGGAAAATTAGAAAGCTACTACAAATACTTAAAAAATAATCACCTCTCTTCTTTTGAATTTTCTCCTCAAGCTCAGAGTCAGTTCTGTACTCTAGCATTATGTTTCTCCATCTGAAGCTGTCTGAGAGCACAGGCAACTGGTTAAATTTAACTGGAATTTTAAACAGATTAGCATTCATGTGTTTTCCAGCTGTTTGTTCCCATTAGAAGAAAAGCACTGTGGGTGGATGCTGTATCAGGAAGGGAGTGAAGGAGTCATGAAATCAAGAAAAAATGCATGTATTAGTATCTGAAAAGAAATAATCTTCATTTACAATGCATTTTTGCAAGCTATTCAGGACCTTCAGTTCAGAATTTGCTTGTGGTTGCATTTGTGCAAGTGAAAACTATGCATTGGAACATTACAAGCTAACTTGGAAGTGTCATAAACCCCTTGAACATGACACACAGGTAACATCTTTAATGTTTTACAATTCTAATGTAGCTGTAGATTGGGGTCTTGTTTGTATTACAACCTTTAGCACTTTTGCCAGCAACATACCTTATTCTCAACCCCCAGAAAAGACGTGAATGTTTGGTTTTGTTCTGTCTGGCCATAGAGAAGCCAATAGGACTGAGTTAATTGCTCCCACTAGTCCTGTTGCTTTACCCTAAGTTTACAGACACTGAAATAGCTGTAGTACAAAGGCATGAAAACTAAGCCAACCAACCGAAAAGTTATCTGTTCCACAGTTCTTACTCCAATTAAATGGAAATTATGTTCATGCACAGATAGTATGTGCTGATCTGGGCCTCAGGCAGAGATTGAAAACAATCCCTTAACTGCATATATGTATATGTGTTTTACACTAATCTCTTACTTTGGGCAAAAAAGCATCACTTGAGTAATTTGTTTGCTCAGAAAATAACAGAGATGTGCTCACGCTGCCTGGTTTGAAAACTCCTATTCTGGGTGCCTGTAGCATGCTCACTACTGGAGAGCAGCACAGCCACAGGAGGGTTTCTCTCCACCATCCAAAGTTCCAGACAGGCCATGGGGAGCGGAATGAAGCCCTGGCAGCGGGTTTCTGATCCCACGGATCCCACCAGGCCGTCGAGCTGGCGCAGGGGCACCGAGCCCTGGTTGTGCTGGGGAGCAGAGTCTCACAGCTCAGCCACTGGCTGCCACTGCAGCTGCACAGCTGCAGCTTTGCTGCAGTTTCCTACTTGAGGTTGAACAGCAGCTACTTTTAAAAAAAGCTAAACTATTTTTTTGATAGAAAGAAACTTTAATTATGAAAGCTTGAAAACTCTCACCAGATTAGGAATCCAGATGAGGAGACTTCTTATACCCTTACCCAGGCATTTTAGAACAAAACAGGACAACAAATTTGTCTCGTGAAGTTTCTGTCTCCAGAAGCCTTCCAAAAAGAGGCTTCACTTTTAGATTATCCCTGCTGGAAGAAGGTGTCTGTAACTGCTTCTTCACATTTTATATCTGCACATTGGAAGCGCCAGGTGCCTTTTCCAAACCAATTTTTCAGGATTAAAATGACAGTAGCTGCAAATTTATTCAATAAACAAGCTACCTCCTTTTTTTTTTTTGGGGAGCAGTTAGAATAAAACCATCAATATGGTTGCTTAAATGTAGCTCATTTCTAACACACACAGGAGTCAAGAGCAACAGCAACTACATTAATCATCTGATTTCTTGGAAGATCTCCTGCTTTGGAACGCACTTCCTTTGGCATTCTTGGAGTGTACTGTACCTTTCTGTGTCTCTAAAGTGGGTAGTGCAGAGATGACAAAACACAGTTTTAATTTCTATAGAGAACAACTTTTGTAAGGATTCCCACTCCCATACAGCACTTCCTGCAAGAATAATTCAGAATGGCTTTGGGGTCTTTCCCCTCCACACTGGATTAAAATACCAGCCCTGTAGTTCTGCTGACGGCCAGATGGCAGCTGACACCTACAAAGACATGATGAAGGTATGTACAAATCACTGAGTTGGGCAGCAAATCCATACACAGGAGGGCACTCTGCCCTGTGCTGCTGAGGGACATGTCTCTGCTTTACCTATTTACCTGCATTCCATCCCTCAGAACTGTTCAGCAGCTGGGGATGTAGCTCTTGGCACCTCCCTGCATCAGGGGCTGTGATGTCTCCAGCATGAAGAGCCTGAGGTGATTTTCATGGAGCTTATTGAACACAATTTGAAATTAAATAAAGGGCTTCTTTCTAAACTGGACACAATTAGAATGTGACTCGGGTGCACAAAGCTCAGGGACTAAAATCACTTCTGGTTTAACGTCACTGAAGTTAGAAGGGGCAAAAGCAGTGATGTATTGGCCATAATCTCATGGTTATGGGCTCCTTAAGGCCCATGCAGACATCTCTTCACTGCATTACCTCATTATACTCATTTTAGCTGCTTTCCTGTTTCGTACAGTTGGTGCCACTTACAAGGACAGTGACAGTGGTCCGAGCACTCGGCAGCCGCGCTGCTCAAGCCAGCCCTGGGGTCTGACCACCAATTTAAAACACCTCTTTATTATAACATAAGATGATGATACTTGTTTACTAACTTATTATCCCAGCACTTAGTAAACAAGATGTCACACGAATAATTAATAGTTCCCAAAAATCTCATAATTATAATCTACTGGTACTTCTCAGTGCGCTCCTCTGACTGCTGATCCAAGCATCTGCAGGTCAAATAGTTGTCAGAAATTAGCTAATTATATCCTTTCCCATGAGGATGAAAATCTTTAAATTTAATTAAAAGACCTTAACTCCAGTCCTGTACATTAAGGTCTATTTCCCACTGGATTTTCTTGTGTGTGACTCACAGAGATAGGCTTAACATTCATATTAGCAGAGACTCTCATCTGGGGGTCAGCTCCTTGCCCAGCATTGGCTGAAAGATAATTTGATGAAATGAGTCTCTGTCATCAACTCATCTTGCTACTTCACTTTCACAACAAAAAATAAAATAAAATTTTAAAAAGCACTGATAAACCATCTGAATGTTAAAGCTCATTTTGTGCCAGTATGCCTCATACTCCAGGTAGCACGGAAAAGATTCACTCACAACACTTGGTCTGATGTATTAATCAACATCATTGCAAAGGTCCCAAAAAAATTATGAAAGGAGTGAAAATGTTAAGCAAGAGGCACAACTAGGGTTGATTTGGCCATGTAGAGTAGGCTGAGGTAAATAGATTATGGAACCAAAATACTCCTCCTTCTCCTTCACAGGTTTTCAAAAGAAGGAATAAATAAATTACCTCAGCATTTCCACCAAGTTAGAGAATCCTATAAATCTATATATTTTTTGCTTTGGTATAAGCATGCATTAATTGTTAAAAGTATGTTTTGCACTACTGATTCTTTGCTGAGAAGACAGATTTATTACAAAAATCTGGATATTAGCAGAAAAGAATTTAAGATGGCTCTGTTACATCCACATTTACTGTAATACTTGGATTAGGAAATCTAAAAAGGAATAATTTCCCTGCAGTTCACTGTAATGCCTCTAAATTGGTTATACTATTGTTACTGAGCAGAGATTCACCCAGGGTTCCTAATTGTCAAATCTCCCTTTTTAGGGCTGTTAGACTGCCATGAGTTCTTTTACATCGTTCAGAACTGACAGCGAGCATTATATAATTGATAACAAGAATACAAATGCAATTTAGCCCTATCAACTGTTTTGCTCTTCAGATCTACTCCAACTCAGATTAAAGCAGATACTTTTGATGCAGAGGTAAGAGAATGTTTCTCTTCAAACCTCTTTGTGGACAAGGAGACCTTCATAACAACTGTCTTTTGTAAGGAATTTTGCAGTTTAAAAACAAAAACAAACCCTAAAACTCGGTTTAAGAAACAAGATTTTTTAAAAAAATTCAAAAAAGAAAGAAAGAAAGAAAGAAAGAAAGAAAGAAAGAAAGAAAGAAAGAAAGAAAGAAAGAGAAAGAAAGGAAATCGTACTTGAAAATGTTGGTAGGAAATAACCAGATGCACTTAAAAGGAATCAGTGGAAATATAAAACAAGTTGTCTTCCTCACTAAGGACAGCAGATTCTGCAGCCAGGCTGATCCATTCTGAATTAAAAACCAAAGCTGAATCTCGCATGCCACTGTGTGAGGCACTCACTGCTCACCTGAGCCTGTGTGCAGAAGGTTTCTGCAAGGTGCTGACTCACACGAAGGGCTCCACACCGAGCGCAACCCCTGCAACCCTGGCTGCTGCAAAGCAAGCTGCTCTCAGGTGGGTTAGGAGGGCATTTTTCTGCTGCCTCCTGCTCTTGAAGATCAGTGAAAAACTTTTTTGATACAACAAAAGGGGACAAAGATTTCTGTCCAACAAGCACCGAAGGTCTGCTGACATTCCTTCAGGTGACAGGTAGGAAGAATTCAACCGCGCATAGTCCAGCAGCGCTCCTCAAGCTCCTGCTGCTGAGCTGCTTTGTAGAGAAAGCTGAGGGATATCAATTTTTTATCACAGGGCCTTCACCTTAAAGACAAAATGACATGGCACAGTGGAGAAGTTCAGAAGCACAGTGGGAAGAATGCTGAAAGAATAAGAGCAACCCCAGTAAAAAGAGGTTTGCTGCAGGTAGAGGCAATACAGACTGATTAATAATGGAAAGGGAGAAGGAGGCTCCCCAGCCTCTCTAACTCACAGGATGGACACTTTGATCTGAGTCACTCCTGGTGTAATGCTGAACACCGGAGACAGAGTCAGACCGTAAATCTTAATATCCCGGCCTGTTATGATGATGACTAATTTATTCTAGACTGAAGACAAGGGGTTATAAAAACGAATTTATGGCCACTGTATTTATTATAATTAATTTTCCCCACAGTGAAAGCATAGTGATTTGGAAAAAAAATTACCTTTCTAGAAGTACCTTATTTAACAGCCCATTGCTGCGTTAAGGTGCCCGGCTGCATCCAACATTTACGCAGTAAAGAGAGCAGAGTTCTCGCACTCAGGAAAGGAGTGATTGCGTCAGCCACAGCAAATCCGGATGACTCAACATCCCAGAAGGTCTTTTCTTCTTTTAAATACCCATTTCGCCCGCATACGGATGAGATTGGATGTTTCTGATGTAAAAGCAAGACTGCCATCCACGACTGCTTGCTTATGTTTAAATGAATAAAATGATATTTGTTTCTTCAGCAAGTGCGTGCCTGCACCGAACCAACCTGGCAGAGGAATACTGATTTCCCTGCTGAGCCCCTCTGCTCTCAGCTCCTGAATAATCCCCGCATTCAAATAAATGGTGATTGCTGCTGAGTCTTACTGGCATCAGTTCCAGCTCTGCCTCTGATAAGGGAGAAAAACGAGTATCTCACAGTGCTCGGGGGAGCTGAGGAAGATAAAGTTTCAGAATTTTTGTGCATTGTTTTAGTTTCCAGTAACCTTGATTCTGTTTCTCCCTTCTTCTGCCCAAAAGCAGACTCCTCAAGATATGGGTGCTTTCTCGTAAAGCAGACATGGACTAAAAAACCTGAGAAAAGTTTTTAAAATGATCTTCAGACTGGCAGCTGCTTCCTTCCAACAGGCAGGATTGTGCTGTAGCTCATATCTCTGCTGGAATATATTGAGATACTGATACCCTGAGAAAACACACTGATATTTCTTGTAACTTTATACATAAATTACTATATCTAAAAAAACCCCAAAAATAACACAGATAAAGTTAACATGTGGATTGGTAATATTTTCTCCCCATAATCTGCAGCTTTTTGTTTTTCTTCTAAAATGGTAACAGTTTCTAGGATGTAAATGGAATTTTAATCCAGTCCTTGCAGACGCTGTCGAAGACATAGCTCCCTGTAATTACTTCCTCAATCACTCCCCGTGAATGAAGCACCCCAGGCAATGCTAAAAGTCTATTTGATCACTGGAAATACTATAAATTTTAAAACAAGATTGTATTAGGCTGCCAGATTTATAACTAATTTCCCAATAATTCCATTTCCTACTAATTTTCAAATTGTGCTTACATGAAGAAATTCAAAAGTATTGGGGTTTTATAAGAAGCAGCAAAGTAATGCTGCACTTTAGGAATTTTATTAAAACAACTTCTACATTGAATTATGGCAGTGTCCCAGCTCTGCGTTTTTGCAGTGGAGAGAACAGGGTTAAGGGTCTCCAACAGATGTGACAGGAAGCAACCAAAATAGCAGGATCCAGACAAGCCTGAAAAATGCCCAAACCAGCAAACACAAACCAGTTCAGATCTGGTGATCACTGGCTGAAAGTAACACCTAAACTCAGACCCTGATCTTTCCAATGCCCCAGTGCCTGGCTCAGACCATGACACAACCCAAGGAATACAAACCAACCCTGTGGAAATCCCTTCAAGCAGATGCCAAGCCACACTCTCCTGGGACTCTGAAGTGTTGGTTAGAAAAGAAGTTCCCAGGTGTCCCAAGAAAATAATTTGAACCAAGTGATTCCATGATAAATCTTTGGCTTCAGTAAATGATAAAGATCAGTCCTGACTGCTTTCAGCTAAATAATCAACAGCTACATCACAGATTTTTGGTTTGAATTTCATCTCGTAGAAATGGCTTCCACTCTAAACATTGTGCCACAGCATTTTCAGCTTCTTTCCTTGCCTTGAACCTAGTGCTAACATACATTCAGGAAGGAAATAAACACCAAAGAGAACTTCGAGAAATTAAAAAGAACAAATAGATCCCAGCCAGTTTTCCTCTTATTACTGTAATATACTTTTTAATCAAAGATAGAAAAGACTATTGGCTATGCTTAAAGGTTACTAAATATCAAAATGTTAGCAAAAAGTTCATAAGAATTTAAAAATAGGAAAAATCCACACTGCAGGTGGAAATCTTATTCTAATCTAGGTGAGAGAGAAGTATTTGCTGTGCATACAGATTTGTGAGTCAGGAACTGGACCGCAAGACAGTTCTATTCTCCACCTAGTTTGATGCCAATTAATTTCCAGCTCCATTTTGCTGTTAATTAGTGCTGTTCAGAGTCCAAGTTTTCCAAGGCACAGATTGCCAGTAACCAAGTGATCATGTAAATGAGGCTCTGTTATTAATGCTGCTAGTTAGGTTGGAACAAAAATAACAGCAGTTTGCAACTTTACGTTTTTAATAAAACCTTAGTGGAAGAAAAAGTGAAATCATCTGGTCTTTAAATGGCAGGACACTGCCAGTTTTCCTGCCTATAGTAACTGAGAATCTGTTTTCACTGGAGACAAGCTTATCAGAAACCATGTTTTTTGCAGTGAGTCAATGATGCAAACAATTAATTCATCTCTTCCCAAGGTAGGTCTTTGGCTTTCTATAAAGAGAAAACCAGAAGTTTCATGTTTCTTACCAAGCTACTTTGTGAATGAGAAAAAAGTAGAGAACTGCAATTCCAAATAAATATCTTTCTATTTGGAGACAAAGCCAACCAACAATGCACTATCCTCAAAAGCACTGCATTATAATAACAAAATAAACTTTTTTTTTCTGTCAGAAGACAGTGGGTTTACCTACAGACCTTTGTGTCAGGAGACAGCCCTGGTTATTCTGTGCTGTCTCAGGGTAAGCACTGGCCACTAACCACGAGTGACAATTCTCTCTGAGCACCAATAAAGTGTGACTGCTATACATGAAGTTTGGTACCTTTCAGAAACCTCTTTCAAGTGTCCCAATTTGTATCTGGATTTTTTTCCATCCTTCCCAAATAAAATGCCTCATGATAAGGCACAAGAAAGTTGTGACCAACTATCCCCTCTTTATTAATTTGATCTCAGGATGAGTCTTTTGCCGTTGGGCTTCCTTACAATTTCCTTTGAATTCAGAGGGGGAAGGGTGAATGCTGATCACATGGACTGCAGAGGAGGCTCTACTGAATATTCAAAGTATTTGATTTATTTACCTCATCTGCTCTTTGTTTAATTGTTAGCCAAGATGACACGGCTTTTAAAGTCAATACGTTAAAGAGCAGTTTCAGGTACTGCTCCTCTCACATTGTGCCCTGACATTTTAAAAAGCTTTTTCTCTTCACTATTGCCATATTAAAAAGCTAACTGAATGAATTCCAATGAGGGGCACTTGTTCAAACAAATGGGAGAGAATCCAAATGTTAGATATTGTAGAATGTCTCTGAGGGTCAAAGGCATGAAAAAAGTTGCAAAACTTGACAAATATTTTTCCACTGGATGATGCTCAGTTGAGACATCTTCCACAACGGTGTCTGTAATGAGCATAACATTGAAGTCAACATTTCCTTTCTTTGAGTGTGTTCATTAAAAGCGTTCATGGCTTTAAAACATTTTTGTTGTTTGACCTCTAGACAAGAGGATTCAGGGGAGGATCCCTTGTCTACTCTGAGGCAACAACTTCATTTTTCTAGTTAGAAAGTGAAAAGAAAAACTACTGTGAACTTACGTGTCAGAAGTCACCATTTTGTCACCAAAAGGAAAATAAAAGAGAGGAAAAAAGATGCCCAGCACCTGAAAATGTATAAATCCTATTTTCCCTCCAAGGAGAGAAGGGGAGTTCTAAATACTCATTTTCCAGTATAAAATCTTGATCTACACTAGTCCAATCCAAGACACTGAATGAGGATTTTAAAATTCTCCTCAGCAAAGCTATTGCAGGAGACCATGACAAAGCAAACTGATTCATAAGGAGATCAAATATCAGCCCTGTTTTCATGGACTCTCAAAGTTCATATAAGATGGGAACAAATCAGCTGAATTTCAATGCAAGGACTTTTTGTGCATTTCCCCATATCCAGCCTCTCACAAGCCCATGGGACTGATTCTCCCTGAGCCATTCATCTACTTTTGCTTTACATCTGTCTTAATGGAAGGAAGCATCTAACGCCGAGACTTTTATAAATAGCAGCACTTAAATCCAAGATAAGCACAATTCACAGCGCTGTACTGAATGGGAATATTCCTCCAAGGCTTTGTAACCTGGGTGTAAAACTGTGTTTCAGGCTGAAATCTGGCATGTGTGGGTTGCAGGGAAATGGAAATCTGTGGTTCCTTAAGAGGACAATTAGATGAAACAAGCAGTGGGTGTCTGCTTACCCAGACAGAAACACCAGCTTTGCAAGTTACCATTTTTTTGCTAAGTGATTACTGTCTAGCATGTACAATATCCATTAATAGAAATTGAGTTCATATTCCTGTGCAAGGCAACGGCCCCAGGCACACTGTTAATGAACAGAACAGGGGGCTCTAGACTTGGACTAAGTAGCACTTCCACCCATGAAACAGTAGAATTACTGAACTAAAAATGTTTCAAAAGTAAATTGTCAATATCTGAATATGGCTTGCTAAAATGAAACCATGAGGCAAACTAGAGAAGGGGCACAGTTGCTCAAAATTACGGCTGATTAAAACCCCAGCATGCCTTTCAGATACTGGGAATAACTACGTATTTACTGTGCTGAAGACTATAAAGGTCTGGGGAATAAGAAAACAAAGCGCTCAGAACATATTCCCAGGTGTTTCTCTGAAGCTGCTTTCTCTTTGGTGCAGCTGCAATAGCGCAAAGGGATGGAACAGACCACAGCAACCAGCCCACCACCTGGCTGCAGGAGGTTTTGCACTGTTGAACGGAACAGCTCTTTGGTAACCTTATTGTATCAACATGGAAACGTGTGACCTTGATTTCCACCACGAGGTATAGTGACCTTTTCGTATTATTTTGTGGTTTTATTTCTTTATGCCTTGGAAGAGGAAACAGACTAACATGCACAGTAGATGCATCTGAGAGATGTTAAACTTCCTACAAACTGTCACAAAAGCAGAAAACCTGCCTGCTAATATTAAAAACCTGAGTGATAGACACAGAGTTAAGCATGTAAGTAACATTTTAGCAGAGAAGTGAAAGCATCGTTCTCAATTTCATATTCCTTTTTTTTATCGCACAGACAATACTGAAGAAAGGGAGATTTGTAAATCTTTATTTTGTTTCTGTTTCTAAGATTCTCCCCAAACCTCTTTTTTTCTGCCATTGGGGATGACACTGGAATAACAAGGTACCCACAATTATTATCTCTTTATTCTGCACCTCTGGCATGGTTGGAGTCCAGTCCTTCCACTTCCAAAGAGTCCCACTGAAGGGAATACAACTATTTAGGACTATACGTACTAATACGTTGCATCAACCAAAGACAGGATTGGATCTTTAGGCCTTAATTTAATGATTTAATTTCCATTCAGGGGAGTTTTAAGAACAGAACTCCTTTGGTACGTGCTCCCCACAGTGTGAGACATCATGCAGTGTTGATATTAGCACCTAAATTAAGACTTCCTCCTTCTCTAGTGTCCATCACTTAATGCACCATTAAACTTTATTGTCTCTTCCCAGAAAGGAAAATAGAGCGTACCTGGAGCCTGTCAGATCTGCTTCCCATGCTCTGCCACCACTACAGGTGGGAGTGTTGAGTGGAAGGAGCGGGGAACGGTACTTGGAGCCTCTCAGAAATCCCTGTTTGCTCACTTGAGCCACGGCACCGAGGTGTGAGCATCGCTCCCCGGCCTCGCCAGCGCAGAGCTGACCACAGCACACCCCACACGGGACTGACCCCAGCCTAAAGCACCTGACCGGGTGTCCCACCCCACCCACCCCAAACCCCACAGCACAGCCCAAAGGCAAAGCCTGCGAGCTGCTGTGTGTGTGACTGCCCTGCTCTGCCCCAAACCTGCCTCGCTGTCAGGGCTCTGCCCCGGCTGCTCTTGAATCGCAATGAGACCGGCTCAGAAACTGCCTGCTGAGCTCTGACACGAGGCTCCTCTCCTCTTGGCATCCTCCATTTCTGAAGGTTAATAAACGCAATCCACTTACTATTTGGTCATAATTAGTCCTTAAAAGTGCTTTGCAAACACGGCTAATTGCTTAAGTAGCCTGTGCAATAGCATCAAAACACTGGTTTTAATTAACAACCTTAAACCCCATAGTTCATGCAGAGTAAAAAGAGCCTTTTTCATCAGGTAGGTGTAGAGAAGAGGAGAGGAAGGAGAATAAAAAAAGTACCGATTACTTCTCAGTGAGCATTCTATGCTAATTATGTAGCCTTTTCCACCATCCTGTACCATTTTGTACTAAAAAACCCTCTTTTTTTCCACTAAAGTAATTTCTATTAACAAAACAACACTCTCAGTCTTGGTTCCAAATCTTAATCCCACAACTCCAGTACTTGTATTTCATAGAGATCCAATGTCTCTAAAAGCTGCACCTGCAGGTGCCACCTGCCCTACCCAGGGCTCTGGCACTACCGAGCATCTGCAGAAGGATCCCACACTGGCAGACATTTAAATCATTCCGGTTTCCAGCTCAGGTCATCCCTTTTTGTGTGTGCATCTAATCAAACCCAACAGTCCTTCCTGGTTTAGCCTCTCAAATGCTTGTGTTTGGGATTTCACAGTGGTGCCATTTCACACCCGAGGGGGTGCAGATTTTACTGTGATCTTGTTATGTGTAAGCCTGCTACATGTTTAAAGTTCTGGGCATGAAAGAAGATTTGTTAATTGCTCATCAGTGTGACTCTATCACAAAGCACAGCAGTGACCCCCTGACTCATGCTCAGGAGCTCAGAGCTGATCACCAGCAGGGCTCAGGCACTGTCTCGGTATCCCAGCACTGGGGAGGAGAAGACAGAAACACTGGGTTGCATTTGCATTTTTCGGTCTGCACTCTACATGCCAGAGCAGAACATTTTGACTTTTCAGTCCAACCGTATGAAGTTTGGTATTCAAATGTGGATTTGTCTCCATGTTGTAAAAGCCAAGTACAGAGGCTGCTAATAACAGAGTGGAGCATCTTCCAGTACAGAAATGGAAGTGATAGAAAGGATGAACAGCAAAAGGATGACATTAGGCTGACCCTGACTTCCCTGATCCACACAGGTCGTGTATTTGCCTGTCCATCTGATACAAATTAGAGCAACCTTGAGGCTCTGGGACCGACTGAAACCCCTGTGCCCTCTCTACCTGTCATAGCTGTGCTGGGTGCTGCTGAGTCCAGCAGGGTGCCTTGGGTGTGGCCTGGGCAGACACAGTGCAACCCTAAGATCCACTGGATCTCAGGCTGAGTTTGCCCATTAAAACCTGCCCTGGGTACTGAGACTGCCCCACGATGTGCAAATCCCAGTGGAGACAGAGACATGAGCTGGCACCTGCTGATGGACATTTAAACATCGGTGCCATCGATTTATTTTTATATTACAGTCTAGAGAGAACACATCGGAAAAATAAATACAATTTTCCATTTTCTCTGTTTGCACCAGTATTTGAAAGAACACTAAAGTCATTAATGCAGCACATTGAAGGCAATAGTGTTCTTTCCACTTTTTCTCATGGGCAAAAGCTAAAATACCAACCTACAGTGTACACCTCTGTGGGATAAAATCCTGCACACATTCCTCTGGAGATTTACAGTGTATACATCAAGAGTTACAAATGGTAAAAGAGAAAATGTGCCTATATTTTCCTATACACGTTCAAATCTTTCCTTTAGAGACATTTAAATCCTCATAAATTGCCCCTTGCATATGAAGCCTTCTTTTTAAATCTTAAGCAAATTCCATTGCTTTTCTATTGCATAATGAAATAGCCAATCATGCTGAGGAGGTGATATTAAGCTTGCCTGAGCTTGCAGCAATGGTTGAGAACATTTCATAATTCAGAAATGCCATAAAATCCTTCATCACAAAAATGCAATTTTTTTTTTAATCCCCAGAAGTCTCTAGGATGTATCTAACATTAAACCCCCAAAACAAGAAACCAAGACCAGATATGTTCACCTCCCATTCTAGACTCCGCCCTCATGTAGCTCTATAAAGCAAATATATTTTGTGGTTTTTTCATTGTTTTTGTTTGAAATCTATCCCAGTGTAAAATATACACACACATACACACCATCTGTGAAACTTACCCCTTTCTCTCCTGCAAATGGGCATTTAGTCCCAGTTTTGTCTAGGAAATAATGATTAGAAGATTGAGCTTTGTTTTCTAGTTTATTTAGCAAAGAGAGCTAAAGAGAGCTCTTTCAAAAAGACAGCATGCTACTTTTTAAAACACAAGAAATCAAGTAAGAATGGGTAATTCCGTGTGCAATATTCACTAGGAACAGCCAACAGTGCAGTCCCTCAGTTGTGGTGGTTTATTTCAGTTGTGTTTAATTGCTCACAACAGTGCTCCCTGTCACACAGCGCTCTGTTCTGACGAGTGCTGCAAACACTTGTTACAGTTTTGCTGCTGTGAGAGCCCTTGCTCAGCTCCTGGGAACATGAGGTGCTTAAAAGACCTGGAGATGTGGCACCTGGGGACATTATTTACTGCTGGACTGCTGGGCACCTTAATGGTAGGACTCAATGACTTCAGAGGTATTTTCCAATCTAAACAATTCTATGATTCTATGTCCTGGTCTATGCAATCACAGAGAACATGAAGGGAAGTAATGCCAATAAAGAACAGCATCAGCTTCAAAGTCTTGAACACAGCAAAATATTTGATTGTAAACACACATAAATTTTTCCCTGTGTCCACAGAGGCTAAAATTATTTTATAAATCAAAACCAAATAGAGTACTCTATTTATAGCAGGAAAAAGTAATTACTGATATTTACATGGTATCTCTCAGCAAAGAGATTGTGCTCAACAACTATGGAATGTTATTTCTTAGGCATTTCTCAGAGTTCAAAAATTTAGTATTTGGGGTATTTTTATAGTTTTCTGGGGAGGCTATCTTGTTAAAAAATATTCTTTTTTTAAAAAAAAAAAAGCTTTTGCATTCAGCATACCTTCCACTCTGAGATAATATGAGCCAGTAGTGCCTTGTCCAGTTCCTCTCCAGTTCCAGTGTGCTGTGAGTTTGAGTGAAAACTGGCTGAATGACCAGGCCAGCATGCCTGTGATCAGCTGAAGAAAGGTCAGCTGGAACCAAGACTCCCAGAGATCAATACTGTCTAACACCTTCATTAGTGACCCGCAGAGCACACCCTCAGCAAGTCTGCCCCTCTCCTGGCTGCCCTCACAAACGCCCAGAGGGAAGCCAAGGGAGGGGATCCTTTCCCTCTGCTTGGCACTGGTGAGGCCTCGTTTGAAGGGCTGCGCCCAGTGCTGGGTTCTGCACGATGCTGCCTCTCAGTGATAACAGTGCCGTTATCAGTTACTGTCATGGGACTGCAGTCTGGCTCCAAAGCCCTCCAAACATTACAGCAACATAGCAGGTCTATTGGAGATCCTCATGAAAAGCCCCGAAGTGTGGCTGAACCCCAGTTCTTTCCAACACCTCTGTCAGACAGACCAAAGTAATATTTCAGTTCACTGGTCCTGCTATTGTTAAGCTCCTACTTTTCCTGCCTTGCTTTGTTCATCCTAATTTTCCCCATTTAACTCTCTCTGCCATTCCCAAATTGTGAGTCAAAGTCTAGCTCCAGCAAAACATCTCCTTGCCCACTACTGTCACAGAACTTGCCGCAGCTGAAGTGTTCCTTGCCCATAAAAAGAGCCTTTGCCATGGCAGAGCCACCTGAGAAGGACGAAGGGCACCAGGGATGAGTCAGAAGCAGAACTGTTCCCGTTCTGGCCCTGTGCATTCACATTTTGTCAGCCAGCGCTCGCCCGTGTGTCACTCTCAGCGGTGACAGCACAGCAGCACCAGCAAAAAGATGACTGGCAAGAGGTGGCATGAGCCAGCTGCTAAGCCTGAATCCTGAACATCAAATGTCAGCCGGAGAGAGGCCATGAATAAACGATGTGCAGTCGTCACTCTCTCTCTTGGGAATCACCCAGTATTTTCAAACACTTAACATAAGCACAGTGCCAAGAATGGGATTGTAGATTTCGTGTTCACAGGAGCCTTCTCAGCTGCTCGACACTTCCTTTCTGAAGAAAGATGAATCCTCTGTCTGGAAAAGGAGAAGAAATGGAATATGCTGTCTGAAAGGGGCATATCCTAGCAACTCGGCCTCGTGGTGCTGGGCTACCTGGCTGAGCACAATAGCTCACTACAGCTTTCATCAGCGCTGGTGTAATGGTTAAGCAAAACTGAGTTGGTATTTCTGGGGTTCAGTAATTGGATTTGGAGCCTTTAACCTCCAGGTCACAGGGTCAGATCCAACTCCAGTTCATGGAGTCTGAAAATCATTAGTATCACAGACCTGTTCGTGGCATATATGAAATGAATGTGTGCCTTCAGCCCAGTTGCTGGTGAGAATGAGTCCCTTGTCGACCCTTTCAGCAGAAAAGCAGGGCATTAAATGAGTTAGGAACACAAGTTAGTTTTTTCTCCAGAAGGGTGGTCTCTCTGGTCAGAGTTGAGACAATTTTTCTGGTGAGTTTTATTGCTGCCTGCTCTGCAGTAGTCTTTATGAGTATAAAATTTCAAGCTTGAGGTCTACATATTTCAGAATCTTTAGGGCTCCTGCATTTATTTTGGATAGAATTAAAAAAAAAATAAAATCCACATCTGACCTTCCTTTAAAAATTTGTTCAGCTCAGCTGCATTTGATTCTAGACTTCAGAAATCTCAGCAGGCCAGAAGTGGCAGCAGCAGTGTAGAGTGGACCCACGGAGGTGCCGATATCCATGTGCCTTGCATTAAACTGCACCACTGAAAATGTCACCAGAGCCAAATCCATAGCCCCCTGTGAGATCTTTGGCTTATGGGAAGCAGGACACGGAAGGAAGGAAGGAAGGAAAGAATGAAGGAAAGAATGAAGGAAGGAATGAAGGAATGAAGGAAGGAATTAAAAGAAAGAAGTGACTCCATAAATATTTATCTAACAAACTCCTCCTGATGTCTTAGGTTTTAACTCTTACATTTTTTCAAATTCTGTGTTCCCAGTGTGTGACTCTGAGCTGCCTTGCAGCCTGGCAGCTGCTGCTCTCTCATGCTCACACAGACACAACAAAGCCTCTCCAGGCCTGCTCTGCAAGGACACCCAGCCCGTCCCAGGCCCAAAATGTGTAACCCAGCACCTTGAGAAGGGGGGCGAGCTGAGGGGCAGTTCCATCATTAGCTAAAGTTTAATTGGTGAATTTATGCTGATCTGCAAATGGACCAAACCTATAACAGTGTGAAGAACTCGTGACTCGGGGTCCATCTCGGGTGCAGCCTTTGGCCTGCCCAGGGTGTGCCTCTGAAGGCCTTTCCAATAAATATCCACCTTTATTCCCTCACTCCTGCCTGGTCTCTGTTTCCAGGCTGGCCTCTCAAGGCATTGCTCCAGCTGAGCAGGATGTCCCAGCCTCGCACCCAAGCACTTCTCCACCTGTGTGGGAGTGCCCAGCTCTGCCTGCAGCACGCAGACAGCACTCACCGGGAGCGAAGGGGAGCGTGGCCAGGATGAACCTGGCTCTCTCTCGCCAGTGACCATCGCTTTAACCGCAAAAATGTTTACAATAAACACTAAGCCCACAGAACTTGCTTTTTTTAGCAGATTTTAAAGCCAGCCCTAGCTCCCAAGAAGTCATGGGTGTGTAAGCTTTTCAGAACGCATGATAAAGTCAAACCTTTACTCCTCAGCACTTTAATGAAAACAAAAACCTCCCCCTTCCCAGATTAAATTCTTAAACTTTACCACACTTTTGTGGACACTTTGGCCTTCTGAAGACCAAAGTTTAAACAACGTGGAGAGAAAGCCAGTGCAATTAAAATAAAATTAAAAACATAAACAGAACTGCAAAGGAGAGGCTTCAAAAGACTTAGCAAGCATTAAAAATTATTTGCCTCTTGCTTTACAAACCATTCACTGAATCCCAGTTGTAGACAAAACATTCACAGAATCCCAAATGTAGTTCACATGCGTTTTAATACTTGTTTAGTGTGGGGGTTTTTTATAATCAGTTTTGAGTTTATTTGTATTGGGTTTGTTTCTCATAAAGCATCTGTTCTTCTGTTTCTTTTTACATGACTGGCACTCTCCTCGTGTAAATGACTGGACTGACATTTATTGGATTGGGCTTCTCATGGAGCACCTGTGAGCAATATGTGCTGTGTGTGGCTTTCTAACGCAGCCCTAGTAATTTTAATTGTTTTTGGCATGTTTTTCCTGCCATATACTGTAACTTGACCTTTACAAATATTCATTCATTTTGATGCTTATGAAATGAAGTAGACTACTATTCCAGAAGGATAAAGTCCTCTTTTCAGTCACAGAAAGAGATACAGAAAACGTAGTGGCAGCACAAGTTTTTTTTTTCCAAAAAGAGGAAAGAACGTGGTAAACCTATAAAACAATGTAAATATCTGTAGAGCATAAATGGCATGGGGGGAGAAAGTGGTCCAAAAGAAAAATGTAGGAATATAAAAAAAAAAATTGAAAAAGAAATCTCTTTCTCTGTTATTAGGAAACACAAGCTCTGATTATACTTTTGTCCTACCTAAGCTGATAGCACTGTTGCAGGTTCTGCTAAAGAACATTCAGTAATTCTATTTTCTAGCAAGTGTTTTTTAAAGAGCACAGCAATTTTTGCAAAGCCTCTTGAACTGGGCTAGTTAGTTATTACTTTTTCTGAGGTAAACCTGAGGTAACTGAGTTTTTCCCAGGACACAGACTGGGCTGGGAATAGACAGGGATTTGCAGTCGAGGGTTCTTGAGTTCTGTTCTAATGGAAAACCATTAGACAGCACTGCCTTATAACTGGAGAAAGGTATGCAACAGCACTGCTCCAGAATAATGGAGAGCGTATCTTTAAGGAGTTTCATGCACCACACCAGGTTTATTAACCCTATTAACACACCTTTTAGATTGTTCTCTACAGTGTCGCTCTAACAATGAGACTAGAGAAATATTTGAAAATCAGAGAGTAGGGTATTGTCAGTCAAAAACATTCTGGTTACTGGTTCTGATGATTTTACTTACCTATGACTTCAAATTATCGAAGATGGATGGATTTTTAGTTGCATGAAAATAATGATAATTTGAGGATATCACAGTATTTTAAATTCTTGTATTCTATAAATGGTAATCAAGCTCTAGACTCCTTTTTAATTAGGAGAAGAGTAATGGAAGATACTAATTAAAAGCTGTAAGCATCTCCTCAACTAGCAGTTTAACCAATAATGTATTATTTATTAAACACCCTCGCTAGCTGGCACAGCGCTCGAAGGGGTGCAGATCTTGTGGCAACAGTGACAACCTGATGACACAGCTCCTGCTGACGGGCAGCGCTAATGAGCTTTGGCAGGGACCGCTCTGCTCCGAGCCTCAGCGGCACCAGCCACGGGCCCGGCTGAGATTTCACCGCTCAGCCTTCCCAAAGGGAGACAATGGAAAGGAGAACGGGCTCAGGTGACGCCTTTTCCTGGTCTTAATTTTAAGAGAGCTGAACACAGTTAAGAGGGGAAAAGGGTTTTACCTCGGTGTTTATTGAAGGACCCTCAGGGGTGCCAAAATGCACCCCGAAATGCCCCCCGAAGGAATGGCTCCCACGATGTGATGTGTGTGCAATTATAGGCCTTGCTAATTAGCACATCTATCAAAGATTGCCCAGGGAGGGACTCCAGCGAGACCCCTCAGCGAGGAACCTTCCCCTGGCTGGGCCTGGCTTTGTTTACAGAATGTGTTCTGGAGAGGCCCTCGGGGTCTGGGGTTCCCAGGGTGTTTGGGCTCTTGGCTTAACGGGATATTGGGTGTGAGGGAAGGGATCAAACTTAAAGAATTATAACTGTGTGGGCTAAAAGCACAGAGAATACATAAAAGCTACATTAAAGAGTGTATAAAAGGGGTATAGAAGAAAAAACAAAAAATCATCATGGCACCACAGGCTGCAAAGCGCTTACGGCAAATGAAAGCGCAGTGAGAAATCACGTGGCGCCGTTCCTCGGAAGGCTCGGGTTGTTGCACACCCACAGTACGGCTGCTTTGTAATGCCACGGATCTAAAGGTGCCTTGCACTAAGTGAGGAGCTGACCCACGGTGTTTAGCTCATGAACATTCAAAGGCAGCTGCTTGTTACTCCTCACTTAGCAAGGGTTCTGGGTCAGAACGCAGTGTGCGTTAGACAGCTGAGTACCCGTAACAGCGGACGGCCCGTCAGCACGAAATAATCGGCAGCAGGGAAGAAATAGCGTGAGCTGGACCCACACCTGGTGCAAGCGGACAGACCAGAGGACAGCAGAAGGCAGCTGAGTCACGCTGGCTGATAAACTTATGGAATATGATCCAAAAAAATCTCTTGCAGTTTGCCGTAATTATTACATTTATATGTTTGACCTCATTTTAAATTCATGAAATAAATTGAAAAATACTAACATCAGTTTTAAATCAGTAACAGTATTAGGCCCAGGATTATGACCTTTCCTTCCTATACAGCTACATTCTGTAAAATGAGATCTATTGGTTTCATTTCCCCAGCACAGCATCCAGAAAAGCCTTCAAGGAGAATTATTGCTTCTATTAAAACATGTACCATCTTCTAACTCTTCCCGTTTTCTCAGTTTAATATGAAACAATTGAGAGTTATATCAATACATTAGAAAAGAATTATCTTTATCAGCATCCTCAGAAGTCGTGATTAATGCAACAATCTCTTTCCTCTAACTGCAGATGCCACAGGAGGTACTAGTCCTTCTTGAGCAATTATGTAATTTAAGCTTTGTAGAGTACACATTTTTGCAGAGTGGTCAATAACTCCTGGTTAAGTAAAAGCATTCCTTTCAATTAATACAAGTTTCTAAGTAAACTTACACATACAACAAAAACCACAACAGACTTGGCTTTTAGAGGCACCTGCTTACAACAGCATATCATGAAAATCTGATTTACTACACTGACATATCCCATTACACCTCCACTGGTGAATACTGTGGGGACAACTCCCCCCCTCGCTAAAGCAGAAGCAGGATGTCATCCATCCACGTGCACCCCCAGAGATGCTGCCCCTGCAGCACAGCAGCAGCTTCATCACTTCGGAAGGACGAGGAATTGAGGGCTGGAATAACACGAACAGCAAAGCAGGTCTCCAGAGATGCTGCCTGCAGCCTGGGAAGGAGCCCACACAGCAGCTCCTCCCCTGAAGGGCACAGTGTGAGAGACCACTGACGCAGGACTGCCCTCAGCCCGTGCATCCCAGAAGTGCTGTTCACAGAATGCCGGGCTCCTGAGGGCGCATTATTCCACGAGACAGCTTTCACAGACTGAAAGGAAACCTTGCAGCCTTCTAACAACAGCCAGAGAGGTTTAGGGCCTACTGACATCCACGCACATCAAGAGAAAAAGCTTGTAGGTAGACCTGGTGTGGCTCATTTTCAGTTTTGAAAACTGAGCCAAAATTGAGAAAATTCTTTAGTTTTTACACTGAGCCTCCGTGAATTATGTGAATTATATCAGTGATGTACCATCTACGTGGATATGTGTACAGAAAAATGAGTATACTCATGTGTGTGGGAATGGCAGTGTTAAAAAGAAAATAAATAATCCTGCCCAACTGAACTTTCTTTGTATTTAGCAAGGGACATTTTCCTCTGATATGTATGTGAGAGGTTGGATGGAAAGTCAGTGTTATTAGATTTTATGCTTTTCTAGAGACACTGTCATAGGAGCCTAATAACTTTGTTTCTCTTCTACTCTCTTCAGGGGAGTAAATGGATATTTAAAGTTTGGTCGAATTAGTGTGCTGGGGGACTTGGTTATTTGGTATAAATGTGATCCACTTCCACCCTCCCCCCTTCCCTCCTGACTCTTTTCTGTTCTGTAGGTTTTCCAATTAGGAACCCCAGTGACTGAAATCAAGCGCCAAATTACCAGCCTGAGGCTAAACTATAGCAGCAGCAAAACTCCAATTTTAAAAATCTGATTGAAGAATGTTGGGCTTTATCTATATGCCAACGTATGTGCAACAGGAAGGTTTTCTTCTTTCCTCCCTGGGCCCTGTGAGCAGAGAATCCACTAAAAATATCAAAATGAGATCATATAAGCTAATATATAAGATAAGAAAACTCACAAAAGAAGAAACTAGGAGTCTGTATAACTGCAGCAGTACCTCTGAGTCATGTTTCCCGTGAGGAGCCAAAAAAGGTCCCAGTTCCAGAGTCCCTTCTTGAGTACAAGCAGTGGCAACGTGTCTGGGCTACAATGTCTGTGTGCGAGGACTGAGGAGATGCTGCACCCGAGCTCCTTCACATTAGAGGCCTGTACTTGGGTTTTTTAGCAGCCTCCTGTAGTTAAAGTCACTGGCTTCCCATTTCCCTTATGCAATCCCAGTTGGCATGTCCCCTTAATTTGATCTCTCTCTGGATGAGGCTGTTGTACCTCACTTTGCTACACCGTGTTAACAGAGGGAAGTCAACTGCCTGGGACTAGAAACTGATCCAGAAATTAAAAAAAAACCCTTTGAAACAGGCATTTTGTTATTGTGCAAACAAACACAGAATCTGGGAACAAGAACTTGCAACATTCTTCTGGCCCTGGCCCTCCTGCCCAAATTGGGGAAAGAGCATCTCTGTCACACACACTCTGCAGGAGCCGCTGCCTCGGCTCCCCGGCCCTGCTGAGCGCTGCAGCTCTCTGAGTGCTGCAGCCCTGGCTGGCGCTCCCCTGTATCCCTGGGGCGTGGTAGGGATGGTGAGACACCCATTCCGTGCCGTGGCGCTCTTTAGAGCTCAGGTGCGGCTCCACACGAGCACACCGGCCTCAGAGATCGGTGACTGTCATTCCTTGGTGCCAACCCACCAAGACTGCCTGGAGACAGGCGAGCTCTGAGACTTGTGCTGAAAAAGGAAAGCTTCTCGAAGAACTGGTTTGTTGTGTGATCTGAGGAGGATACTAGCAGCATAGGAGACAAATATTCAGATCTTATTCTCTAGACAAGCTTCCATACTTCGTGTTAGAGTACATAGTGAATATCATATCTGTTTTCATCAAGCGTGACATCCAACACTGTCATCTCACCCACAGTTTATTCCAAGGACACTGGTGTCACCCTCACAGTTATTTCTTTCTTTTTCATTGTTCATGGGTTGTCAGCTCCCCTTTCCTGACACCACTCCTGTATCTAACTCTGTGCTGGCAGCCAAGTGAGCAGATATACCTGGGAAATACACGGTGCCAGCAGCGCAGTGCAGGCGCCTCCTGTGTGCCTCACATGCTGTAGACACGTGTAATCCTGAGCACGTAAATACCTCCTTTCCTCCTCTTCTGCCAACGTGCTTGTAAGCTTGTATTTCTACAGCTATGGATGGATTCACTGACAGGCCAAGAACCATTCTGTTCCACTGTTTACTGCAGCAGACAGTGCCTCCAGCTGCTCCCTGTCCTGAGCGTTGCTGAATCCTGTCCTGGTTATGGGGCTGGTTTCATAAAACTTTAGAACTTTATTTTAGTCCTTATCACCAGGCTGAATAGTGCATGAGGCTTATGTGCCAGTACAAAATATTTCTTATTAGGGATGTGTGAGCTCATTTAGGCTAAAGCTAAAAGCCTCTGTGAGTCTGTGAATTCAAAGATTTGATTTCTAAGTAAATATCCTTGGTTTGAGCTCCATTTGGAAGAGAATGCTGGGAAGGAATCAGAGGAAGGGTAAATAACACAAGGGAAACAGGTTTTAAAACCTAGTTAGAGAGAAAAGACTTGAGGAAAAAACACTACACAGCTGTGTTCACACCATACAAAAAGAGTTTCTGAAAATTTTTACAGGGAACTCAGCTTGCTGAGCACCATTGTGGTCTCTAAAATAGGAAATGCAGAGTCAAAAGCAGAGTTTGGGGTTGGTTGTTTTATTGGTTTTTTCCTCCAAACTGAAACACTTTGAAAAGACAGAAAGTTCCAGAAAGTGGTAGAAATAGGGGAATGTCCTCAAACATTTGTGGCCAAGTGCTGAGAGAATGGCCCTTTGCCCAACTGTCTTTTCAGATCTTTCTTGCTATCAGAGTGCTGTTTACCAGAA
Source organism: Oriolus oriolus (assembly GCA_013400235.1). Classification (NCBI taxonomy): domain Eukaryota; kingdom Metazoa; phylum Chordata; class Aves; order Passeriformes; family Corvidae; genus Oriolus; species Oriolus oriolus. The sequence continues at coordinate 434,273 of VXBT01004356.1, read as the reverse complement.
GCTTTAACTGATCTTGAGACCTAAATACATTTCTCACAAACCATTTGGAAACTTACACCATTTATGCAAGCTGACCCAAACCAGCGCTTACTGAATACCTTTGCAATGAGATATAATTCTAGCCTAAAAAATGCTGCATGCGGCGAGTCTGTTATGAATGACATTTGCATTAGAGGAAGTCATAGCTACTGAGCTGGATGCACAGAAGCACACTGTGGAATATCCATAATTGATATTTAGATCATCAGTCAAGGAGTGATCAGTGATAGGAACATGACCTTCACCCCACCTGGTGAAGAACCTTGAAAAGGGAACGACTGTCATCTGCAGTCTTGAGTCTGACAAAATATTTCTTACACATAAATTGTACCTTCACTCCCGGTGTCAGCCTTACAGTGACCTCCTCCCACGGCTCCTGCATAGAGAGATTTTCTGAGCTCCCTCTCCATGGCCATGGCCATTACACACTCCAGGGCTTGCTTTGGCACAAGCTACTCACACCCCTGGTGCAGAAGGCTGCAATGTCACATTTCACTGCAGAGGAGAGGGACAGTGGCAGCCTGGACAGGGACCCTACAAGATCATAATGACAACCAAAGGTGAGCTAGACAAGGAGCAACTGTGGGAACCACATTACCATTCACAAGAGCCTCTTGCCTGCATTAATTTAGACATGAACATAATCAGAAGGCTCCAGCACGATAAGGGCAGAATCAATGGGAACTACTTTTTCATTTGAAATTAAACTATTGTTGCTTTAAAAGGCAGATCTATTTTTAATCTTGTCCACTCAGTTCTATTAACAGACAACAGGATACAGAGCAGTTCCATATGGCTCAAAATGTTCAATATCAGATGGCAGGTTGCAGATTCATGGATCGAGTTATTGGGGAGGGCAGGGGGTTATTTCTCTTAGTCATAATGTAAATGTAAAGAAGACAATCCAGCAGCATTTGGGGAGGGAAAGAAAAGGAGAAAAAACAAGAAGGAGTAATTGGGGTCACATCCACCGAGCACAGAGGCATTTCCAGAACAGCGTCCAAGTGAGTCACAGGCAGCATGAGTGAGAAGAGGGGGGCAAGTGATAAAGTAGAACTCATGTGGCCTTTTTAAGCTTTTCTGGCAGAACAGGAAAAGTAATTACACACTGTCTCAGCAAACATCCGTGGCACCACCTGGTGTATTCTCAGAGAAATCCCAAGAAGGGATTTTTCATCTTAACCTTGATAAGTGCTGTGCTGGTACCAACTCGTTGCATTATACGCAATTTTGAGAAGGAACCGGCCTGGGAGCACGGAGTGAAACGCAGGCCCTCTGAAATATGCAAGTGCTGGAAGTCAGCTGGAGAGTGCCTGGGCAACAAGAGCTCCAAACGAGAGGGAAAGGAAAAAGGCTGCTAAAAGTGATTCTGACACCGTGAAGTCATAAGCATATAAAATCTGCTGGAGCCTGGAAGAGAGAGGGTGATGACGAACATCGCTGGTGGCCCAGCCAGGGCCATCGTTCCTAAGGCAACGCTGGGCCTCGTGTCTGCTGTGTGTGGCACAGCTTCCTCCTCGCTCTGCCCACCACCCTCCCCTAAACTGGCATGCCTTTTCCCACAAGGCTTCAGCAACCCCCTAAGTGGGATCCAGAATACATTAATTGCTTTAACAAGTAATTAGGGTTCCTGAATTCCTGAACCACTGCACTACCAAAAGTAACTAACCCCTAACTAAATTCCCTGAGCTCTTTGTGCCTGGTCTTAGCCCATGAAAAAAACTTTTGCCATCATAATTACCCTGACTGGGGCATCACTCTAAAGACACTCCTGCTCGCTCACATCATCAAACAAGCCAGCAGTTGGTCTGTAAAGGCTGATTCCTGTGGGATTACCTTGCAGTGGTATTTCTTTGGGCTGAATGGGTGTGAGGGTATCAAGAGAGTCAAAATTAGCACACAGTCCATTCCTTGTATCAGACATATCCCAATCTAAGCCTCAAGAAACTGACTGGCTTCTGTGAGAGATGCACAGGTGCATATGCAGACATAAATACATGTGTATATATATAAAAGTATTTCTTTAAATAAGTGTATTTGTGAACAGATGAATTTGTGAATCAGGTCACTTGGATGTTTGCCAGCTTGAATAGTTTTGGCAGGATTCTTAGGCTTGAAAACAAACAGTAGTGCCTTATTAGAACTCCAGCAGACACTGTATTGCAAACACTTGAATGAGATTTTGCACATGCATAAGATTGAAATATCGTGTTGTGTAACAAAATGCCAAATTACCAAGGAGGTGTTTGAAATGAACTTACCGATTTCTGAAGTAAAGCATCCATTCCTCATCCTCAAATTTTATTCCAGGCCCCAAACTAAAGAAAAAAATAAAAATACTGCAAGTTAGACATTGGGAAGAGATGTTACAGAAAGAACAAAAAGAGAATTTTCCTGATGGACTCCTTAATCACGTATAAGTCACTGGTGAACAATAAAATACGTTGAAGATTGCTGCAGAAATTAGGTCTTGACCTGAGTTGTTGAAAAATAGTTCAAAGCAAATTGAAAACATAAATGGATTTGTGTGTGGTGGTTCCAACAATATCTCAGAATAATGAAGACAAAGTCTATGTCATACCAAAGGCTAACATTAAAATTAATGTTACCACCTCTATAAAAATAGATAAATTGCTTCATATCTAGAATGTTGTATCTAATGCATGCTATAATGCCACTAGAGACTAACATACACAAAACTCCCCTCTTTTCAGCCTAAATGATGTTCAGGGCATTATGACACCCGGCAGCCAAATCAGAGAAATTCAGAGGTAGAACTGGCATTCTGTGCCTTATCTTTTGTGCTTGGAACCTTAAGAGTACGCAGAGAAACTGTGGGATGAGCTTACCTAAACACTGCAGTACATGCTGAACATGATTTAAATGCCTTTGATACTTTTTTTTATAGTTCTACAGATGTACCTGGCCAAAATCTCCCCTCACACTAGCATACACCTGTAATTGCTCCCCTTAAATTGCTGAATATCTCCAGTTTGAGTGGACTGAGGCCAGAATTTGATTCATAGAAGTTATTTGGATTATACTTTATTTGAACAGAATTATCCACGGTCTCTGTCCTTTTAACTTGTCAGAAGACAAAAGCAGTATTTGTGCTTGATGAACACTGCTGCTATCTCAGCCAATCAGCTGGAGGAATTGATAGAGGCTTTTTCTGCTGGGCTCTTTTTTTTTTGTTTTTTCTTCAAAAGCAGTTACTTCTAAATGAAACTAGCACTTATGAAAGGTGATAGGCTCATAGTTATGGGATCAAAACAGGATTCAGATCTAGCTCCATGCCATAGGTAGAGAGAAGGCAGCAGCATTGCCCTCCCCACGGACTCTGCTCCGAATTACATTTCACTTTGTGTTAATTTGCTGTATTTTTACACCCACATTAATGCTCATAGTGGGTGAAGGGTAGAAAAACATTTTTAATGAGAATTATTAAAAAAACCGGTATCCTCTCTGTGGTCTGCAAAGGTTGAGTGCTGCTGTAATACCTCATTTTACATGGCAACATCATTTATGATCCCTGGGCATGTACCAGACTCAGGCTGGCATCTAAGTCCTCAATCCACCCATCACTTACAGGTGCTTCAGCCCCCAGCATCTCTTCATTTCAGTCGTGAAAACACTCATCTGCAGAGCAATCACTCATCCTCAGACTGACATTCCTGCATCAAGCAATTTATATAAGCCAATGCTGTAATGACATTTCTCAGACTTGTATTTTATGGGTATTTCTTTTTTGGAATTTGTGAGGGATAGAGAGGACTAAGCTGGGTGGTTAAATTATTAAACTGTCCTCTGAATACTCATCTTTCCAAAATGCCTTAAACAACATTTTAATCAATACAAGAGCGAGCCGGTTTCAACTGCAAGAAAATTCCCAGGGGCAGTAGCTATCCCTGTGCAGAGCTTATTTTCAAAGCTGAATATGCTGGTTGCTAACAGATTAATACTCCAGAAAACATGCAGTCAGCCTTTGTTTGTCATTCTGGTGCATTTCTCTTTTTGGTACGTTATCTACTTTAACAGTAGATACAAAATAAAGCACCATGGACCTGTGTCCTGGGTATCCCATTGTGCAGCAGAGCCTGAGGGACCAAGATGTGGCGCAGTTTGCTTTGGGAAGCAGAGCTGCCTATCCTGGGTCACTCGTGGTGTGTCTCAGCACACGGTTCTGTGCAGGGAATTTAGCCTTTTGCTACCCCTTTTCAAAAGGCAGCACCAGCCCACCCTTAGAAACAGATTCAGGAGACTAAAACACCAAAAGAAGACCACAACACCCAGATATGGCCAGTGGCTGTCATTCTCTGACACCTCACAGGGAAGTCACCTGGGTTTAGGCACTGGCAGAGATGTGAGGGCAAGGCCACTCTCACTCTTTGCCTCTTATTCCTCTCTACGCTCATTTTGTTTCATCTGCATCTTCCCTGATTTACATCGACAAATAGAAGTTGAATTAGGCTCCTTCAGTGCTACTGATGAACTGATTGCTCCAGTACAAAATTTCTGCTTGTGTCATACCCAAATGAAAAGCAAGATCAGTCTCTCTTTTGAAAAAATCAAAACTGGAATAGGAAGGAAGGACTGGGTTCGTAATAAAGCTTTTCAAATACGAGCTGCCTTTAAGTCCTATTGAACGTAATTCTAAATGCCAGGGCCTTACTGCATGAAAGCAGTCTGCACCCAAAGCACAGGCAGTCAAGTAGAAAACAGGTCTGCTGCAGGTCTTTCCCTGCTGCCCGCCTTGTTCTCCTACGCATTTCTCTATTACTGGACATATTTCCTTCCTCTCCCCATGATTTTCTCTGTTTTATTCTTGTACCATCCTCTCCTCTTTTCATTTCTTGTACAATGCAAAGCTGTTCCTGTCCCACTAGAGGCTCTGGCCCTTGTGTCTGTGAATTTCTTCTCTCTTCCAGTACAAAGAGTTGTAAATTTGAACAGGCACACCATAACCAGACTGTTTATCCCCCCTGTTCCTCTCTGCTTGTACAGAACTAGAGGCAGCAGGGAACAAAACCGAGGGCTCCACCCTTGGCACCATTGGGGCAGCCAGGCCCACCAGGTCCTGCAGGGAGAGTTTGGTGTCCCGGTTACAGACACCCCGCTCCAATTCCTGAACACAGAGGTGCTGCTGCAATGCAGACTGGGCACCAAGGGGCACCCAATTGTTTTGTCTGGTACATTCCATTGAACTGGGTGCACCCACAGGGACCTACCTGAGCCATTGTTTTTACATATTTCAGGCAGCAAGTCTAACGCAACTTTCTGGGATTAATGCTTTTAAAAACATGGATGTCTTGGGCTTTTACTCAGGCTTCCCAAAGCTCACAATACTAAACTGAAAACCACAGTGGTTGCTGTGAGCATCGTTTCATTGTAGCCAAGGGTCACATCTGCCCTCTATTAATAATTAACCCACTCCTGAAATCCTCAAGGTGAGGATCCAGTGGCAGGAAGTGAGCATCAGATGGACAGAGGTATTTGTACCACTATAGTGACAGAAATAAGTCCTTTTTTGAAACATTAACCTGACATGGCTCACAATGCAACAGATCCATACTGACTCAGCCCACAGTTAATAGATTTATCCCAACAGTAACGTGTGCCAGAAGAAAAGGGAAAACATCAGCCAAGCGATTTTAAAAATAAATAAGGCTTTGATTTTTAATAGTGCTAAAAGGCTTTAAATTCACACATTGCAGCCCTCTCCACCCTCAGTACTGCTGAGTTCATAGAACTACCTCATACCAACTTTAGGCATACAATAAATATTTTAAAAAAACTCTACAGGGAATAATGTTTGTTCTGTCAGCGCTTCACGGATTGTTTTGTGGCATCTACAAATAATGAATGATTAGAGCACAAACAAGAAAAATAATTGACTTTAAGTCATAAACAGCTGCACTTAATTCTGGAGGAGTGCCCAGAATTGCTGCTTTGAAATCCCTCTGCTTTTTCCACGATAAACATGTTACAGAATCATGAAACAAAGTCTGCAAACAAATTATTCCTACTTATCTCCTATGTGTCATTCTCTTTTGCGTGTTTATTCTGCCCTGTTAGTTTGGCATTGTTGCCTAGGTGCAGTACTGTACCACTCGGTTTTATGAAGTAATTACAGCTGGAAATAAGTTTTTTAAACCTGATTTACATCCTTCCAAAACCCTCATAAATCCATAACAGCCTAAGCACTTCTGATTTAGCTCTATGGCCACAGAAGGCGTTTTCTACCACACTGGATTTGGACAGAAAGTCTCTAATCTGATAACCCAGTTATACCAATAATATATCATGTGTCAATAATCCAAGTGGCCCTCACATTCCTTGCCTCATTTGTTTGGATCCTTGCAGTTTTTATTCAAGCATCTGTGTTGGAAGAATAACTGGTTCTATCTGTTTTTCATAGGCTTTTTTAAAAGCTGGAAAAGGAGAAAACTTAATATCTAATGTATTGCTACAGTCCCTACCATAAACTTTTACTAAAATTAAATTAGGTGATACAAGGAAAGGTCAAAATTGAAATGGAGTCAATAAAAATCATTAGATTAACAGTGATCCTGAACTGAATGACCATCCAGCTGATTCATCAAATTAATACAGCCAGTCACCACACAAAATGATTGTACAGCACCATCAGTTCTTACAAACCTGCAAACTCTCCTCTAGAATTTAGGGAGGCACTGTCCACTTAAAACCCGTCCCAGTGACATCACTCTGCTTGCAGCAATCAGTCCAATCAGCTGAATCTTTCTGAATTTACAAAGAGCCCGTTTTCTGCCTCAAAGGGTGCATAAAGTCCTGGAGCTCCCACATGGTTAGCAGCCAGCTGATTAGAAGTTATCTGGCAAACTGAATTTTGATACAATATCTGTCATAATTGTGTTTATTTTAATGACACTTTCTCTGCCCTCAGGATAACCACATTATTTCTTTGAGGTTTAGGTATAAGGAAAAAGAAAAATTATCATGGCAAGTTTGAGGCAATGAGAGGAAAATGCACGCTGGACTCACCCACCACATGCCAAACCCCTCTCACTGAGAAGTGCTCACTCTGCCTTCGCCTGCCGTCACAAAAAGACTTGGGCAAATACAGAAAAGTGTATTTATGCATCTCTCTGTAGGAGCTCTAATTATTAGTCACCCTAACAGAGCAGTATCTTTTCAAATGGTCCCATTTCACAATAGTCAATAGTCAATCTAAGCATTGTTTAGACAAAAATTACCCAGTCTCTACTAACAGCACGCTCAGACTTCACGATTAGAGCATTTCTGTGACCAGAGCAAAGGTCAGTGTGGTGACACCAGGATAGAAGTCATTGCACTTACATGAGCAGTGATGATAAAACCAGCAGCCTGTGGTATATGCCTTAAAAAAAAACCTTAGCAAACATCTGGCAAACAGACAAAATGGCAGAATGAAATGGATAAAGTGGGTAAAACATCTGCCTTGTTTCAAACTCCAACATTATCAGTGCATTTTCTCTGTTCCTTGAAGGTCTTGGGTTTAATTCTAAATGTCCCCATGTCTTGGACCGTATGAGCCACACTGAGAATTCAACTGAATTCCTCATGTGCTTAAAATTAATAAAATCCTTTCACATCTTTCTGGATTAGGGTTTGATGTTCCTAGAAGCTCCCACGCATCCTAACCACTGAGCATGCAGTGGGCATCCTAAACACAGAGATCTGATCTAAAACCAGACTGAGTCAAAACCAAAACCAAATCAAACCAAACCAAACTAATATCTACCCAGTATAATCCACTGAATGCAAAATGATTTGAAAATCAGCCCATAAGTTTTCAGTCTCATCCAGGCTTTAAACTGGATCTACCCAAAGCTCACAGATGCAAAAGAACACCAACCAATTATCTCTCAAAGCACTTCACAGCACATACTGTAAAAATATTGGAGTCACAAGTCCACTACATTGCAGATAGAGATAGATAAAATTCTATAAAGAAAGATCTTCCAGAAGAGTGTAAACGTAAAAATTTCAGAATTGCAGAAGGTTTTGTCATGAATCATATTGGCAAATCACTGAAACTTTTCACTATGAGAAGTTCAGTCATCTGATATTTAAAGAACATTAAAAGATTTTGTGGGTTATGATTACTAATACAGGATTGAAACACTATGATTACAACTTCTTGTAACTGAATGCAGTTTTAGAAGTTGAATCAGACAGTATTGTTTGACTTTGTTTAGACTTTTTGATATGACTGAATGAAAGTATCATTTCAATTTATCCCCAAACAAAATTTCAGTTTTTGCACTACACTGTTTTTCTTTCGCTTTCCTGTTCAGAACAAGAATTTTACTTTTTGACTACCTTTTTTTTTCCTTTGTGGGGGCAGAAGAACCATCGACAAATCCTCTGAAACCAGGGAAATATGGCATTAGAGGATGATTTTCATCTAAATATTCCAATAACTGCAGGTATTAGGGAAAAATTTACTTTCTTCCCTGTTTTCTAGTGTGCTGTCACACTCCATTCCATTTTTTGTTCCCATTAGGAGCTTCCACGCTAGGATGCTGTAGGAAGGAAGGCAATGTAAAGTACAAGGGAGCAGCTGCCAAGGCAACCTCGATCAATAAATTATCCCCCTTGTCCCTACAAACCTTGTCTTGCCCAGGTACAGCTCCACAGCACTACTGCTGGAGGGGAAGGGCAGGGCTGGCATCCAGATAAACAGAGACAGGCTTGAGCCATCTCTGCTGACAGCCCTGGCACCCGGCTGGACGGGCACTCCTGCCTCTGGCAGGTTGGAGCTGAGACAGGATCTGGAGCTCCTCTGCACCCAGCAGCTGTGGCCTCTCCCCTCCTGTTCCCCTGCAGGCACCTTCAGCAGCGTCGCCTCCAAGAGATGGCACCAGCAACCACCAGCTTCAGGTGCTAAATGAGCTGCTACCCCTCCCAGATGAAGCAGTTCTCAGCTTCCTGCAAAACTAATTCCACTTTGCTCACGCCATGGATGTACTTCCAGCAGGTATGTTCACCAAGAGGAAAAATTTCTTTAAAGATGTATATGCACATAATTTTTTTAAGGCTTTATAATGACAGTCCAGTTATGAGTTCAGCAACACTTCTTACTAATCCATGTCTTGGAATTTGCTCTTAGCAATGGAAGCATGCAGGAGCTTCTGCTTTAGCCCAAGTCGTGGTTCTCAGGGAGAAACAAAAGCCCCTAAGCCACAACTCGGTGTCAGTGGAGACTGGCTCAGTTTGCCTCTGGCCACCTCGCAGCTGAGAAGCCCTGGGCACTGCTGGAACCTTGCTGCACGCCCTCTTTGCCTGTGGTTCACAGTCATTCACTGAAGCTTTAAGAACAGTCTGAACAAAATGCATTTGGAAACAATGCCACCTGCAGCTGTAACCCCCCTCTGCTGATGGAGGACAGCGGTTTGGTTCGTGACACAACACAATATAAAGTCTTAGGAGATAAAATTCCTATGGCTGGAGCCAACTGGAGAATCATGAGGCACCCTCAGCTAGGGTATTTCTGAATGGATACTTAAATTTTATTTCAGTTCTGAAGATTCTCATAGATAGGGAAAATAGGCTGGTTATTAGCTATAGAAAAAAATTTGGGTAGGAATCTATGTAGCACATAGCATTGCTTTTCCACTGGGGGAGAATAAATTAGGTTAGTTTGCACTTTCTCTGCCTTCCACACAATATGTTCTACAAGAAAACTGAAGATAATTTGTCTGGAATATATTATTCATATACAATTACAATGTATTAAAATGATAATGTTGTTAGAGTCTAAGGATCTAAACAAAGTATGTAGGGAGATTTAATATCTTTTTATTAGACTGACATATTTAGAAGAAAAAACAAGATTTCAGGAGCTCCAGACCATCTCCAGTGATCTGAGGAATTGTATGCCAAAAAAAGTCTGTCTGATCTTCCCTAACTATATCAGTTAGGCAAATAAAAGATATTAACCTGCCTCATAAACCTTGCTTCACTTAAAATACTGAAAAATTGTGTTCACATGGGTTTATGCTAAGATATGGAAATGGCAAGAACAGAGAGAAGAAATAAGGTTAAGAGCAGGGATATTTTTCAAACAATTTATGCTAATATTCTCCTAAATTCCAACATGAGCTTCCAGCAAAGCTGTATTATTTTCAGTGAAACAAAATTACTCATGTGGAGACTAAGCAAATTCAGTGACTTGGTTATTTCAAACAGGCTTTGTATTTTATGCCTGTAAAAGATTTCAATTGCCTGGTGAGCAAAAACAGCTGATTTAAGGGCACAGTGTATCACCCAGCCAGCCCTGCCTATAATACTTAGGTAATTACTCAAAACTGTTATTTATTGCTGTGAAGCAATGGGGATGCACATAACTTCCTCTGAAGGAAGAAAGCAGCACAGCACTCGCCTGCCCCGCCGAGAGCAGACCCTGCTCTCCCAGAGCCACCGACATGGATCACCCCAAAGTGTCTGAGCTCCTGCGAGGGACGGCAGCGTGGATGGGTGTTAGCAACGCCAAACGCTGGGTCCCTCTGAGCACGCCTCACAGTGCCTGTGCTGCAGACAGAGGTGAATGTATAGCACAGTATTTTCACATCAGCCTCAAATACAGAGTGCTGAGGTTAAAGCATCAACACACTTCTGGAAGCAAAAAGAACTCTACAACCTAGCCAGATTTGGCATTTATAATAAATACCATGAAAGCATGTTCAGTAGGAACCATGAAGAAGTTGCTGTATGCTACTGCTAAGTTCATTCTGTGCTTGATTTTAAAGTTTTGAGGGGTGGCTGGCGAGGGGCCAAAATGCCACACTGCTTGGCTCGGGCAGATATTTGTTGAAGACAGAACCCACGATGCTCAAAGAAATGTCATGCTGTTTTCACTGCAGTGCCTATGCATCTGGCTTCATTTGACTGATGCTCTAGAAAAGAGCCTGTTTTTCCTTCTTTAAATAGAGAGAATGTATCAGACCAGCAGTTTGAAGTATTTACGTTAATTGAACAATTTTAAGAAGAGCTTTACTATAAATAGCATTGCCGAAATAGTCTGACTCAGTTGTCACCCACATAATAAGGATGTTCTTATTTATATTTTTTCCAGACATCTAAATTGCTGCCAATGCTGAAAGTAGTACTGATGAAAAGAGGAAAAGGAAAGGATTGTGTTAGATGTACATCAATGACAACATCACTACATCCTATTAGAAATGAGTAATTTGGAAGATTTGCAATTAATTTAAGTAGGGTAGAACACAGGGGGATTTTGGTTCTCCTACAGTCAGATCTTGAGGTTCACCAAGCTTGTTATGGATTCAAATCAAGGCCACCTGACTTAGCTGCTCTTGAGCTCCTCCAGAAAGCTCCAGTCTTGTCAGTTCAGAAATCTTCCATTGAATGCCCACCTTTAGCATCTCCCTGACCAGCAGCACTTCTCTGTACCACCCTCATTATCTGCCACAGGGAGTCATTGTTTAAAGACCATCACCCAATTCAGCATTATCAAAGTGCAAATTTTCAATCAGGCTTCTTAACAAGCCCCTGAAATGCTGCCAGGCCTTCTAATCCAGCAGCAAGTCTTGTCAAAACACGGTGACTTCGGACCAAAGAGCCCCCTTGGCGCACCGGAGCGGGCTCGCTCGGCTGCCGAGCACGGCCGAGTACTTCTAACTGACAAAGAGGGGGAGGCAGGGAAATCCCACAAACACAAATTATTGAAACCCACACAAGTGAAAGAATCCAAGCTGATGTGGGAGCAGGCACCGAATGGAGCTACTGAATTGAAAGAATCGCCCCGAATGAGCTCCCACTGCACTGGGGCTGCTCGGAGGCAGGACGGCTGGGTGTGCATGTCAGCACAGGAGCCTGAGAGAGCAAAGGCCACAAATCAAGCATTAAAGACTGAAAACAAACTTCTTTTCTTCCCCCATCTTTCTTGAATATCTGAACATAGCTAGAAATCAACAACAACAACAAAAAAGCACTGGGGGCGAAGGCAGAAGGATGTTGGAATTAGGCAGAAAAGCCCTGAGATGTGTGCACAGGCTGCACACGGGACCATGAAATTCTGGGTTTAGCTGCACAGATTATTTCTGACTGGCACTGAAATAGTCTGTGGTGCGAGTTGTATGGGATGGAAGGGTTTAAAGGCCCTGTCTGGGTCAGGGGACACACGCTCATGAACACCGCTGACCCCAGGCTTCAGCTCAGAGGGACCCTGCAGTTCAGCAGTACAACAACCTCCCTCAAGCTTATAAAAAGCTCCTGTTGCTAAGTGCAGGCTTGCTGGCAGCCATCTATATGCACTATTTGCCAAAAGGTGCCTTTTCCTCTTTTGACTTATTCAAACTTCTGTAAATTAACAGCTAAAAATGCCCTGCTTTTCACAGGTTTTAATTAAGATTGCTTTCTCCCTGCAGGAAGAGAAATATTGAAAATAGTCCAGAAAATGGGTCCCCTTGTTGCCAGGTGAGTTTCTCCAACACACCCAGCCTTGCTAATGAAGTGAAACTCCCATCTTCACTTCAGGTGGTAGCTAATTAGTATATTTTCTTAATTAAAATGCTTTTCCTACCGAGGTATTCTTCAAAAAGGCCAAGGAGGTCATTTTGTTGCTATGACCACTTAGAATCAAAATGTCTTATTAGAGGAAGGGGACATCTGCTCTGGGTTTCACCATCTCCTAGAAACTTGCTGGGAACACTGTGTGCACATCTACAACACCGACTGAATTGATTCAAACACCAAGTAAGAGCTTCAAGACCAAAAGGTTTAAACTACAGAGGGCTGAAACCTCAGCTCACAAACCAGCCCAGGGGAGAGGTGCCACTGGAACGAAGCACGTGGTGTGTAACTAAGCACTGCCTATGATTCTTTGATTCTGTTGTCACACACACATCAGTTCAGGGCCATTTACTTTAATTTCTGCTTAAAAATAGATTTAAGCCCTCAAAAGTTTCTGACTTTCCTTTCAAACTGATCAAGCTTTCACTGGTTTTAACATCTACAGATCCTTAAATACTAACTCGTTCCAAACTGATTTCATGGCTTTGTAATTAGCATGTTACCAGAACTCCTATAAATGTTGTTAACATTGCCACAGGTCTTTAAAAATCCAGATGGTGTGTTTTGGCAGCTGGCCTGTTTGTTTGACCAGCCTGTTTGGCACCTCTTTCTACTGACCATAGTTCTTGGTTAGGACTTTCAGCAGAATGCCTTTAAAGGTTGGGAGAAGTTGGAAGAGATTGCACTGGGGGGCCACTGAAATAAAGGCTGAAAGAGGATGATGGATTTGACATATTTTTACTGCATCCATCTTCTGGATCTTCAGTGGCTATTCCCCTCCCTCCATTTCTCTCTGGAAAAGAGCTATCCTCAAACTTTCAGCTGAGCACAAAAAATAAAAATATGTGAACTCCAGCATTCTGAGTCATTTGTAGGAAGAAATGTATCAGCTTTTCCCCTTTTTTTCATTTTCCTGTCAATGGTGTTCAGATAACATAGAAACTCAAGCCTTTCAAAGGCTGCAAGTTGAAAGTACGTTGAAAGCATCTCATTCTGCTTTTACCAAGTTTGAATCTCTCTCTGATTCGTGCAGAATGGGAAGTAGGAGAATGACACTCTGCTTCCATCTGTCTCATTGTATCTGAGAGTGCAGAAAGGAGCTGTCACACCAGCAGCTCTCCATCACAGCACTGAGCCGGGGTCACAGCCGTCTTTCACCTATTAAAGATAATTCCAGGCTTTGTCTGCAGTGTGGAGTGTTTCTTTCCCCTTTCTTTTTAGGTGTAATGCATAACCTTGTCAAAGAGCTAAATATACTGCAAGTTCTCACAAGAAACAGAGAAGTGTCAGGGACTGAATCTTTTCACACTGACTTTATAATAAGTTTCCATTTTGGGGGGTTTTTTTATAACAATTTCATGACTTGCAGAAGCAGTTAATTTTCCCCTCTTGTACAGTAGCTCAGGGTTGTGAATCAATTTGTTCTTGTGCAGACATAGGTGAAATAATAGCCCTGCTGAAAAATCCTACTCCACTGGGAGTTTGTGACTGACATCTTGGGAGGGCAGAAGATGTGACTTCCCTTCAACATTAAAATATGAGAGGATTTGTTTAAATTCCAAATGTAGGAAAAACATTGCCATTCAGGAAAGGTTTACTGCCCTGACCCATGATAGGAAAGGACTGTTGAAAAATCGGTATCTTCAAAACAGAAATGCCAAATTTCTAGGGAGAAATTCATAGTTATGTCAGAGGTCAGTACGAGAATGATCCATTAGAAGGCAATATTATGGTTTTAAAAAGGGAAATTTATTAATATAAACAAAACATAAACAAAGTTGTAATCAGGATCCTGAGCATCTGCCTGTCTTTCACCCTCAGTCCTGGCAGAATGCTGGTGAATTTTTCCAAGAGGAATTGAGAGACTGTTAAACTGAGCCTCCCAGGCTCCCATGCCTGCATAGTAGGAAGTCTGGGAAATAACAAGAGGCCTGAGGGTCAGTCAGCCCTTCAGGCTGCCAGCACCAGACATGGGAAGCTCTGCATTCCATGACAGAGATGTAGCTTGCAACCCCAATAGCCAGGTCCTCCCATGGTGGTGCACCAAAATGCATTTTTTTTTCCTTTCGATTAGGGATTAGAAGTTTGCATTTGAAGCATACAGTCAGGTGAGTCCCTGACTCAGCAGGGAAGGAGATGTGGGAAAGAGACAACATTGGAGGATATGAGGGGTCCATGAAACCTGGCTCTGTACAGTAAAGGTGGGGGAAGTTGCCTGTTCCAAGTATGTGTTCCAGTGCCTCAGCTGGTGCTCAAGACGTGAACCCTCCCAGACCCATGTTCAGAACACAGGAAAACACGGGTAGCAGAGAGAGTTTTTGAGGTCAAGCCTCACATTCCTGTTATGAAGTCACATTTCACATTTACTATAGAAGCCTTCTATTTCCTGAATTCATTCCTTGCTCCTCCTCTCTTCTTCATTATCTTCTCACATAATTCTGCAATATTATCCTGTCACAGCATTCCAAAGAATTTGCATTTAACTATGCAGTCATACATAAGGCACTCTGTGCTAGCTGTGTGATACATCTGTGCTGGATAGCAACAGCCCTCCCCAGAACAGGGTTCAGAGCTACGATAAGAGCAGTAAGGAGCTGGCTGCTCTCGGAATTTACAGGAATCGTGCAGCAGCTGAGTGAGAGCACTCGAGGATACGGCGCTGGATGAGGAGCATGTGCCTGCCTGGCACCACCTGTCGTGCCATGGCAAATGTGTCTCCTCGAGCTCCGAGCTGCTCCAAGCCCTGAGCACAGCAGGGGTGTCTCTGTTCAAGGGCAGACACCTCCTGCTCTGCATCAGTTCCGTGATCCTGCAGGTGCTGCTGAACGCCTCGGGGCTGTGACTGCTGTGACATCTCGGTCACTCAGCCACGGAGAAGCAGGTGGGTAGAGCCCAGGACACCCGGTCTATGTAACCAAAACAGTGCACAGAGATGGAGATCATGTGGTGATCCGCTGGCTCTGTGCATTCTGGAGCCCTCTCTTGCCAGCAGGCCCCTTGGGCAAGGAGCCACACAAACCCACACAGGCCCCAACCGTGACTGGGACAGGGCCCCTGGTACTAATCTGATATTAATAAATAAGTTATTGCTTACTAGCAGAGGGGTCCTTATTAAAGAAAGTTGCAGAAAGCTCTCAATCTAGACCCTGGAAACTCAGGATCTACTAGAAACAGGGAGCCGCTGCCCCTGGCGTGGCCATCACCCCATACTGCAGCTCGTGTTCATACTGACGTGACCTTGAAAGCCTTCAGTGCCACAGCTGTGGCATCCCTGCGCTGCCCTGCTGGGCAGGAATTACCCGGGAAAGCTGTTCTGCTCTGTTTTGATGAACACACACAAAAAGCAAGCGTAGGCCTGGGCCTGGTCCCGCACTGGCCGTGTCCCTGGGTGCCCCGCGTTCCCCGCACGTCCCCGCCGGCGCCGAGGGGCTCCGTGCTGGACACGCTGCTCAGAAGCTGCTCCCCACCAGCCCCTCTGCATCTGGCCTGCAGCTCTCTTCTTGGCTCCTGCCCTCGACACTGCTGAAAACACGACTCTGACACCGCTTCCCATCTGCTCAGGGGAACCTCCAGCCAGTCCCGTGTCCCTGCGTAATCCCCTCTTGGTTTGGGTAAGTTATGGACCTCGTTTAAAACGGTGCTGATCAGTAATTTACACACACCATTCAAATATGTGTCAGGCCTTGCGTTTCTGTCTGCAAGGAGAGGCTCTTCCCAAGGTGTTCAAAGGGCGCTGTGCAAAGCTCATTCACTAAGTGCTTTAGGACTGTTTGAAAAATTCTCAATCTACAGTTAGAAGGTGAGAAATAGTTTTAAAAACTCCACTGGAAGTCAGGTGCAGCAGACCCCCACCCACAAAGCCCGTACACATTAATGTAGTTGATGCCTTTCTAAATCACTTCACAGAAATAAACAGAAGTATCATGGAAAAACACACAAAAACCTGAAATATTTCAGTAACTTATAGTTCACATTTGTGTACAAGTTGCAGGCTATTCCCTGGCATTTCTCAAATGCAGACTGAAGACTACACCACACAACAAATGCACAAAAAAAAAGAGAAAAAGCATATCATAACCTAAACTTTCCCTGTTGGAGTGTGTAGTTTTAAAATTCACCACTGGGTTTTTCCTAGAGGAACTTCAAGAAGCACACTAGTATGCTTTGATAATATCATAATCAATGTTTGTAATGAAAAACACATTATTCTGTTTTCTTCTTGAAGGAAGAGAATCATATATAAAGTGTGTCTTTTATCTTCATATTTGAAATTAATAAAATCAGCATTTATCAGGAATCCTAAAGGCCCTTCTCTCACACAAAATCTGAAGTCACAATTTACAGATGATACATCTGTTAACTGGAAGTTCTATTTCTGACAGATGTTCGATATGTATTAATGATCTGGTGCTTTGACTAATCCAGCCAAATCAACAGCTTTAGATGGAATTCAAAGGCTATTTCAGGGATCTCCGCCAACATTTATGTCACTGGATTTAAAAAAAACCAAAACCACAGCAGAAGCCTGTCTCCCATCCTCATAAATTTAAGTGCACAGAAAGCAAAATATGAATTGTCACACTCTTTGCATAATCAAGCTGACCAGAGCTACATTGAATAAATAAATAAATGGACAAAATACAGCTAATGTTATTGCCCATGGGTTCAATATTTACCAGTTTATGTACCATCTGAGCTGTTTCCTGTAATCAGCCAGGCACATGGCACTTTCGTTCTCAAGAGACATTATCACCATGACAACTTTATCAGAATAAATTATGAAACACAACACTTGGGGCACGCAGAATGTGGGCACAGGTTTGGAATATTATTTTGTTAGTTACTCTTTTAACAACGCTCCAAGTGCCCACTGGAGAAGAGGGAATTAAAAAAACCCTACAAACCATGCCTATCAAAATAACAATAAAAATGTAAAAACTTTGCAGAAAGACAAGGAATAAAGTCATTAGGCTGAAAAATGGGCAATCAAAGGAGCTATTGCGCTCGGCAGATGGAAAAGCAGCAGGTGCCATAGAGCGATGGGACCTTGCTTCCCATCATGCACACTCTACAATGATGCAGCCTGACAGGGAAGGGAATTAATGTGTCGGAGCAGGTACTTTCTGTCCATTAGCTGATTCTCAGTACAGCCACACAGACTGCTGCCTCTACCTGCTCGCTGAGAAAATGACTAACAAGCCATTGTTCCCCAGGCTGTGTGCGGAAGGACGGCGCTGGGTGACCCTCCTGCCGCTGGCCCAGATTAACGGGGGGAAGTGACCACGCAAACATTTCTGCACCTCAGACTGGGATTAGAGATTTCAGCCTATGAATAAATTATTTGAATGCAGATGTTTGGAATACATTAAGGTAAAGCATATTGGACAGGCTCCACTGGGGGGAAACACTGATGAATAGAATTTCCAAGCCTGTATTAACTCTGGCAAACAACAAAAGTGGTGTGCAGAGCCCGATAACACACCCACACCTACTCTTTATCTGGGAAAATCCCTTGTTACACGAAGGACAATTTTTGTGCTGTAAACTCCATTACTCTGGTGGCCCACGATACATCACCGTATCCTGGCTGGTTTGCGCTCCTCATTTCCATCACAAATGACAGAAAATATGACCATAAAAATAAAAACCACATCAACACAGAGAGTCTTGAGAGGATTCAATTTGTTCAAGTCAGTCAGTCTCCTTCACTGGCCATCTGTCCTTTTTGCTGCTGAGTTCAAGGATGTCTAGAATGATAAGTACAAGAATTACTTCTGGCAGCAACACAATGACACACTTTGAAGTCCTTGCTTCTGACACAGCATTTCCAAAGAGGCAAAGAAGTACCAAGCTTGCCCCGACTGAAACAAACTGCAAATTTATTTCCACAAATAAAGGGAATCTCTAGGAGGGCTCCATTAGAATTTTTCAATGACTAAATTGAAAGAATAAAAATTGAAGTATGTACTCTGTGGTATTTAATATGAATTTGGCACAATCATACCCCAGGTTTCAGTTAGACACCAAGGTGGAAAATTTTCATGATCAAAATATTTTCTTTTGTAATTTACAACAGTCTGAGTACACTCTTCTTTGAAAATGGTTTGTTTCTCAATATCATAAGCAAATAAAACATTAATGATGTCAGAACCCTGCTGATATTTCCAGTTGGATAGATTACATTTTTCTTTGTAATGATCACAATTAAAACAAAGAAAACCCAAACCAGATAGATAGATAAAGCAAGTCACTAGTCAACAATAGACAAGGTAGACAGTTTGTGCAGGTTAGACAATACATCTTTTGCTCTCAATCTGCTATTGTGTAAAGCATCAACAGCAGCTGCATGGAGTGTCAATTTTATTTTAATTCCTTGGACTTTAAAAATGTAATTTATAAAAAAAATTAACATTCTTTTTTTCCAACTAATTTTGCTGCTGATGTTATATCATTACACCCTAGAGCTAAGAATTATCTTCTTTTAATTATTTCAGCTTCTCAAAAACTAAAGACCATTATTTTCTGAAAACATCCTTCAGAATCCTCTTAGTTTATTACATTCGTAATTAGAGAAAATAATGACATATCATTTGCAGATATCTTTAGAACTGAACCACCCGAAGACCCATTAGGCATGCTTAGGCCTTTCAAACAATCCACCAGACACAGGCAAAAGCCTCTTTTGGAAGTCCTTGCTTAAAACTGTAACATGACCCTTTCTTAATTTAAAATTTGGTTTATCAAAATGCTACCAGAAGCGGTCCATTTGTTTTGCACTGATAACATGGGATATGACTTTAGGGAACTTTTAAATGAATAAAGCATATGCAGGACTAGCCAAAGGCTTATTTTAGAAATTTGGGGTATAGCCAGGGCAACCTGCACACCTGGCTTATTTCAGTGGCATTTGAGATCCAACAGAAGAATAAGAATTAACGCTGAAATAGAACATTTTCAGAAGGGTCATGGCAGTTCCAGGAGCAAGCACACACGTAATGACTGTTTCTGCCTCAAGTAAACCTGTGCATCACAAAGGATGGCATGAGAAGGAGACGAGGCCAGAGAGAGAAATAAATACCACAGAGATGTGAAAAACTCTTATCTAAAAGCTTAGGCACAAAGTTAAATCTCAATATGCTTCTGCAGCAGTTGTTAAAGCAAAAGATCCCTGGCTGTCCAGATCTTGGTAGTACCACCAAACAAACACTGCATCAGATTTAACCCTCGGGTGCCTCTGATTCAGCTGATAATGTGTTTTCAGCTGCACAATGCACTGCTGTACTAATATTTATGGAGTTAAACTAAAGAGCCTATGTTCTCCCAGAGGCCTAAGGGACGTACCTGAAAGCCTGAACACCATATTTCCACACAGTCTGCTTCCAGCAGCTGCCGTTTAAATGGAAATGGCTGGATAAATTTCCAATCATGACCTATAAGAAATATTTCTAGTAGCATTTGGCGTGATTGATTTGAGTTCTGTAGCACTGCCTTCTCACAGGGATTATCCATTTTGCAGCCTGCTTTGCTCCACAGGAAGATGGAACGATAGAGACCAAGAGGAAAGGGTGAATACAAAGTGCCTGCTAACCAGCAAGGCTAATGGCACTATTTATTCCTAAACCCATATCAGAACTCATTTTGTAGTTACATACAACAGAAGACCAAAAAGAAATTGTAAAGATCTTCTTCTTAACTTGTGGGCTAAGAGGTTTTTGCAATGGCTTTTTTTGACCATTCAAAAGCCAGGGAAGGTGCACCCTACCTGCAGAGGCTGCACTGAGCAAACAGTGTCACTGCCAGCAGTTCAGAGTGCAGCCCCCATTGCACTGACACATTTGTACATAGCACGGCCTCTTCTCCGCGTGCTCATTTACAATCCGATTGCATGTCCGCTTAAAAAAGAAATTAATAAAAAAGATCCCTCTGTGAAATGGATAAAATGCTATTACTAAATGATATGCGTAATCATTCAGTACCATTACTACTGAAAGGTGATATTGCAGTGACATTGAGAAAATTGGATCTATTCTTCATACAATTATATAGCTACACTTTCACTCTAATGCCATCCTAATTGGAAAGGAGCACTGAAATGTGAAACTGGGCGCATTTCAATATCTAATTATCACTTGGTAACTCATTCTCAAAATAGTTTTCTGGAAAAGACAGTTGCCAAGAATGCTATTTTAATTCTGAAGTCTTCACTAACATTCTTACAGAGAAAACGTTTTATTCACTATTTGTCTGTATTTCAGCTACACCACTGAAAAAAGATGGACAATTGATATATACAAATGTAAGCTGGTATGGCTCCAATGGAAAAACATTTGCATTTATCACTCTGCCAGTCAAGTGATTGTGAGCAAGATATGCTTCCTGGGGCAGGAGCTCTTAAGGGTTAAGAGATAAAAGCAAATTAAATTAAAAAAGCAATATAAAGGCAACATTTTTTACATAAAACATTTGCTAGATAGAACAATAAAAGAAGTAATTTGAGTCATTGTAGGTAAAATCAGCAGGATCTATGTTATAGACCCATTACAGTGCTTTAACAGGGTACTTCTGAATTGGTGTTTCTCCCTCAGGACTTAACCTGATGACAATCAAATGCAATTTAATTTTGATAACAGAATACTTTGGGGGAATTTTATAATGAAAATATTCTAAAGACCCAAACAAACATGAAATATGACAGTTTTGGGGATGAGTCTGGGTTTTGTTTTTGAAAGGAGTAGAAGCTTTTACACATCAACACCCGTATCCATACAACAACTTTGGCATTCACATGAACAAAAGGATGCCCTGCCTGCTGGTGTAAATTGGCAGCACTCGCCTGCTAAAAGCCTCCTTGCAAAAAATCCAACAAACAGCCAGAGAAAGGTGAGTCCCAAGGTGCTGAAAGACCTGAATAGCTCCAGTTCTATTTACAGGATTAGGCTAAAATTCATCATTTCCCCTGTTTATTCTTCTTGCCTGCACATTCTCTCTTCAAAAGCACAATTCAATCTAGAAATGAAATTATGTTTGTTACTGACTTAGAAGGCTGTGACAGGAGGTGTTAGGAAGAACAACTTTGAGGCAGCGGGCTACCAGCACCAGAAACACAAACACGCTCTGAACACGCCCCTTTCTGGCTGATGCTAATCTATAATGACACGAGCTGTTAAGACAGGGAACATCCCAAGAAGTTTCTCCAAAAATCACTGCTGTGCATCATCTTGCCTAGCACAGAAAGGATGGAGCAGGGGGAAGGGGAATAAAACCGCTAATTTCTGCAGGTGGAATAAACATCCATATCTGCAGCCAAGCGGATCCTCATCAATAGTGTGGAATCAGAGCCTTCATCTGCTTTCCATAAAGCGGCTCTACAACTTTCCACGTGGCTGCTGGAACCTCAGTCAGTCTCCCCAAGCTTCCACACACGACTACAAGTGGCTGTGGCTCCAAGATTTTCTAGCTGGCGCTCTAAATGCCCTACAGAAGATGTCTGCCAGCTTAAGTATCTTTAAAATATCCACTGGATATTAAAAGATCCGCTAGGATCATGACTTCTTTTGTATTAGCTTTGGTCACATGTTTAAAACACATTTCCCTGAAAACCAAGGGAAAAAGTAGGTTTCACTTCTGGGCAGTGTCTGCTGCCTTCCCTGCCAGGAGAAAAATAACTGATTCCTTGTTATTGACATGCAGAGTGTTTTCTTCCAGTATTTTGTGCTCCTGGGTCACTGGTTCTTCTTAACTTTCTCATATTTCCTTACTTAGTTTTTGTACCCTTTGACAGTCACTCTCAGCCATTTGACCTACTTTCCACTTTCTATACAATTCCTGCTTGTGGCTTAAGTCCCGGAGGAGTTCATGGTTTAGCTGACCTTCTCATAAGGACAGCCAGTGTCTGTGGCCTTGCTAGAAAGTCTCTTGGGAACTGCCAACTCTTGAAAGTCTTTCCTCTCGCTCTCACACAGTATCCGTATCAGTAACCCAAGGCTATTAAGTATTCCTTTATTAAGTCCAGTATTTAAAATTTGTTCTTATCTCTCTGCACCTTTTCTGCATCAGAAATGCCAATATTTCAAAAACTTTGCCATGAACCGCAACTTTTACTTTTGCAATTTCACCTGCTCACCTTTAATCACCACAATGCAATCCACAAGCCTCCCTTTAACTCTTCGTTCCTGGGATTCTGAAAACTGACAGCAAAACGTTTCAAGCAGATCTTGGGCCATGGGGATTCCTTTCCAGCAGATAGGTGTGGAGCTCATGAACCCCATGGTGCACAAAAGCATTGCCGCACCTTTGGCTACTCGTCTTTTGATCATTAGAACTAAGACACCTGATGGAAGTCTCTGTACCTACCTCTTGCCACATTCTGCTCATCAGAGCAGTGTTCTAAACACCCATAAACAATTAACCAGCATTTCCATTTCTCCTCAATAGTTCATTTCCTTGCCTCGTTTTCTAGTATCGCCTCTCCACAATAAAACTTCCTCTTTCCTCCTGAACAATCAATGGTTATTTATATTACTATTAGGATATATGTTAAAACTTCAATTCCTCTCCTCCACTTCCATAATCCTTGCACTGCAGCACCCAAGACACAAATATCTTTGACATGTGACATAAGGGCTATCAGAAGCACCAAGGATTTGAAGGATATCTTAAAAATAAGTACCACAGACTCAATTTCCCCCTCTGTCCTAGCACATAATGAAATGATAATGGTGCTTTGCTGTGGCTAGCCAGAAGGAGAATGTTACTGACAGATGGATGCCAAAAGAAAAGAGCTAAAAACAACTAACAGTCCTAAACTGATGAAAACAATTTAAGAATCACAGTCTGTTGCCTAAGTTCAGATTGCTGAGAGACTCTAATGAAGACTGTTCAACCATACTTTTGGATTAATTGTAATCAGTTCTTGAAAAAGAAAAACTCCAAATCCCACTGCAACTTGATATTTTTACTATTCTTCTTACACAATACCAGTTAAGTAATTTATGCCATTAAAAATCTTTAGCATTTTAAAGGGGGTGGCAGTACAATGAAGGAAAAGCACAAATTAAATAATAACTTTTCCTAAGAGATCTGACTTTTCATGGAGAGGATGAGAATTGTGGATCTATGCAAGACAGAATACAAAATGAAACAGAAGAGTACCTCATCCTTTTTCGATAACAAGAATGCATTGCTAAATGAACACAGCGCCATATTTCTCATTTCCTTGCAAAGTTTGAAAATAAACTCTTAAAGTTAACATAATCTTAAACTATATGGATTAACCTTTCCCAGGTGTAGCAATCACCAGCCAAAAGATAGAGGAGTGAAATTCACATTCCATCAGAAGGGCAGAAATCAATCCGTGCCCTTCGTGCCCCCTGGAAGGCCTGTTCTGGCCACTGCACTGGGCTGGAGCTCATTCTCAGAGAGCTCCCCAGAGTGAGAGAGCAGAGCCAGCACCTGGGCAGGGGGAAGGGCTTCACTCAGCATCAGGCGTGACCTGTGCAGCCATGGACAGCTCAGCTCATCAGAGCTGGGCTCTTTACAGCTCGATGTGGGAATATCTGCGCTTTTTAAAGGATCAGTTCATCTCACATATTTCACACGTCCTCTCCCAAGCGAGGCAAACTCTCACCCCCAGTGACCCTGCTGACTAGAAATGGAATCTGGACAGCTACCTTTGAGCACATGAATCCCACCCTGGACACCGCTCTAGTCCAGGGTTATCTCATAACCCACAAGAAAATAAGGAAAATAAGGATATTGAAAGGCTCTGGAGGAACAACAGTAGATTAAAAGTAAAGACAGAAATATAGAGCTATGAAAAATGCCATTATCCTCTTTCACAGAGATTTTCAAATAATTCAGGAGAAATATATCACACTCTGTGAATTCCAGAGTGCAGAGACAGCTCCAGCATTC
This sequence comes from Oriolus oriolus, assembly GCA_013400235.1. Taxonomy (NCBI): domain Eukaryota; kingdom Metazoa; phylum Chordata; class Aves; order Passeriformes; family Corvidae; genus Oriolus; species Oriolus oriolus. Next base: position 409,763 of record VXBT01004356.1, on the reverse strand, counting down.
CTTCTTCAACAACGCTTTTCCAACACTTCATTTGTTTATCTCAAGCTTTTCTTGCAGAACGAAAACCACAGCAGAGGACTTCAATTACACTGTACTTATTTAATTTTGCAACATGTTTCAAAGCCCTTCTGGACAGGAAAACCTTAATAAGAGAATCTGTCTTCTATTTAAAACAAAGTTTATTTTTAAAGTAATGCAACAACCTTGAAGCCACAGGTTTTTTAAAGGCTTGTCAAGAATATTCAGCAATTTAGTAATTAATTTTCAAACAAAGTATACATATTTTTGGTGCTTACAATAAATATTCAGTGAATTAACGGAGAAGATGATTAACAATTTTCCCAGTCCACTCTATGCATAAACACACCAACGTAACCTGGAGTCTTTTTTTACCTGTGGCATATGTATTAATATTGCCACTGCATATATTTTTACTCTGTCCATATTCCAACAAAGACATTTAAGTGAGAACTTTTTGACAGGACTTGCTAAAGAGGCATTATATCTCTTGATGAAATATTTGTTACTGCTAACAGAGAAGAGAAAACCTCAGGAACATGTGATAACTCACCCACTTTGAAGTTTTTGTCCTCATCTTTTTCTTCCTCTTCACTCACACTGGAGCTAAAAATATTCTCTCTCAGTTTCAACTGGCTACTGAAAACCCAGTCAGTGAGATCTGCAATAAAATGCTATATTCAAATGCAAGGGTGCAGATGAAGTGTAAATAATTCTTGTTTCATCAGATCCATACCACAAACAGTGAAATCAACTGACTTTGCAGTTTTTGTCTCTGAATTTATTTCAGCAAAATTACCTTGTTGCTAAAGGTGATCAATGGGCTCTCACAAAGCTGGGTACAAACCCACTGCCTGCACAGCCACCAAGAGGGGAGCAAAGCCTTGCTGCCACACCTCTCCCCCAGCCTCACCAGGCTGCAGGCTATGGGGACACCCTGCCTCTGTCAAGGGAGAAAGTGTTAACATGAGCTTCTCTGAAAGAGATTTTTCTGTGAAGTTCAGTGAACACAAAAGCTGAGGGACTTCGGCTCGATAACAACCTATTGATATCTTTATTCACCTCCTTTGTTCCACATACCCTCTGGGCATCTCCGGAAATATTCCCTCCCCTCAGGATTCGTACCACCACGCTGTGAAATCCAGAGTTCTCCCATCACCTTAATAGGTCTAGACTCAACTATTAAGTGTTTTAGCCCAAAGGATGACAGGGGATTTGACAACCTCGTATGTTATGTGAACAAATCTGCTGAGACAGATTAACCACACTGGTACATTTCCATTTCCCACTGCCCCTTCTGACTGCAACAAGCACCTTTTTCACCAGAATGGAAAGCATCCCTCTGAATTCTATACAGATATACTAACTGCCTGAGCTGAAGCATCAAGGAGATGAAAGCATATTTAAGAAATCAGCCAGGAAAGACCAATTTGCTTTCTAGCTTAATTAATTAAGTTGTATTACCAGCCACAGCACCTTATTAATACTAAGATCATTTAGCAGAAGTACAGCCTTCAAAGGACATGCATTTATTTTATCCATCTAAACTAACTTCACCCTGATATTTTGCCAGCACAAACCAATCCCTTCAAATTTTGGAAAATCCAGACCTGTCCAGTAAACAGCAAAATAATTCCTTTTAAGAGCAACATCACAGGAGAAAACAATATCCATGGCTTATTCTCAGTATCAGTTACCTCCAGGCAGATGTTGACAGAAACCTTCTGAACTCTTGATATTCATGTGTACTAATGACTTTTCATTACCTACCTAGAGAACACTACAAGCAGCCCTGTTCAAAAGTAAAACATGAGTAACTCCATAAAGTCAGAACAAAATCCTAAAAATTCTGAACCTGCACAATCACAGAAAGGAAGCTGGATGCACAGCCAGAGGCCTCATAAAAACAAAACCTCGTACAGCAGTACTTAAATTTTAAGATTACCTCACAATCTCGTAGACAACGTTTCCAAGCCTGAAGGGCTAAAAGCTGTGAAGTTATCAACAGCCACGTCTTTGCAGAAACTTACTCTCATCTGCCTCAGGTGCTTAATGAGCGCTTGGAAGGGAAAGGGAATCAGCTACTCGCCATTAATCATTGCAAGAAGTAGCCCTGCAAGCTCATAAATAGCAGGTAAACCACTTTTACTGATATGGTTAAGATAATAGCATGGGACAGTGGCTACAGCCCTGCTTTCATCTCTTGCAGTATTCTGGGGTGGTGGCAACACCACCAACTCCTCCAGTTTAGCTGCTGTGTACCAGCCCTTCCCTGGACAATACTGTGTTTTGCCCTGCTTCCTTTGAGCCTTGCTCTTGGAGATATTGCAAGGCAGACAGGCACTATATAAGAAAACCTTAAATTATAAGACCAGAGAAAAGTGGCCATGATTTCACATTAAGGCAAATTTAGTATTTCAAGCCTATATTGTTAAAAAAGTTTGGTTTAACCTCCTTTTATTTTTAACCTATATATGAGCGTCTTCTTTTGTGCATCCATGACTCTCAAGAGTGTTACCAACATCTCATTTCTTCCTACATTACAGAGCTCTTGCAGCTCTCTTCTACAGAGACAGTGGCATCTGTATGCTCTGAAACCCACAGGGCAATCTATTTATAACTCAAGTGGAATGAATATTCCACATCAACGTTTCAGTTCAGGAACTTCGTGTCACTTTTTCTTTTTATAGACTATCAATGGAAGATTCTAATAATTTAATTTTAAAATGATTGAATGTATTTGCCATTTGGGCAGTTTGGTGTGGTCAAGCCCTCTGGTCACTTCCTGCTCCTTGCCTCAGTAACTGTGTCAGCAAAGCATTATTTTCAAACTGTGATTGCTGGAACAGAATGGTACTGAAGGGACCTGTAAAAAGCAGACATTTCAGACAACACTTAACACAAAAAAAGGAGTATTTTTAGGGAAAACTTGATGTAAGAAAGGTTTAAATACAATTTAAGAAAGTTCTTTTGAAAGGTTAAATTAATATTCCCTTTTCCTCCATTATCATGGCACTATTAAGGCCATTATTCCTGTGTTTTTTGTTGATTTACTAGAATATACTAGATGTTTATTTACTGTAAATGTTTACTTACTAGAATATTTACTAGAATAGCTGTATTCCCAAAAAGTTGTGGGCTTGTTCTAAAACAAGGCAGTGAATGCATTAGAGATTTATTCACAGATTTCTTTCTGTATGAAGAGAGTAAATTAACTGCTTCCATATGTTTACTGGAGCCACATATTCTAGATTTTAATAGGAAAAACATCAGCTAAAATCAGGCCAGTACCAAGTACTACTGTGTTACCTCTAACAAGACATTTAATTTATCATTTTTTATCCTCCTTGCTCAAGTACAAAGTGACCTTGAAGACCTGTTCTTTAGTACCAAGATATTTTTCATAGTTTCTCCGTGAAACAACAAACAGCAAATTACTGTGACCTGTTGAATTTGGAACGGTTTCCCCAATAGATTAAACTGTCTCCTTCCATGTAACTTGGCAATTGTTACCTGTTATCAGCCTCAGGTCAGTCATTAAAAAAAAATTAATTCTGTAAGATAGCAATGAGGTATTGGATAAAGTTCCTCACACTTTAGGGAGCAAAACCAGCTTGCCTAGAACTTCAGAATTGCACCTCCTCAAGAAAGAGAACTGAAAAAAGATATAAATCTGTGAGCTACTGAAACAGAAAATTGAACATGTAAGACAATATTGAAGCTGATAACTCAGCATTAAGGTGGGGGTGGGGAAAAAAAAAACAAACCCAAAAGCACAAGATGGCAGTCACTGGGTCCATAATAGCAAAAAACCTCAGAAAACGAATCTGTGAAAAGGTTTTATATAATTGATAAGAAAAACTTCAGCTACTTGGAAGGGAGGTAATACGTGAACAATTTCATAATAATTTGCATTAGTTTTTTGAGCTGATAGTGTGCTAATGAAAAATAAATACCAATGAGCGTTTGGTCTGAGGTATTTGTTTTGTTCTTAGGCTTCTAAATCCTCCTGCCAAGAAAAGGGATCTATGCCTTAGCACAGCTTCTAGAAGGACCTGTTCCATGATCTTCCCAGGCACAGAGCTCAGTACCCTTTCTACCCATTTCAGAGAGGTGCAACATTTCCCTTTTTCACCACAGACTTGACCTGACCACCGTGACTTTTCAACTACCGTGGAGAGTGGCTTGGCAGTCACATCAGCCAGTTCCCTCGGGCCTTTGGGGCACATCTCGTCAGGTGCCACGGGCTGATGGATGCTCAGGTTCCCCAGGGGGTCACAAACCTGATCTTCACTCACAGGGGAAAGACTCCTCCTGTCCCTGCCCTGTGGTCCATCCGCTCAAGAGGTTCAGGGAGAGGCTGTCAGTGAAGGCACAAAAGTCACTGGGTAGCTCAGGCTTCTCTTCACCCACGGTTATCCATTTGCCAGTCTTGCTCACGGAGCAGGAGTTGGGGCCTGCGCTTTCCCTGACATCCCCTTTCTGTCTGACGTGCCTGTAGAAGCCCTTCCTGGTACTCCTCACTTCCCCTGGGAAGTGCACCTCCATCCCTGTGCTCTTCCCAGGATCCGTGTCCCTGTTCCCGCTGCCTGTGCACCTCGTCCTCGCCCTTCAGGTGCCCAGCACCAGCTGCCCTTCAGCAGCTCCCAGCTCAGCCGTGCCGGCCGCTCGCCTTCCTTCCCCGGTCCTTACCCCTGTGGATCGCTGGCTCTGGCACTCCAGTACATCAGGGACAGTGTATGGGGCTACGGAAAGGTTGAGCATAGGATAGTTTGCATCATCCCATTTTATATCTCCAGTCCGCTTTCTTTTTGTTTTTCTTTCTGCTTACAAATGCAATGCACTTCCTGACATCAGGTAGCTGATGATTTTATTAACTTGACTGGACAGAACCTGTGCACACTTAATGACAGAATCTAAATAATGTTTTATTTCAGGAACCATGTAAAGTCATACCCCTGCTTGCTGGCTTCAGATTTCATAATTTAAAATTCATCAGCATTCCCATCCCACCTCATACTCTAGCCATTACGAAGTCATGGTTATGCTCTTCCAATTACATTGCTTATGTCAGGGAACAATAAATTCATTTGTTTTGTGTAATTTATTGTTCAAACATTATCAAACTCTTCATATCAAAACTAACTGCAACAATTTGTGTAGATTCAGTTCTAACACTTCTGATATTGACCGAGTTTCTCCTTTTTTCAATTTCTTTGACTCTCATCCTAATAGGTCTGCTAACAGAGTTATGACCCTTCAATGGGACAGGATCTGAAGAGATGGTGTGTGAGATTATTCTGGCTGGTTTCAGTTCTGTTTCAGTCTAGATAACTGGGAAACAACATTTTCCACAAAGAATATGCCACAAAAAAACCCTGGTAGCCCATTTTTTAATGAAGAATTGCCTTCTTTGAAGCCAGGTGCTTTCCCAACCAATTACTTGTTTTTAAAATAATCATAATAAAAATATTAATTCATGTGATCTATCAGTCCAATCTTCAGCTAGCAATCTTCACTTATCCATGGGCAACTTTACTCTTGTAAATACAAGTGAGCATAGTTTTGAAGTATCAATTCTTGCATGATATATTTCTTATTGTGCGTTCTTCGTGCTCCCTTCATTAAGGAAGTCCTTTGCATGAAGGGATGTGACAGCCCCAGTAACAGTGTGCAGGCAGAGGGGTGTGGTTTAAGTTATGCTCCCACAAGCACAAGCTGGACAGAATCTTAAAGGATTTCCAGAGTAAATGAGTTACAAGAGTCTGATTTAAAACAAAATACTCTTTTGGGGAGAGAGGGGCTCTGGCTGCCTTCGTGTTGTCCCTGGACTCTGGCCTGACTCGAGAGCAGACTTTTTACATGGTGCCTGATGTTAAGCACATGCACTTCAGGCAGTTTGCAATTGCTTCTCACACAGACTGCAGCGGCAGAGCTGAGCCTCCTTGACTTTGGGAGTTCTCTCATTTTCCATCTCCGGCTGAGGAGGGCACAGAGCTGCCCGCCCTTCCCTTACTCGCGTAGCTCTTACAGGATCCTGCGGGGTATCAGAACTCTTGTGTAAAGGTGGCAAGACAATGCTTTTACAGAGGTATTTGACTAGCTTTAAATTCTCCCACAAACCAAACTTTATAATGATCATCAGCTTTTTAAACTCAGGAAATACAGAAAAATCAAAATTACAAGTCCAAACCTCAGTGAGGGCTCTCCCTTCCCTGTACCTCTGTCCTCCTGCTTGACCTACTTGCATTTCAGTCTGTCAGACTCAAGCTGTTTGTAATGCTCTGGCCTGACTTAGCTGTCTTGAAATTCATTTTGATCATGTTACCTCTTGGATTAAGAAGCTTAATCGACCTTTTTCTTGGTGTTTGGTTTTTTTTTCTTTTTTGAGATGAGGGATATAATTTAAAAGTTTTACTGTTATGTTCAAGGTACTTCAGGCCTCTCATCCATGTTATTTATAGGAACAGATCAATGCCTATGTTCCATCTTGGAGCTTGTGCTCAGTCTTAGATTACTGTCTGCCTTGATCCCTTATCATTCTCTGGTAAAATTTAAGCATTTTTCATTATGCCTCTTGTACATTCTAATTCTTGCCAGGAACTTAAAGCAGCAGGCACTGTACATCAAAAAAAAGATCTTAACAGTAGACATGTACTTAATTCTTCTGCAGAACCGGGACAGAAGTTTCTGTGCAAGCCCAAGATATCCCTCAAAGAGCAGGTACTGCAGGCCAGCAGAAGTGCTTCTGTGGAGAGGAACAGCTGTTTCCAGGATTCAACGCTGCAGGTTTCAGAGGTTTACTTTGGATGAATTATTCTGGTCCCATGGATTTAATGCTCATCAGCATTTGCAGTGAATTAGGTACATTTCTAGATCACTTTTGCAGTCCAGTTTCATTGGAGTGAAATCAGAGTTCACTCCAAGGCCATCCTCCAATGCAAACCTAAGCACAATAAACAGGGACACTCAGGAGATTCCTCTTCGGAGCCAAACTGAAACATTAACACAGATGCACTTTTGAGCTCTCCAGTGTAGGAAAGAACCATTACTATTTCCTTTCCCTGTTTTCCCAAATTTACTCCAGGCAGGTGAAGGTTTCAGAAGTGATTATTATCCTGTTAACTTCATACAGTGACTGGGCTCTTACGCCCACAGGCTGTTTTTAACATAGGTAAGGCAAGGCCCAAGAGACACTGTCCCCATTTGCAAATTGGTGAAACACTTAGCACAAAATGGAATTACAAGGCCTTCTCCAGGTCATTCCTTCAATGGCTGCTATTTATATCTAATAGGCACTGCAGAACCGGCTGTTTGGAGGCACCATTAGAGAGAGGAGCTGCAGCTCATGTAACGTGTCACAGTTTGGGGGAAATGAAGTCATGCAGTGAATAGCAGCAATGTTCATCTTTGCAGACCTACGCACTCATCTCTGGCCCACCAAACATTTTGAGCAGCTTGACACTGATTTTCATTTATCCCCAAATACTTAGTTACTGTTGGGTATGTTCACAGTGTTGTCACAACTCATAACTCCAATTCCTCATGCACATGCCTGGGACTGAATCTTAATCTCACAGATGCGTAAATCAGAAGAAAATAGAAAGATTCTTTGAATGTTGCATCTTCATCAATATCAACCAATTAACTGCCTGAAGGAGACACATAAGCACCTGCAGTCAGAAAGCAGGAGAGAAGAGCATATTTATTCTATTACCAGAACAAATGGTGAGTGAAATAAAGCAAGAACAGAAGAAAATGCATTTAAATTTACGCTTTCCTTTTTCTTCCTTACTGAATAGCAATATATGCCATCAAGGCATCAATTTCTCCAATTGGTATGTTTTGGGTTTGTCAGGAAAAAGTGAATATTACTGCTGGAGGGTTTATCTCACAACAGCACAATCACTTTTTGCTACATCCTAGGCTCCTGACTGCTAAAGTAATATGGGTTTTGTTCACTAAAGTGCATATTTCTGTATATTCAATATATGTACATCATGACTCAGACAGGAAAACCTTGCTATTTAGTTATGTAATAGATACAGAGGGTATGATGCTTTTCAAAACCTCTTCAGTTTTCTAATGAGAAATGTGATATAATTTGATCTTTTGAGCAAATAATAGTGAACTGAAATAGTGGGCAACTCTCTAATTCCCTCCCTTACTGGGCAGTTTCTCTGCTGTTTTTGGGCCTGACGGAGGCAGGATAAGGATAAATCCGCTAAAGGAGGAGATGACATTTATAGATTATTCAGAGGAATCTGTGATTGTGGTCCTTCCTCTATTCTCTGAGAGATTCTGCTCATCCTGTATCCAGCCAACTGAGCTGATCCTTGTGCAGTTTCAGTAGTGGATTAGCATATGCCTTTCCAAACATCCTTCCCTGTCCTTTTCCTCCTTTAAGCCTCATTTATTAAAGCCAGTTTCAACTATGACAATGGTTGTGAATCCCAGTTTTGAGGGTTCCAGACTGAGACATTTCCAAGAGTCCTGACTCTCTGAAACAATTTTAATTATATATGTCCTCAGCTATTACAGCCTTATAAATGCCTCATAGTGCAAAGCCAAAAACAAATCGAGTCACTAGTCATTTTTCGAAAAGATCTTCCTGTAATTTCTTAGGCCAAATCACAAAATCATTACTCAGATAGAGTTTATTGGAACTGATATAAAAACTGACTCCATAAAAATCAATAAGAGAAGAATTCACAAATCATGTATCCAGTAAGGAGCAAGTTCTTTAAAGTGTGAAGTTTTAATTGGACCCTCAAATGTTGAGTAGTAATCTTGGAAGAAGATACAAAGCTATTGGGAATAACATGATAGCAGAAACTCACTACAATTTCAGATGGCAGAACACCCACCCCGTGCTACAAGCATGAGAGAGAGAGGATGAATCACTTTAAGACTAAGACTGATGAGAAGGAAGTGACATTTCGCTGTGATTCATCCCTTATTGAATTCTATTGAGTGGTGGGCTGCTCACTCGGAAGGTCTTCGGCTCTGAGAAGGAAAAAACATTTGAAGGGAAACATTCCACCCTCCAGTTTTTATATGAGCTCAGTACAGCGAGGTCACCTGAGACAACTGGAAACTGGCCACGCTGTTGTGCTACCTGCTGGCAGCTGGGTATGGTGAGCGCATGTGTAAGCACAGCATTTGCATAAACACACTGTTCACATAACTGGGAGATGTGTGTCTAGAGATAGGTACACACGCAGATCAATAACCAAATAAAGGATTTCCAAAACATGCAGCACAATCTGCATTGCAGAAATTGTTAAGAATTGCTCCAACTCTTCATTCTGAAATGTGAGATTTATGGTGCTCTAAATCCCATTTATATTTTTATCTGAATCAGCCTGCTCATCCCTTGCTGCTTTGCCTTCCCAAATCAAATTCAGTCAGTTCTCCCTAGCTCTGTCTGAATGTTTCCTTTGATTGAGTGATGTTATTTCTAGAAAAAACACTCAAATCAATTTAATGCAAATTCCTTTTCACGTCCTGGTTGACCCATCAGGACATCGACAATAATAGATTGAAGTAGTTACTTCCTGAGGCAGATGACTCATTGAGTGCTTAGTAATCAATTTTCATCGGTGTGACTGCATAATCTGTCTTTGGGGTTCTGTTCCATGTCGTGACTGGAATGCCACAGAATCCCGGATCGCCTGATACAGAAAATGAATGGTGAGCCAGCAGCCAGCAGCCAGCAGCCATTTTAAACTGCACAAACCAGCCCAACAGAGCCACAGCTAGCACAGAAAGGCTCTGGCTGCTCTCATGCACACCAGTGAAAGGCAGGAGTACAGCCAGGGGAGCCAGTGGTGGTGCACGAGTTGCAATCCACAGCAGGTGAGGTCCGAATTTGATCCTTTGGAGATCTGCCAGTTAAACATTGTTCTGAAATCAGAAGCAAATCACTGCATTCAGCCTTTTCTCATCTCTGCAAAAATCTGTTTCACTGCTCCTAGACTGAGAGGGATGTAATCAAAACAAAGGGAATGAGTTTTGATCTACTGGAGAAAGGATGTGAATTCATTTATGAAAACTTAGGGGAATGGGGGATTTAGATCACCTAATTAAACACATTATGGCTCTACACTCGCTTACTCCACACACAAACCTGCGATGTTTCACAGCACCCAAGCTGCATCTCGTACAGGACATGGCACGTGATGGCACTGCCTTGTAATGACCACGTAATTTATAACCCTGCTGAAGATCACCAGGAATGTGTGTTTCCAGCACAACGGCAAACTCCTCTGCCACAAGGTATCCTGCAAAAACATATTCCTGCAACTGGGATGCAGGACTGACTAAGCTGAAGTCAAAGTTGTTCCCTCAGTGCTCCAGGATGAACGATGATTCCGAGGCTCATGCTCTGGTGTTACCACTGAGCTCAGATTCCTTCATAATTAGGCTGTGTAGGTAACAAAAGCAGGGCAGAGAACACCTGGCAGATTCTGTGCACCATTTCAAGGCAGGAACTTTAATTCTCCAGATCCCTATCAGCTTGACAACTTGTTTGGTTTTGTTACACACTCCTCATTCTCTCTGGTGTGTCTTTGAAAAGCAGCACTTGAAAGATTTAATATTTGTTGACATTGCAGCTTTCTGACAAGGAAACATTGCTCTTTCTAACAACTTCTTCGTTCATGGGGAGTACACAAGCCTGTGAAGAAAGCTGAGGGGCAAACTCCATCGAGTTTGGAGGCATGGCAGTGGAGTGGAGCGGAGTGGAGCAGAGTGGAGCAGTCACCACCATCCTTCAAGAAATGTAATACATTCAATCACAGAATGAGGGAAAGTTCTGAGTTTAAGCTGGTCCATAAAGTATGAAATAAGTCTGTTCTTTGGTAGGAGAAATTCTGATTTCCTGTTTCAGTTTAGATTTCAGTATAGATCCCGCTGCAGTGTCAGTTACAAATACTGCAGCAGAAGTGCCAGGGTGCACCCTGAGTCCTGAGAGCTGCTGCTCCCTAAGCCCCATGGCTTGTGCAGGGCATCACATCGAGCTGCTGGGAATAGCAGCAGCTGTTTGCAGCTAAGTACAGATTCAGCAGGGCCTCAGGGCTCATCTCTTCAGCACTAACACACAATTAGATGGCTTGGACACGGCTCCCGTTCTCACTCACAACGATTCTGTAATGACCTTAGCAACAATAACTCTTTCCAATCAGTGACAGAAACAGAGAGGGGAATTTTGGTAGCAGAACTGTAAATGAACAAAGCCACAAACAGCTGCTCCCTGTACAGATGCTCCAAGGCCTCTCACTGCTGCCAGCCAGCGCTGCTCCTTCCATGTCTGTGTATGTATTCTCCCTAATTTACAAAAACTTACAGTAGTCATGACCCAGCCAGTGGTAATTTAAGTGTCCAAGTGAACGTGTAGTAGCAGCAGGATCTCGGGAGTGAGCTCTGATATTTCACATCACATAACTGGATAGCTGGTAATTACCAATGCAGAGACTAAGACAAAAGACAACCTTTCCTTAGGGAAAAGCACACACAAAGATTCTGGAAGGCAGAGCCACATGTACACTTAACAATAGCACCTGCCTTAGCTCAAAGTACAGTTCCCTTTGATCATGGTTATTATCTCCACAGGTAGCTGCTCTTTTGCCTTCATGATTTTCCGTACAGTCCCACTAAAATACACTCTCAAACAGGTAGGTTTTTGAGACAGTTGCTACAGTAAAGGAAAATATAAACAAAAAGCACAAACACATGCTGGGAAGAGAATGGATTAAGGGCAGCCCTGAGGAGAAGGACTTGGGAGTGTTGGTCAACCAGAAGGTCAACGTGACCTGCAGCCCAGAGAGCCAAACATGTCCTGGGCTGCATCCAGAGCACTGTGGGCTGTGGGTGAGGGAGGGGATTGTGCCCCTCTGCTCTGCTCTGGTGAGACCCCACCTGCAGTGCTGCACCCAGCTCTGGGGTCCCAGGAAAGAAGGACATGGACCTGTTTGGACTGTAAGAAACTGTCACAGTTTACTGATCACAACCCATAGGCTGAGAATTAGCTGTCCAGACAAGCAAGGAAATATTGAAAAATAACAAATGCACTATCAGAAAATAAAGATCATTCATATATTGAAATATTTGCAAACCAGAAAGTACTCTATTCATAACAACTTATAACAAATATGTTTCCTATCTCTACTTTTTAAGTATAATAACTTATTGTAATTGATGTGAATAATTTGAGTTCTGCATTTATGTAATTCATCTCTACAGTGACACATCAGTTAAAGAGCAGCATTAAGCACCAAGTCCCATGAATGTAACCATAGTTGCAGTGGAGTGGAATATAATTAACATTTACATAGTTCAGATGTGCAAAGGTTATGACACCTGCCCCTTACAAAGTACTCCTGGCTGGTCCTGGGAAATTGGGTTTCCTGTAGGTAGCAGGGTGATTATTCTGAACCTGCATACATACACACATACATCATGTCCAACGTGATTTCTGGTACTTAGAGCAGTGCTTCACGAGACTGAACATCAGCTGATGCAAGCAAGCACTACAGAACTGTTTTAAACACAGTCCCCTTCCCGGCTCCCCTCTCCTTTTTCCCCTCATACTTTGAGGAGGACACTCGTGTGCTCCAGGCCAGGGGACTGTGTGGTGGGTGAACATTCCTGCACCAGGAGCCCAGGGGGAGGCAGAACCCTGGGTGTGCAAGAGCAGGGATTATCCCCCCCGAGAGCCCTCCCTGGCTCTGCAGGGAGCTGCTCTCCCAGCCCCAGTGCAGGGTGCAGGAGCCTGCTGCCCTCTGAGTGACCGAGGCCCAGCCACGGCTCCAGGGTGTCCCTGGCGCTGGGATCTCGGTTAGTGCAAGGTCAGTCAGGACATTAATCGGCCCAGCAACTGATACAAGAACGTGTGCTTAGATGTAATTTTAGATGTACTTAGGGCTTTTGAGATGAGGATAGATCTTAGTCAACCTTCAGTACACACAGATTGAGAATGTTCTCCTGAAATATCCCATCCAAATATTTGAAAGGATAGAGATGGATTTTGCCTTTTTTTCTTTTTCAAATATTCCATAAAGAGCAAACAAGGTTCAGAGAAGACATCATCTGTCCAGAGGGCCTGGGGTACTGATGACAGGAAGAATCTGATCCATTAGAGGAAGGTCTTGAAGATAAAGCTTTTTATTTAGTCCCAATGAGGGGAAAAAACATGGTTCACAAGCTAAATACAAAAATTAGCTCTGTAATGAGAACTAAATGGCATCATATTCAGCATCACTGCAGATGGAAAAGCCAAAAGAAGAAAGAAAAAAAATCTGTATCAGTGACACATCATCTCTTTAAAAGTTTTAAATGGAGAGAAGGCTCATTAATGAGCACATCTGAAAGTAAAGTTCTTGCAAACAGCACAGACAGTGTTTAAAGGCATAATATTAGAGTCTCAGAGTAAATGTATATCTGGTGGAAAAGAGTAAAAGGACTACCAAACTAAGCTAACAGATTTTAATAGCTGAGTAAGGGGCATTGTCAGCAGTAAAAGAAAGTTAACCCAAAAAAGTAAAAATCTTATGTAAATGCATATGGAAAAAAAAGCCTAAATTCTGGGAGGTTAAATCTAAAAATTTCCAGGACCAGAGGATACTCACCTAAAAGCCAAAAAGCAACTAAGAGAACGACTCTCTGCAGCATATGGTTACTGCCCACAGCCAAAAGCTGCCCTCCTGTTCCCCAGAGGGTGGGTTCCACGTGCTGGGCCACAAAAGTGCGTTGCTTGGCTATTTCCTATCAAAGCAGGAGGGGTGATGGGTGCAGCTTACTGGGGAGATCACAACTGGCATGAAAGGAACATTTTTCACAATTAGGACAATTAGCCACTGGAATGATTTCCCTGGGGACGTGGTAGATTCCCCACTGGACACTTTTAAGATCCAGCTGAAGAGGGTGCTGTGTTATCTTGTCCAGACCGTGGTTTTGCCAGGAAAGGTTGAACCAGATGATCCCTGACATCCCCTTCCAACCTGGTATCTCTGATTCTCTGAAAGCTTCTCCTGGCTGCACTGCACATGTGCCCGGGGAGTGGAACCCTCACTCACCACTGCAGAATGGACGCAGGGGAGCACAACACTCTTGTACTGCTCTGGCAAAGGCCGTGCACCTGCAGAGGTGCAGCATGTACGGATCGCTTTTTCACTTTCGGAATGGTGATGGTAAATTGCTACAATCAGAACAGTTGGTAACAGCAATTTTCATTCATCATTAGCGGTCTAAGCAAAAGTCAGATATCAAATGGACACAGGAACCAAAAACACCCCCAGCCAACATGAGAAACGAGCTCCAACGGTGTCATGCATGGCACTACTGAACAACTCCTGCTGTGCAGTACTCAGCATAGCAATGGATCCAAGAGACTGCTGAGGAGCAGCAGCTGGCAAGCACTCCTGCCTGCTACATCTCCTTGTTCTTACCAGTTAATCCCTCAGAATCAGACTTTAAAGGAGGGGCTTTGTTCTGGTGTTGTGGGTTTTCGTGCTCTCAATCTGGTGTTTTTGTGAAAACAAAATATTCCCTGTATAGAAAGGGAAACAAACACAATGACACTTGTGATGGCTGGAGAAGCTCGATGGTAGGTTTGTCCAACTTGTGACTCCGTGCTGGGGTTGAAGTGACAGAATCAAAATGGAAAACCTGCTCCATGGATTCAGTAGGCAGCCCAGAGCAGGAGGGTGGAAAGGGTTTCCTTTCTCAAGGATAAATACATTCCCCTTCTAAAATTGTTACAATTTTTCTCCTTTAAATCAAAAGTGAAAGAAGTAAAACACCAGAGAAAATTTGAATATAATGTAAGATCTGGATTGGAACAGAGGGTAACTGCTAAAGTTTATGTCATTCACTCAACCAAAGTTCTGTGGAAGAAGGTATGCAGGGGAAGAAGCTCTGTGGAAGAAGCAGTCTGCAAAGCTAGAATATCTTAAATAGTGTGACTGGTTTACTAGACTCCTTAATTATTTTTATGCCAAAATGCAAATGGTATATCAGGCTCTTTTTCATTGGTAAAGCTTTAAGGAAAATTCCTAATTAAAATTCGGTGAGACAAAGTACTTATGTACTTTGCTTATGTCCCTATCATAAGTGTCATTATATTACATGTGTTCTGTTTGTGTGCACATCCTTCACTCTCAATCTTTTATCTCACTAATGGAATTGAAAATTTAATGGTTTCTGCATTCTTTGCAGAAAATCATGAAAGATTATAAAATAAGAGAAACCTACATGGCTGAATATACTTGGTTCGTACGAACATGTTTGTTAACTGCTAAAAACAAGCCCCAGAGCAAAACAAGGTTATAAATACTATGACAAATATTTGTCTCTGAAAGAGCTCACTGGTATTAGCTTGACAACAGCATGTCAGCAAAGGTGTTTAGATACAGCATCAAAATTACAAACATTCCATGTGCTTTGAGGACTCTGTCACCTCACCTGAGCAATACAGAGAGGAAAAAAGATAAAGCATTTCCTTAGTTCAACTTTAAATAGCATTCTTACTGTCATTCCCAGGAGTTGTGTTTAGTTTTTATGTCTCTATGCATTGTTCTAAGAGAGCCTCTTACAGTAATGAAATATCTCTGCAGTAACTGACCTCAGTAACACTGACACATGTTGTCAGCAGAAAGCAGCATCCCAGGCAAGATAATGGGATTTCTCTTAATTCGATTTGCCACAGATGTAGTTAGCATGCCAGCGTTCTCCTCTCAGAGATGCTACTCTTTATGGTTTGGTTCCTAATTAACGTAGTCACTTGGAGCTGCACAGTGCTGCTGGCTCAGCTACCATTTCACACAAATCTAATTTGGCCCTGCAGAGTGGTGCTGGTTCCGCGGTCTGAGGAGCTGGCAGACAACAGCCTAATGCACCTGGCAAAACGGGAAGTTCTGCATCCCACTCGGTGCTGGCGCAGCAGAGCAAGGAAGAGCAGCCATCACTGCAGCTAACGAAGAGATGTCTTTCACAAATGTTCCTCTGGTCATGGCAACTCAGTAATAATAATTTAAAAAAGAGATCAAAGGATATGAAGCCTCAAAGTAAAAGATTTGAAACTGATTTTGAAAGTTTCCCAACTAGGCATCAGACTGGGTGGTCTGGGTCGAGGCAAATGCAAATGCATTATCTAACTCCTGCAACTCCATGTAGGGAGTGGCATTGCAATTTCCCTCAGCTTATGGAAGCTTGATTTTACAACTCCAGAACTGTCTTTGAGAAGCATCTACAGCAGCTACAATAAAGTACTTAGAGCAAGGATATGGGCAACACCAATAAGGAGGCACTAATCCTTACCCTCTATGAAAAAACAATCTGAAATCAGACTCCATCCTGAAGAAGGCAATGATAGTTATACTACACATGACTAGAAAAGATCTATTTTTCAAAGAGCAATTACAAGCACAAATTTTTCTACTTGTGCATAGTATCATCAGAAAGTCATGTAAGCTACAAACATTTCACAGGCAAAAAAAAAATTAGCATAAATAAAACCACAATATTAAAAAAAAGGTTAAACTGCCATTGAACAGAATCAAAGTAAAAAGTAATTTGAGGCAGCTTGAATTCCACTGAATTACCAGATCCTATTGACAAATTGCATAGTGTTGAAATTTTTCCTTTTTATTAGTTCCTGCATCCTTGCTTACAGCTGTACCAGCACAAGTGTTGAGGGCCTCAGCAGAATTCAGCTCATAAAGTTCTATTCAAGCTCACACCAACATAATTTATGGTCACACCCTCTGCCATAAAGAACATAATGTTAATGATCTTAGAATCTGTTAGGCCTCTGGAACTACTGAGAATTACAACTCTGTCTGCACACATTGGAAACTCCCCAAGATTAAAGTCTGAAAAATGAGCTTCTGTCATGTTTCACAATCCAATTAAATATATCAGTGTCTCAAGGGCCAACAGTTAGGTCTCAGAATAATAGTCAAGCACAGGCAGGGAGACACAGAAGTATCAGTGTTAGAGCCTGGTTCATCCTGAAATCAGACCCTAAAGACATGCAACTTCATCCTTCTAAACAGTACACTAAAATGGAAAGAAATTGTGGAAAAAAGGCATTTACACAGGTAAAATCCCCTCACAGGCAACTTTCATTTTGTGATGTGTTATAGAAATACTGGAAACCAACAGTGAGATTCACCCAGGTCCTTTTTATTGCCTGAGTACGGCCTGTGTTAGCTATCAGCGATCGTTCTAGGATTTTATCTAAAGACCCTTTATCTGTGAAGTGCCTGTCACCCATGTATAGCAAAACTGCCTGAGCATGGCGGGTGCCACTCCACTCTGCAGCTGCTCAAGGCCTTTGCTGTGCTCCCCCAGGCCTCAGCGCAGTGGGTGCTTCACTGTCCCAACAGTAGGAGCTGGAGAGGGAACGCCACAGAACTCAATCATAAAAGTCATTGCTAAGGTGGAACACAACGCATAAAACCCAACAGTTTGCCATGACCAGTTGATCATTAATAACTTCTCAGTGTACATTAGGTAACAGCAGAGCGTGGAAATGTTTCAAACTATACAAAGAGAAAACCTGAAAATACAAATACGCAGTGATCTTAATGTAATTGTCCAGGAACAGAGCCACGGCCCCAGTCAGTGAGCTCAGAGGAGTTACAGATCATGAGTGGAACCGAAGGTCCCGGTTAAGGAAGGCAAATCCCGTGGTCCCACAGCCCATGTGGGCAATCTGATTTCATACCCCATGTGTGTCTTTTGCCTCTGCACTGAAGAGCAGTGGCAGCACAAAACACCTGCTGCTGAGCAGGTAAGGACATGACATCTACAGCTGAAAGGGGAGCAGTGCTACAAGTCACTGGAAGCGCCCCTCTCCCGCCCCTCAGTTGATTTAGGGGTCAGAAGCCCCTTTTGCTTCTAAGTCAATTCAGCTTTTACTGTTTTGTTTTTTGAACAGAGATGAAGGAAATTAGTAGAGCCTGGTGGTAGCTGATAAGAACCATTTGAACACGATTTGTCTTTCAAAAACAATATGTTTCACATAAGGTCATAAAAAAGGCTGTCATTTGGGGTATAACACTTTCCTTCATGTGAAAGGAAAAAGCAGTTCACATCACAACAAAGCTTCAGGCTTTGGGTGGGTCTGTAATTTTTTCATCATCATCATCATTAGCTGTTCTTAATTTCAGTACTACATACCAGCATCGCTTCTTCAACAGAAAATGGTGAGAGTTTTATGAACCCAATAAAACTTGTTTGTTTATAGCTTATGGATCCAGCTACAACTGCCTGCCTATCATCTCCGTTCAAGCATTTTAAGATCCAATAAATTTCTCCAGACCAAACTCCTGTAGCGTTGCACAGGGACCAAATCAAGTGAGCTTGTCACTCGTCGGCCTTGTCATCCGCACACGGCTTGGCAAGATCACTGCACATGTTCAGTCCAGCTCAGAGTAGCTTTTGTGACAAAAGTACAAGAAGAGATCAAACAATTTATGTGACAAGCAGGATAACACAGGAAGATGTGAGCAGCTGATGGCAGCACAACAGGGGAACTTAAAGCACTGCAATCAATAGGCAGTGACTAAAGTTCATGGTTTTAAAGTACAAATAAAGATAGAGCTTCATGATCTAACTCCTCTCCTGCGTTCCAGTCCCAAAGGATTTGCATTTGTCAAAGATCTTCTTGGCATTTTCTCTGTTACTCAGTATCAAACCTTTCCTACCCATAAAATCAATCCACATGCCAATCAAGGCTCTCCAGACCTTGTGAACTTCCTAAAGAGCTCTGTGCATTGCAATTCTTATTCAACTTGTTTTACCATTTCTGTTCTCCCACTTGCTGGTCCTTGGTATGGAGATCTGACAATCAGGAAACTACACACTTGAGGACTCCAGAAGCTGGGAAACATGCAGTAATGATTGTCTGGAAAATCACTGATAAGACGAAGGCATTCCTATCACTGCAAATTTCCCTATGTTTGTTGTGTAAAGTTTTCACTTTTGGAAATTCTGTCGAAGAAAAAAATTCTACAGGGCAGGATGGTGTTTTAAGAACAAAAAAGAAAATGATACAAACATCTGTCATTCTGAAAGAACAGATAAACGTGCCAAACTCAAAATCTGAGCCCGTCAAACCAAACATCATCAAGATCTGAAATAGCTCAAAATTTAAAATACTATTAGAAAACATTCAATTATTTTGACCACAGTCAGTCATTGAAATATCTTCAAAAAGTACTTGAAACCCTAATTCTCTTGCATTACTACCTGAAGTGATACCAGTAAAGTTTTCTTTCATGAAACTCTCAGGTCAAGAAGTAGCAGATAATCATCTGAATTTTTAGATGCTCATCCTGAAAAGATTACAAAATTCACCTATAGCTGCTTCTTATATTTCTCGTATGATGGAATCTGTCAAGGATTTGAACTTGCACAATCAAAGTACTCTGCTATCATAGGTCATTTTCTCCCCAAAGACAGACACTCATTTTTTTCCCTTCTGGAGAAGAGGTCTTTAACATTTGCAGTTTTTAAGGACTAGCAGTGCACTTATGAAAAGCATTAAAGCCTTATAGAGTATCACGTTATGGCTGCATGTACCACCATCAACAAAAGAACACCTGTCAGAGAAAAACACAGCTCTATCTTTTCCCCTAAACCATGAGAGAGTAATTTTCAATGTAAATGAGACCTGAATATTTTACTCTTGCCTGGCAAGAATCTCACATGAAAAGCAAATGAAGCAAAAAAGACTGACATTATTACTCACCAAAAATAGAAATGTCTCAGATGCTCAAACATTTGCTTAGGATAAACTACAAAAAGCAAGATAATTAAAAAATATATCTCTGCCTTCTTCCTACTGAGCTAAGACAAGAATATTTCTCGACATGGAAACTGTGAAGACTTGGCCTTATGACTGAAATCCTTGAAGGCCATACAGAGCCTTTTCAGCTGTACTTGGAAAATGCCCAGAACCTGCGTGTGCCACCAAACCACCACCGAGGCTTTCAATGGCAGCAGGAGGTGCTTGAACGAGAGACCACTGAAACTGAGCTACAATGATGTGAGGAACACGTTTGTGTGCCCGGCCGGACATCGCGGGGCAGCGCACGGGAGGGGGAGGCAGCCGCGTTCTCAGCTCAAGCAGGCAGTGCCCGCGTCGCGGCCCCGCCGCTGGGAACCAGCACCCCACAACAGCAGCCATCGCTGATGACAACTGCAGGAAGGGTTCTGCTCGGCCTCTGGTTGCAAGAAGAAGCTACAAAAACGTGACACTGAGCAATACAAGAAACAGGCAATGCCTAGGTCCACAAACACATCAGTGAAGAAACAGACAAGGCAAGAGATGCACAAATGCACGATTTCTCCGAAGGGCAATACAATTCAAACCATTCTGATTTTTTTACTGGGACTTACGAACGTGGTGAGGTTGGCAGGTGGCACAGGAGTGTGTGTTACAGCCCTAAGGGGCTATTGCTGGCAGCACACCCAGCACATCCGTGCACCAGTGTGCAAAGAAATAAAAAGTGTGTTTCCCTGCACGAAAGTGTTTTAAACCACAGGAAGTTTGAGAGGAGGCCTGATGCTTTCAGAGACAACTGGATACATAAGGCTTCTTCATACACACCTGCACGTGTGTGTATGTACATACATACATACATGTATCACATGCTATTTGTATCAGAATAATATCATGCGTGCCAAGTTGAGCAACAAGATATTAAGAAATGAAAATAAGCGAGGGTTTCCTCTGCAGCTGAAAACAAGGAAATACCTGTTTGCCAGAACTTTAAACAGTACACAAGGCCTAATATTTTTAGCAGTATAGTTTGCAGTATCACTTACAATGACAAAGACATCATTGTTCCATAGAAATTGCAGTATTTTTTTATTCAGGTTTTTATTCTAGAGCCAGAATCAGTGGCACAACCCAATTATTTCCAGACTGCCAGAGGCAGAACCGAAGAAAATACTGATCTTGAGAGGACAATATATTTAGAAATATCTTCAGTAGCACAGCCCTGCTAAGCCTCAAGCCATTCTTCTGGGGATGATTTTCTCTGTGAAGGGCACTACATAAGAATAAATTTTATGTATCCATACCCAGGAAAGCAAAGACAAAGTACAGGTTGCAGTCTCACCCAGACTCCTAATGTCCGAGGATTCTAAAAACCTGAGGGAATAGCTGTAGATACCCTTCTGGTTTTTAATTCACAGAGTGCTATTTGGAGGCAATTTTAATGTATCTGGATGGTTTATTCTTTCCAAATAGGGTAGAACCACAGAAAATTTACAAAGCTTTAAAAACGTAAATGGCAGAGTCTCACAGGGAAAACAATTTGGGATGTTCATACTGAAACTTCGAGTTTGATCCAAACACATTAAGAGGATTCTTGGAACGGTTCTACTGCTCAGCTTTATTGAGATGTGCAGAGTGGTTTCCCCTTCTCCCCAGTTACTATCTCAGAAATTTTCTCCTGAGCTGGCCATTAGGACTGTGTCTCAGAGAAGAAAACTGAGCAATGCAATTGCTAAATAACTTTCTCCTGATCCACCGATGTACTTATGGTCCCAGTCCCTCAGGAATGGCAGTGCAGGCACTGATGCCAGCGCACACCCAGCTCCCCGGGCCCAGCACAGCTGCTCCCGTGGCTGAAGGTACATTTGCAAACAAGCATTTGCAAGCTTGGCTCATCATTACCGAGAAACTGAGAACGGTTCGTTCACTGTATTGAATTAGGAAACAACGCGCTGAAAAGCAGAGAGATTTAAATGAAACTGTTTCACTGCCCACTGCAGTGATTGGAAACACTCCCACAGAGTCCAACACATATCTAATGGGATCATATTTCCAAGTGTCTCAAAAATTATACAGGTTTGAAAATAAAAATAAATTACTGCCTTCTAAAGACAGATTCAATAATTTGTGTTACGGCACAAGAAAACTTTTCTATTTAAGTTATACTCCATAAAACAATTGTTTTCTCTAACATGAAAAAACCCCTATTGTTTTGTTTCTGAATATAATGAATATTGACACAAATTAAAATGTCCAGATTCCGAAACAACTTCTATCACTTCTTCGTAAGCTGACATTAGATTTTCTCTGACACCTCAGTCTGTAGCTACTGCTCCTTTGATGATAAATACAAACATATGAAAAATACAATGGAATCTGTGAGGCTTCCAGAGTCTCCTTAGGCAGAGAAGTATATACGTGTCACCTCTATTTGTAGGAGCCCAGTTATAAAGAATTGCAGAAGGTTTTTTCTCTCCAAAGCCTGAATTTCACAGAAGGTTACAGGGAAAAAACATTTAAATTCACACAAAGCAGTAGCAATTTCAGGGCATGGACACTGTTTTAGCAAAATAACCATATGCTCATCCATGACAATAAGAGAATTAAGTTTTGATGTGCACACAAATTTATTGCTGCAGTGAGTCTAGGTTTGAAGTAAGTACTTTAATCCCCCTGTTCTAGAAGCCTATTCTAGGCATTTCCTGAAAAATCTCAGTTTAAACTTCATAAGTAATCACGAGAGAAATTGTTCCATGGAGGGAATTACATGTCCTTGGCTCTCCTGCTCCAAAGACTGTTTTCCTAATAAGTAATTGGCAAAGCTAAGAAAACACACAACTATATTTTGGGCTTGATCATTTAAACATGAAAACCCATTTTGGAAACTGATATATAAAGTTGCATTTTAAAAATGAAATCACATATTAAACAGAAAATAATTATTAAGTTCATTTCTTCACTAACCAGGCTGTGTACACCTTTTCTTCCTCACTGGAAAACTGTGTTAAACATGGATTCCCCACTAGTCTTCAGTTAGCACTCTAGACTGCATTAACAGGGTCAGCTCCTGGTTATAAAGCATGAGGGATAACTTTAATAAAGCAAACAGATAGCAAAATACATACAAATTAGGTTATCAGAGCATTTTCAGGACACTGACCTGACAAACAGGTTTCCATAGGGAATAAAGGTCGGTTCCAGAGGGGCAGGCAGCTGCGTGGGCTCAGCCAGCTTTGGGCACAGGGGCTGAGGGGCTGGGCTGCAGGAAGGGGTGTCCTGGGCTCTGACTGCTGGTGGCTCCCTGTCCCTGTGTCACCCAGGCTGGCACCGGCCCCCCAGCAGCACTGGGGTCACACCTTCCCACTCTGCGGATTCAACTGATGGATGCTTCCGAGATCTGCCTCCAAGTACTTCAGCTAAAAAAGAGATGCTGAAGAGTCGTAAGGTTTGGTATCCCTTGTGTATCTGGCTGTTAACTACGCTCACTGGACAAATGACTCCTATTTCTCTTAGAGCAAAACAAATACGCTAGCAGGAAAAGCAAGTCTGAAGGGTGGAGGGTGTGGACAGGACAAATTTTGGGCCTTTAGCAGAAACAAAAGAAAACAGTAGTAACAGGAGCATTATACTTACCTATTTATATATCATATTTTGAGACTTTCATTATAGAAACGTCTAAACCGAGAATTTGAAGGAATAATTTCATTTGTATGAAATGAATGATTACATTGTGCAAGGTATAAAACCTCAGTGATGCCAGATTCGCTTCAGGGGAAGGAGTCAGTTGGATTTAATGCTGCCTCTTGCAACCTTGTTACAAATAAACTGTGGCAAAGGTCCCAGGATTTATCAGAAAGGCTCTATCCTAAAAGCCTCTGCTTTGTGACGAGAAATCCGGATTTTTCCTGCAGAACCTTTCTGGGGCTGCCCGAGCTGCGGATCAGGAGAGGAGCAGTGGGAACGGGGATGAGAGGCAACAAGGGACAGTGGCTAATGAGAAATACCAGGGTTAGAAAGCCTGGAGAGGCCGCCTGCTATGCCTTTTACTTGGGTTTTGCTGCAGAGTTCTCCAGTATTGCACGGCCAGTTAAAATCAGGTGTCTGGTCACCAGCAGGAAGGCTGCTTGGTCACCTGCAACCGACCGCTGTCCCTTTGGAAAGGACAGGGAGAGGAAGGATGCACTCTGTCTTCCCAGAGAGAACTTCAGCATGTAGAACTGCCCTGAGATCTTCTAGAGCTCGAAGCAGGTTGGGTGGTAGAGGGGCAGGGAACACAGTAAATTAGCCCGTGGGGAGAATGTACCTGGAAGAGCAGAAATGGCCAAAACTGAGAGGACAAAAACAAAAATACCTCTGCTAGGGAGCCATAAGGATCCTTGGAGAGTTTGTTGCAGTGCAGGCAGACATCAAAAGGCTTCCAGTTTAGGAAAGAAAGCAGGACATCACCCCAAAATGTCAGAGGACAGGACTCTCACTGAGAGAAGGTAGGAGGGAAGCGATTTAAGAAGCTTTTATTTCCCTCTGGCTCAGCCAGGCTGAGGTTCAGTACAGCGTATCTCTCACAAAGCACCATTTTAGAGACCTGGCAGTCCTGCTGATTTGAGCTCCACTCTGAGCAGGAGCACCAGTTAGCTCTACCTCCATGTTCCAGCTGATCCAAGGTCAGGCCCCACCTCCCTTGCCAGTCTTTGAAAGGTCACAGAAACTCCCCAGCCCGCTCAGAGCCAGTCTGTGGGTGCGCCATCACCGCAGAGGGAAGAGAGAGCAGCCAGCTGACGACTGCCTCACGTGGGTGCTTGGGCACTGGTGTTTGTCTTGTGCCAACTCTTCACAGCACGTTCTCATGGTTCCAGCACTCCAAAAGAAGTTCCTTTTGCTTAAGTGCATTTGATTAACTCTTATGAGCAAGAAACTATCACTTAGACAACACTGAGACAATTAAATTCGTCTTCCCGGGTTTCTGGATGGTGCTTGTGCTTTTGTGGGCTCTTATTTGGTAAGGACTCCAGAGGCTCTCATGACAGCCAGTCAGCACCTGGCAGGAGAGTTAGATGGGATTTATGACACTTGCAAAGCTCCTAGAAAGCTACAGATGGGAAGCAATATATGAGTCAAAAAGCAGGTATTTCCCTGAATCAAAACAACACTGTAATAATAGCAGCTTCACTCAAGCCTTTTTCATGAATTGAAGCACAAGTTCAAAACTGAAATTCCTTAGACCAATATAAAATGATTCTTCTTCCCTTAAGCTAGGAGATGTGTTTTTTATCCTTTAAAGAGGCTATAGCTGTACATATTGATAAAGTGTTCCTTCTCCAGCCCAGGGAAGATTTTAAACTTTCAAGGGATTACAGGATTTTATATTGTTAGTGGATAAACCTAATCTTCCCCTACCCATGTTCTGGAATCCCTAATAATGAAAAAAGAAACCAAGGATTAAAAGCTAGTGGTATTACAGCTGTCAACACATCAGCCTTAATTTTTCAAAAGCTTTCACATAGGTACATTGATGTGTCTGGAGTCTTTTGCTGAAAGTACTTGATCAGTTTCACAGTGATAAGATAACCAAAAGTTACTTTATTTTTATAAGCATAGCACATCCTTACACATATATTGGATTCATTTTAAATTCTTCCTTCTCCCCTGAGTTATATGTATTTGGAAATATATGTTCACCTAGGATGGAAAGGCATTCAAAGGCATCCTGGTAAAACTTCTGTTACAATACTGACCCCTGCTAGGTGTGTCACAGCATTCTGGCAGCTTGTGAAGAGGGGAAAATGAAAAATTGTAAGCAAATGATTACTTTTTCCCTCATAATGTTGAAGTGGTAAAATAGATCCCCAGATTAGCAAATCCCAGTGTTTCACTTCTTGTGCTTCAGAGCTCCTCCTTCTGCAGGGAGGTAGAACAGCTGTGAGCTACTGGGACTCTCCCAAAGCAGTATCAACATTTACACTGGATGTTATGACATGACTGTGGCCAAAAAACCCAGCAGGGTGAAAGTTTATGTCTGAGGTGTTGTTCTTTTCAGCCTCCTGGGAACCGTGACCATGACAGAAGAAAATCTGTAAAGAGAGGGAGGCCAGGATACATTTTTTATTGCTTTTATTAATTCTTAAATTTCTCTTTTATTTCAAGAGTCAAGTTCACATCAAGGAAAGAACTTAAACAGATGAGAGTTGTTGAAATATTGGGATCCCACAGTTCTTAGATTTTTCAGGGAGCTATAACTCAGCTATGTAAGGTACATACTCTAGTCCAGATTTCTGACACCTGGGGAACCTGACCATAGTCTGTGGGACCTGAAATGCATGCCAGAGCTCAGAGGGAACTGGCTGATGATGCCAAGCCACTCTCCATATCTGAAAAGCCACAGCTGCCAGGCGAAGTCCCTGATGACCGGAAAAAGGGAAACACTGCACCTATTTTTAAAAAGGGTAGAAAGGAGGACTCTGGGAACCTCTGACCTGGCAGCCTGACCTCTGTGCCCAGGACCATCATGGAACAGATCCTCTTGGAAGCTGTGCCAAGGCACAAGGAGGACAGGGAGGTGAGCTGAGCCTGCCAGCACAGCTTCACCAAAGGCAAGTGCTGCCTGAGCAAGCCAGTGGCCTGCTGTGATGGAGGGACTGCATCGGTGCACAAGGGGAGGGTTGGAGGTGTTCTCTCTCTGGACATGGATTGGATTTGACCCTTGCCCTGGAAACATTCCAAGTCAGGTTGGGTGGAGCTCTGAGTGGGCTGGTCTGGTTGAAGACATCCCTGCCCATAGCAGAGGCATTGGACAGGCTGACCTTTAAAGGTCCCTTCCAACCCAAGCTATTCTATGATTCCACAATACCTACCTAAAATGGGTGCAGAGCCCCAGATCCAAACTGTGGGCAGCTCGTGCTGTACCCACGGTGGCAGGAATTTGCACTCATACGAATTATTCCCATAGGATGTGGCTGAGCATTAAAACATAACCTCCTCAATAGCCATGAAGGGCAGGGGTGGTTCAGTAAAGCCTGTCCTAAGCTCGCTCATCTGAGCCAGCAGCAAGTGCTCCTGCACATGGAACCGTTCCATGGATGAGGGAAAGGAGAGAGGAATCCAGGAAACAGCAGTGAGGAGTGGACAGGGAAACACGCCTGGATAGGCTCCATTAGCGCCCAAATATTTGCAGAATACATTAGAGGCTAATTCAGCTCCCCATGGGAAAAAGCTTAAAAATCATGTAGAATCACTGATCCCACTGAGGCACAACATCAAGGCACGTGGAGGAAGCTGAGAAAATGCCAAAGCTCCTCTCAGTGATCCTATGTAATGAATAACCATCAACCTCCAGTGTACAGCAGGAAAAATTTCCTCTTTTCCCTTACCAACCTCTAGGAAAAAAAAAAAAAAACTAGGCAGCTGTTTAAATTGAGTATTGAAGTTTCCTCTCGCATAGTCAGGTTATTCTTGGATAAATCAGAGGAAAGTGCTCAAATAGAGCTGTGTTGGGAGGGAAAAAAAAGAAAAGAGACTTTGGAAAAATCTTCACATCTCTCTTTTACACTGATCCAAGAAGCTAACAGGCAATTAACTGCTGCAGTGGTACACTGCCACCTAGAAGAAGCACTTCAAGAGATCACAGACATCCCATCTGATTATTAAAGAGCAAAGATGCCATCACACTGGCCAGATCTTTGCAGTCTGGCCTTTGAATATTAAGTTGTCGCTGATGCACACACCTACCAGACAAAAGCTTAGCCCAGTGAGAGACTTTATAATTGAGAAAAAGATACAGATGGATGCCAAAAACGTAGAATGCCTTTTCCATTAAAAAGTTAACCTACATTGATTTACTGCATGTGCATATCTTGCTATTGTGATAATAAATCGACAAAAGAGCCTTTGAGGATGGCCAAAGAAAATAAACTTCCTATGGAGGTTCCTGCCTGTGAAAGCCGTTTCTGAAATAAAAAAGTGCAATTAAAAAACCAAGACGGATCAAAGAACTCAACAGTAAAATATCATCTTCTGGACAGAATTATTGCCCGTTCGCTGCTCACAAAGGCTAGCCAGCACGGCTTTGTTATTGGCTTTTCCCCCCTGATGTCACTGCTCTTAGCTGTACCTAAACGAAGCATCCTGTGAAATGATCCATCTGTCTCAGCCAGGGGAGGAGTCATGCAGCCAGGGGGACTTCAGAGTTCTAAATTTGTTTTTCTGTGGGGCACATAAGGAGCACAATAGCGATTTTTTTCCTGTATAAGCAGCAAGGGGAAAAAAAGGAAAAAAAAAACCCCAAAAACTAACTGCATAATGTCCCCCAAAATGCCCTGATCATCTGATGCATCTAAACATGAAAGGTTTAAATCAGAGATTACTGAGATGGGAAGTTTTGATTTTCACTACTCAAGATTTTTTTTAACCAAAACTGGGACTTCCTGGGAGCACACAAATCCTTAACCTCAATTCAAATACAGCACAATGATTCTGTGTTTCTGCTGCACAGAAACAGCAAATCACTGAAAGGTCTAAACTGTCCACGCTGCAATCTAAAGCAGTTTCCTACAGGATGTAGTGGCCACACCTTAGGAGCTCCATCTCACTGTGCCTTGAATGCCTCCCTGCACAATTGAACAACTTAATATTTGCATTGACTTTAATCCGTTTTGTCCATTTTAATCCATTCATTTTTATTAATGAATGAATTCTCCCTGTGAAAAAACAGAAAGCTTTTGTCTAACGTTTGCAGTTGGCCACTTAATTAAAGATTAAATTAACTTTAAGGAAGACCCTCGAATCATCCAAAACAATGGAGAAAATTTTTCAAGGTATTTTTTATCAAACCGAAGAAAGTGGAATGTTTTCATTTCTTATTCACCATCACTTTCCACTGCTGGAGCATTCAGTCTCTGTTTATCCCTATGAAATCTCTGCAAGACCACAATACACTCTGTGCACAGACTAGATAATGCAAAAAATGTCCCAATGAATATTCCCAGCAGCACAGCCAACACATTAGTGTCACTCACACATGGAAGGAGCTCCATTACGGAGTGCTGTCTAATCTGTGAATTAAGCCACAAACTGGTCTTTCATCACATAATTATAAATTCACAGGAACTCTGAGCTGAAATGTTTTATCAAAAACAATGATGATTATGCTGAACAGTGCAGTGAACCCTTGGCCAGCAGTTCCAGGGCTGGAATAAGGGACACTTGCAGGCTTTCTGAACAATGCAGATTGTCTTAGAGAAATGGACGAGCTGCTCTGACCAAAACACTTCTTTTCACCACACCACTGCCTAAACCCCTAACAGCAGAGAGCTCCTGGGGCTTGGGGAGGTTGCTGCACAGCACTGATGGCTGTGCTGCCCAGGGCAGGATCGATTATACTGCTGTCATTTCTAAAACACTTCCCCATCCCTTTCCTGGAGAACTCTGACAATTGAAACTTCAAAACTCCCCCAGGAGTGCATTATCTTTGCTTTAGAAAGCCCTCCCTGACGAATCTCACTCTGATTTAAGTCTATTGATTATTATGGTCACCACAAACTCCTACATAACCTTTTTCATTTTGCTCTAATCCTTATGTACATAAATATTATCATGTCCCCCTCAGATGACTTTCCAGCTTTTTAAAAATTTTTTGTCTCCAAGCTGGAGAACAGCAGAAGGCTGATAGTGTGTGGTATAGCTACAGTCTCTTCTTTCATGCTCATGAAATGTGTGGTTTAGATATGCTCTTTTCATTCCAGAATTGTGTTTGATCTTTTTGCAAAAGTACAAGACCTCTGATACTTTAACATTTATAAACCACCATAATCCCATCACTTTTTTCTAAAATTAACAAAAAACCCCAACCCAAACCAACAAATCCACCAAAATCAGCAGCTTCTCCTCTTCTATTTGTCTTGATTACCTCTGTGTAAATGGGATAACACAGCACTATTTATTCCTGTTAAATTTCATCCTATCTTTTCAGACCAGCCTTTATTCAACTAAGACAATTTTGAATTTTAATTTTATCCTGCAAATTTTTGACTATTCCTCCCACACTGATGTTTCTTTCCAGAAAATCTCACAATCTTAGTCCTTGCTTCATCACTCGGGTCTTTCATTACACTATTCATTATGTTTACTGCATAAAACCAAATCAAGGGAGAATGAGATGGGATTTCAACCAATACCTCCCTAATTTTGACCATGAACTCTTCTTTGTTAGCTATACTGTGGTTATCCAAACAGTTTTTCAACTATTTTTTTACTTCAGATAGTTATAGAACAGGAATAGAACATTGCTTATGGGCTCCTTTCCCTGTCCGGCCCTTTTATTTTCACGAGTGGTTTTAAACTTCTTCTTTTCCAGTCTTCTGGTTCCAAACTCGTGCTCTGTAACCCCTCAAAGTCAAGTAATGGCCTGAGTCTGCAGCAGCATTCCTATCCTTCACTGGATCTCACCCTTTCTAGCTACACAAAAGGAAGAGAAAAGGCATTTAACGTTGATAGGAGACTGAAAATGCAATGGTGTTCAGCAGCTCTGCAAACACGCCAGAGCACAAGGAGGGCTCCTGTATTTATAGAAAGGTTTCTGGATCCCTGTGACGCTGAGCTCCAGGGGAACAGGGCACTGCAGAGTGATGTGGGAGCTGTTGAGGAGTGGAGGCAGAGAGAGGCTACAAGTTGTTGCTTTTGAGAGGACATTTCCCCTCTGATCGCTTTGCCTTTGGAAGGATGCATAATAAACAGCTCCAGACATTTCATCAAGGAGTTTTTCTGTCCCTCTGCCCTTTCGCCACAGACATCTCCACTGTAAATGACAGCATGATCCCTGTTCAGCAGCCCAAATTCAACAAAAAATATAAGCAGAGTGGTAATTAGGGTGAATTTTGCCATGTATTCTCTCCTCTGTGCAAGTTATCAGCAGCCATGGAGAATTCTGGTTTGTTAAAGCTGACCAGCAAACTTCTGTCACAGAAAAGGTATCTCTTTAATAAATGTTGTTAAGTTTGGGTTGGGTTTTTTTTATTTTCCTCTCAGATGGGCTAACCTTTCAGGGTTCTTAAGAGGTACTAGAGGTTGTTTACCAAGAAACTGAAGGGTGCTTTCATTTTTATGTCCAAATATTTCATGTGAACTCTGTACCCCTTTCACACTCTTTATTCTATTAAACTACCTATTAGAGCATCTCAGCCTCAAACAAGCTCAGTCTAGTTCTATCTATAATACAAAACCTTTGAGATTAGAGAAGTGAAGCATGAGGATAACTGCATCAGCAGGTCAGACTCCAGCTACACAAACTCACACCTGAAGACAAGAATTATATAATTTATCTGTTACATTCTTGACAGAAAAACAAATGAAAACCAAACACGATGCGTGCCCAGACTCCCCACCACTGCTCTGGGCACGTTGTAACAGAGAATTAACCCACCAAATGGCAGAAAAATTGGGCCACGGAGTGCTCAGAAATTTAAACTGCAGAGAGAACAATAATCCATGGGCATGTTGAAAGGATGAAGTCTGAATGAGAACACTGCATTATTTATGAGCTAATTATGAACATACATATTTTTTATCACTGCACTGTGACCTGGGGCTCAAGTGCTGAGGAGCCTTGAAAAGACATGATGGCTCAGAATGGAATTAACTTTAAAAAGAGCATTTTCACAGCTTCAGGTCTTTCTATGAGCATCAGCAAGTCTAAGAAAAGAACATGAACAGAGCAAAGTCACTAGAGGAACTTTTCTTTCCAATAAAACAAAGGTTTAGAAAAGATGCTGCACCCGCAGACATTAATCCAATCTGACAATAGCAATAAGTAACAATCACAAGATAATCAGTGCTCAGCCTCTGAAACATAAAGGATATACATCTTTCTCCAACACACAAACTGCAGCAGACAGACGGGCTATCCAGATCTCTCGATTTTGACCCTTTGCCTCTTACTGACAACTCATCAGATCTTTTGACGAAGATTTTGTGCCACAGCACAGCTGTGCCCCTTCTTCTGGCACACAGGGACGGCCTCCCCTCACTTTCGGAGTGAGGCAGTCTCAGACCCACACTTCAAGGCATCACGTCTCATCTGAGAGCAAGGAACTGCCCTGCATAAGTAACCTTTTTCTCTTTTTCATGCTCACAGCATCATGTAGGTTGGAGAAGACCTCTGAGATCATCTAGTCCAACCTCTGACTGATCACCACCACTTTGTCAACTGGACCAGAGCACTGAGTGCCCCATGGAGCTGCTTCTTCAACACCTCCAGAGACTGTGACTCCACCACCTCCCTGGTGGGTCCATTCCCATGTCTAACAACCCTTGCTGTGAAGAAATGCCTCCTCATGTCCAATGCATGCCGCTATTAGTAATGATGCCCTGCTGAGATATTCAGCAAGACAAAAAGATGTCTCTGTTCAAAGGATGTGAGAATTTGTTGTCTACAGAAGCACAGAAAAAGCTCAGTAATGTCTACACCACATTTTAGAGACCTGTTCTGGACAGAAGCAACCTCCAGCACTGACAGACAAAGTCCTGAACAGCAGATGCAGAACACGTTGTTTGGATAATATCACAATATAGCCTTGGCACTCTTCAGATCCTTCTGCTATACTTTCAAAAGTACACAAATCCTCTGTTCTTGAAATTTTGTGCAATTTCATAAGGAAACGGTCTGGAAAACATCTGGTTTGTCAAAGGACCTTGGAAAAAACT
The DNA here is from genome assembly GCA_013400235.1 of Oriolus oriolus. Lineage (NCBI taxonomy): Eukaryota > Metazoa > Chordata > Aves > Passeriformes > Corvidae > Oriolus > Oriolus oriolus. The sequence continues at coordinate 377,266 of VXBT01004356.1, read as the reverse complement.
AAAACCCCACACATGTGCTATGGTATCTTGCAGTTTCTTCAGTCAGCGGCTGAAAGCCAAACACTGCAACCCTTTACAGGAGGGAAGAGAGAACTCAGGCGAGTGTTGCAGCCCTCCCACCTGCCCGTTCCCTGAGCACACATCTTCTCCCCCACTGTAATCCTGGAGGCCCCGGGTGCGATGAGCACGGCCCCAGTATCGCTGCGTGTTCTTTGCGTGTACAGCAGCCGTGGGTCACCCCTTCCCCACCAATTTGCAAGAAAAACGTCCAGAGCTGGTGGTTATTGGCCAGCTACCAACTACAAAATTAAAAACCTGTGTGCCAAATGGGCACAGCTGCATCAGCCGCTGCTGAGCTGTACGCAGACCTGCCAAGTAACAGTCACCTCGCTCAGGCTGAGCTGGGATGCATCAGAGCCAATGTCAAGAGCATAGTTAAGAAGTCATTTTTTTTCCCACTGAATGAGTTCCTCTTCAATTACTGCTGAAAAGCAAATCTTACAAAACATGGGACCCAATGTAAACCAGGCCATGCAGGCAAAGACTCCAACAACTTCTCCCTGCAGTGCAGTCACTCCTCAGGCAAAGCTGCTCACAGGAAAGACAAGGTGCCCTCAGAGCAAAAGGGCATCTCAGACATGCATTTCTTGGTATTAATAAACTAAACAATACATGCACCCCCTAGGTGCTTTCAAGCATGAGAGTAGGGATAAGACTGAAAGAAAAAATGAAAAACTTTATTTTTACCCACACCAATTTTTTTGTTACGTTTTACATAAAGACTGATTTCTTTCCCCTATTCTTCTTAGGAAACAAAAATCTTGAGTTTTTACATTCAAGTTGCAGAAACCAGAGACAAAAAAGGCACCTTTTTATGTGAGATGTTTTCTTTTAAGAAAAAAAGATTGACATTTCTACTAAATAAACCCTGAAATAAACCCTGAATAGATCTGACTAGGTTATGCAAGAATCAGTGAATTTATGTCTTAAAGTGTCCATCACTAGATTATAACAACTGCATGACTCCCATCAGATTTGTTGTAATTTCTTTTCAGGAAAATATTAATTTGCTGGGGTTTTTTAAAATCAAGAGTAATTAGATTACAGTATCTGTTTCAGCAGGACCAGCCTCCAGTCAAAATTTTTCTCAGAATCTGTGAGATCTCTTTTATTTACATTACCGCAATAGATTTCTTTTCTGAGCAATGCCCAGAACTGCTTCTTGCCATGGCAATAAGTCATCAAAATTTTTGTTTGGCCTGTGGACCAATAGGATGAATTACAGCTGTAATTCAAAACACCCTTGCTTCCTTAATCACAAGCAGATAAGAATAGGCAAAAAGTCATAAGAATTCTGTCTGGAATTCTACTGTTGGCTTTTATCTCATTTCTTGTAAGTCATGTACAGGAACTTTTTTCTTCAAACACGACCTATTTTTCCCTCTTTGATTGCAGAATTTTCAGAAAGACCTTTCATCATCTAATCCACTTCTTAACAACAATAGTTGCAACTAGCTTTCTTTAAATGTCTGCTGGGGCCTTCTTTCTTCTTTACATAAAATGTGCCCTCTTAAGAAGCAGGCCTGCATTCCGCCAAGGAGCAGAGCGCAGCCCTTGTCTCAGGAGAAGGGGCACAGTGTGCAGCCACCAGCAGTGCCATCCCTTTCCTGGAAGGACACAGCCACGTCAGGCAGCGATGCTGGGCTGCATTTCCCCATCTGTGCTGCCCTCTAACAGACCCCAATATACATTCACTGAGGCTGTGAAGTGAGCCCAGTTGCAGGAAACACCACAGAAGAAGCCTGAGCCTTTTCCTCAGTCTGTAAGGCGTGTGCAGTACTACTGCACGGGCTCTGCTCTTATGCCCCCCTCCAGCCAGGCAGGACACTCTAGTCCCCAAAAGAGATTTGTGACATTATCTCAAATCCAAAAACATTTAATATTTTAATGTGTCTCTGTGTTTGTTTTCATTAAATTAATGAAACCTAGTATGTGTTAAGATTTGCAGTAAGAATAAGGAGAGAATAACAATCCTCTTGCACAGAAGTTCCTCCAGATTTCACTGCTGTTTAATGGAAAGAGCAGCAACTCCATCTATAGGGGAAACCCATCCCACCAAGGAGGCACCAATTAACCATCATCCTCCATCTTTGTGTCTTAATCTGAGGGTGTTGTTTTGCACCATTGATTTTTAAGCAGAAATTCCCACTGAGCTCAATGGGGATTTCTGTTCAAAAACCAATGGCACGATATAGCTCAGCGTATTTAAACTCACCCTGGACTCTGCTTTAGCCTACTTTCTTTCCTGCTTCTTTAGCATGGGAAGAAAACTGCTATTTTTGTGTCTCTGTTGACTACATTTAAAGATATTAAACTAACCAGACCTCACACAAGTACGGACAGTTATTATTTTTACTGTTTTAAAGATAAACCTTGATATGCTGGTTTTCCATGAAATGTCACAGTGGCAGACAAAGTGCAGCTCAGCTGTGTTGTGGGGGAGAAAGCAGGATGCAGCAGACTCAGAGTGAGTACTAATACACTGGGAAAACTAAGAGTCTATTGAAACCAACCTAGAAATGTGGTTTCTTTCCAACCCTGTGTATTGCTTTTCGTTTACTCTGTAGTCAGGGCACATGAGAATTTGTTTGAAGGATGTTTACTGTACTTTTGCAAGCTCCTGTGTGTGATGCACTGGCTTTCGCTCAAATATAAATCTTCTGGCTGTCTGTAGAGACTTGGGGACTACTGGGACACGAACACACACAGAAGCAATTGTTTCTTACTGAAGAAAATTAGAAATGTCATTTTTTAGAGTATTTGAGGTTTTTTCCTACAGAAGAAAAAGGTTTCTATAAACTTGTTCAATTAACTTGTGTAAGAGAGAAAACGTTCCTACAGCTCCTCCAGCTGCTTCTTGTAGCTCTCCTTAACAGCTTCCTCATTGCTCAGCCATGCCAAACTGTATCCCAGGTCTTCTACTGTGGGTCCAAGGTTTCAAGCAATTTTGATGGACTTCATCCATGAATCGGTTTGCCCTGCATCATTTAGATATGACTTTACCACAGTCCCAATGAACAAACAAGGCAGAAAAGGATTGGGTTCTACACGGTCAGATACGTGTTTCTTACTGTTTTAGCTGAAGGCACCCTTCAGCTACAGAACTAGATTAGGAATCCGGGCTTATCTCCTTGCCACCTTGGAACAGAAACCCTAAAATATTTAGGGTTTTAGAAAACAGTACAGACTTGTTCATGGGCCAAACCCAATGTAAATACATAGAATCAAAAGGAGTTTTGATGGATGCTGGAAAAATGTGGAGGAACCAGACATGATTTTAAGCAGACTGCATTGCTCTGAAGGACAGAGACAGTTCCCACAGTAATGGTGAGGATGCACCATCCTGAAAAAAGCCAAAAACTTACAAAAGTCACCAGCAGCTTTCCTGAGCTAGTTCTGCTAAACCCACTCTCCAATTCCTCTTCCACACACAAATCAGACAAATGGAGAGGCTTTGGGGCTGCAGGGACAAACAGGTAGGGGCAAATACACTCCTTGCTTTAGAACAACTCCTTTCAGAACCAGAATGAAACACTCTTTATAATGTGTGCCTGCTCTGATCCCGTGAAAATCAATGTCAGACTCTACTGATTTCACAGGAGCTAATTGGGGAAGCCTTGTGATACTTTAAAAGGACAAACTGTGAAAGATCAAGAATGGGCTTGTCATAATACGTATTTATGTCAACTGTAGTAGGTCTGACCTTCATCTCTGGCTAAGGATCTCAGTGCAGCCTTGATTTCATGTCTGTCCTTTGCATTATGCCAGTTGATACGCAAAAAGAGCAGTTGGTGAACTGACTCCTACCCCATGAGCTATTCCAGGAGCTAAGATGTCTTGAAAAGATCCTGTAACCACATCTCCTGACACTTCTTCAAAGTAGGTGAGACAATTTTAACAACAAATATTTGGTCTCCTAAAAGTAACTGATACATAGATCATCAACCAAAACTGGGTTAATACAAATCACAAACTGCAGTTTCTGTGCTTTCCTGTAGGACTCTGCTCAGGAGAGCTTTTTTACATCAACCGCAGCCGAGCAAGTTTGCTGTCACTCTGTGATATAGTAGGAGCCAGCCAGCAGCAGATATAGTGCTCATACTGTGAATAATGCTGCAGGCACTGATGCCTTACCACCTTCGGAATTGAGCGCTGATGTTATTACACTTTGTTCTAATACAGACTTTAGGGAAACAGTACAGAGGCCATTATTTCTGAGACTGAGCACAGCAAGAACAGAAGGCTGAAATTGCATGATACACCCTTAAAGTCAGGGGTCCTACAGAAAATCCATAATATGGCTATTGTTCCAAGCTTTCTAACAAGTAGCTGATAGAAAAGGTGCTGTTAAGAACTGGTTTTCCTTGCTAAAGAGCTTCAAAATTCAAGCAGTCTTCTATCCCACCAGCTCAGAAAAAAACAGTGCCCGTATCTCAACAGGAGCTTTCACACGAGAAGCTCAAAGTACTTGCAGAGCTTAATTTGTCACACCTGATTGCTCACTATCCTAGTAAAATATCTCACCATCCTAGTAAACGTCTCGCTGTGCCAGCAAGACAGTGAGATACTATCCTGATCTTGGACAGAGGGAAAGCAGGACATTAAACAGGATGCTGGAAAAGTGAGGAAACTGGAAAAGAATCCAGATCTCCTATTAAAAGGCTAGCTAAAATCTGCAGTTCCCAGTACACAGAGAAATTTCAAATTTTTATTGATTTAGATAATAATGATAAATCCTGTCCTACTCTGCTTCCCAAAAGCCTAAGGATTTTAATACATTTCATGAACCTGTATTTAAATTTTAACTTCCCTCTTTTAATAGTACTGTCTTGGTATAATGATATGACACACCCTCAGTTTTCTATTGCTTTAGGTCCACAAAAGGAGCTACCTCCTAATATATACTGAATATTTTTCTGTTGGTAGTAGTAGTGGTTGTAGTAGTAGTAGTAGTAGTAGTAGTGTTGGTTGTAGTGAACCTCATGTTGCCAGTTACTAAACATTACTGCTATAGATACCGCAAGAAATAATTTTAAATTGTTTTAAATAGAGAAACTCATGTTGCAGAACTAATTATCATAATTAAACCAGACAGGCACTCAGGAGAAATGAAATCGTCAAATAAGGTGTGCAAGAGTCAGGGTCACAAACGAAGCCAAGGACTTCTGGATGAAGACACCAGTGTACAAGGAAGCTCTTGGGACTGTCTCTGGGAGAAGCTGTTTGCAAACAGCCCAGCAATACCCTGGGAGAAACATCTGCTTTGCCAACAGCAAGCTAGCAGTGGGAAAGATGAGACTGCAAGGATGATTTCCCCACTTTGTGTAAACGTGTGTGTAATAACCACTCACTCAGAGCCATCTCTTCCTTTTCCAGTCTTCAGGAAGACTCAGCCAAAATACTCATCTGCAGCTGACCCAAGTCACAGAGCAAAGGTCCTCTCCACATGCTTCTCTGTAAAACTTCCACATCAAAAAATGTACAGCTGCAAGTTTTTTGTTTCTCTTTTTATTCTTCACCTTGTGGATCGATCTCCTGAGAACAGGACCACACTGAGTACATGCCATCTCAGGTGTTCTCCCACTGGTAAACACAGAGCCCATCGTTTCTAAAAAACCCCGTGTGAGGTTGGGAAGGAACATCTCATTACAACACAAAACCCACAGCCATAAACAACTACACTTTCTCAAGCCAGCAGGACCTATCCCAGTTCCAGCTGAAAATCCCTACCAGGGCGCCTGTTTTCACTTTCCACAGCACTGGGTAACGTTAAACACTACAGAGGAACTAATGACACAGGTTTTGAGATCGACATATTAACATCCATCTCTTCAAACATATTCCTCAGTAAGTCTCCAAGAAAGTTTTAGTTATTCCTCCCATTATCCTCTGCCTCGTGTCTGAGAGACAGAACTGGACAATTCGCATTACAAAGCTCAAAGTTTCAATGTTCACCACTGTGAGCCTTGTACAACAAGACTGAAAGAATAAGAGCAATGGGAAAGTCTCAAATAAATTAACTGAAAATACCCTGAAACATTTTATAAACTGGATTTTCTGTCTAATACAGCATGATGCACTATGTTGAACCATATACATTAGTCATTTGGAATGACCTGGACAATGATCCTCTCTCTGGAGTGGCTGCATCATTCCCAGCACACACTGTAAAATATTTCTGTCACATTGTGAGAGTTTCAAGGAACAGAACAGAAACTTGCTAACTTGGATTCAAGACACACAACTAAAGTTTTATTAATCAAATGATGGGTTTCTCAGAATTGCATCCTTTTCAGTAATGAACAATTGCACACTGTTACAGGACAGAGTTTTGTCAATGACTGGGTGCTATTAATCTTAGCGTGACTAATGAATAATTGAAATATTTTTTTCAGCTATTCTGCTACAGGAAGATTTAGAGACCCTCTTTTTCTTTCAAATTATATGAAGCAAAAAGTAACTTGGACATATAATGCAATCAGTTTTATAATTGACAAGCATGATTGCAATTTTGCAATAAAATATATGCCAGCAGTTCAGCAAATTATTGCCTAATGCCGTATGAATCTGGCATTAATGAAGAAATTGAAAAATAAACAGCAGCAGCAGCTTTAAGTACAAAAACCATCAATGCGCATTTGAGAAAAATGTGATTAAGAACAACATGATGTGTGAACACAGATTGCTTCTTGGTTCCGCGTTTCTCATTTCCATACAGCTCACAAGACTGCACAGGTTGCTTTTTACTGAGCAGCTAACTTAGTTTAGTGATGTTACATGCCCATTCTATTTTCTAAGCAGAGCAACACTTATATTCTAGGGATTATATTCTATTAGTGCAGGCAGATGAATTTTTTAAACTTGTTTGTTCTGGGATTAGATGAACAAGAGTTTGCAATATTTTAAAGCCACCCACACATTTCGAAATTAAGTTAAAGCCTACAGAATTAGAAAAGGTTCAAAAGGAATAAAGAATCATTCTTTTTCTTGCCAGTCGGGAAAGGATTAGACAGCATGTGAGCAACACCTGGATCTTTGCTGTGTTGTGTCAGAACTGGAAAAGGAGGGGGCATTCCTCATAGGGAACCATCCCACATAGGTGACAATGAAGGTGGTTCACATGGCTTTGAAAAAAATTATGTTCATTGAGAATATGTCCATATAATTACGATCTTTCACCAGAAGTGCACAGAATAGTGTTCTACAATTATGAAAAACATAGGTATTAATGTAAAACATTAGACTGAAATGTGAGTCTCTCAGGAACACTATGACACTGTGAAATGCCATTTTAGACAAAATTAGATTCTAACTTAATAGGCAGGTTAAAAGTCATCCTTCAAAGGCTCGATATAGTCTTAAATTACATGAATTTACTATAAATTGAACCTGAGGGGGGAGGAGGGAAGAAGGCCTTACCATGTGAGCAGCAAGATTCAGCTCATGGCAGCATCCCAAGCAAGAGAAGCTGGGATGTTTCCTGGCTGTGCCTCTGCAGATCGTGGCATGTACAGCACAGATAAGGACAGAACTGGGCACGACCAACATTCCCAGCTGAAAACGTGCCAGCAGGTGAACCCTGAGAGACATCCCTGGTCTGACCTCACTGACACTACAGAACCATTAAAATACTGTAAAAAACCTGCCAGCCAATGACCATTTTCATTTCTGGTGTTATGGTATCTAAAAATCATAGCAAACATTAAGGTGCCATAGGGCAAGGAAGCAACATTTAACATGAAGTTTATCATTATAATTAGCAAAGGATGGGAGAAAAAATCCTGCCAATATTATCCTGCTACTGGAAGAGAAGAGCTGTGTCAGAAGCCTGTATCTTTCCACTGACAACAGAGGGAGTCTGAATCAGATAACTTCGAGGTCTGAAGCAGCACAGGATATCTCTCCCATCTGCACTGAGACTGGATTCACTGCCTCGAGTCATCCACCTACATTTTCAAAGCGGTGGAAAATGAAGCTGGAGCTCCCTAAAAATGCATCCAGTTTTTTCCTGTTTAACTTACCTTCTAATAGTTTCACGTTGTTCACATAAACCTGTTTACATTTTTTTAATCAGAATAAAGGAAACAGTTTTGTAATGGAGGCTCTGCTGGTTTTGGCTGGGGTAGAGTTTATTTTCTGCCCAGTAGCCAATACAGGGCTGGTTTGGATCTGTGCTGGGAACAGTGCTGAGGACACAGGGATGCTTTAGTTTCTGAAGAGCAGCAGTTTTTATCTCAGCCCACAAGTTTTTTTCATTCTTACCCTTCCAAGTCTCTACCCCATCCCATGGGAGGGAGGAAAGGAGTGTGGGGCTTAGTTGGGGTGAGACCACAACAGGAGCCCATCCCACAGCTTTGCTGATGTATTGGTCAGGCAAAAGCAACACTTCCAAGGCTGAGAGCTGCATTTATTTCAGCTATGTCAAACCAAGGCACTGCCTTCTGCACATTGCAACTTACGTGACATTTCCCCGGTTCACTTCCCTGGACATTCTGTTGGGAACAAAAATATGCAGCTCAAGGAAGTAATTTTCAGTGTACTGTAGATTATGTCTTTCCTTCTCTTTGCCATTTTTTGTAAAGCACTGTGATGTGCCATTGGGGTATTTACTGCTTAGTTATGTATATCTAACCTCTTTGAGGAAGAAGTTTAGCTGTCAGGCAGAAAGTATCAAGGGGGCTGATAACAATCTCCTTTTAAGTAGAAATTGACAGTCTGTATTAGTGCCTGCTTTGAAACCAGCAAGTTAAAACCCACCTGCAGTCAGGAAGGAGGGCCTCTTAACAAGTTCCCAGCAGCAGGAGCCAATTTTCATTAAATCAGCATTGTCGAAATTAAAATTCTAAATACTTGCTATACAGTGACAAAATTTCCATTATGTTAATTGCCTCTCTTTCTTTAGGAGAAAAAATAAATGTTTGTCTGTAATCTGGTGCTCAGCAAGTGCTCAGGAGTGACAGTTCCAAGCACTAAGGTCCTTCAGTTATGGACAAGAAAGAGCACATGGAGAGTAGCAACAAAAGCTGCTCCACTACAACTTCTCAATAAAATCCCACATGGGACACCCTTCCAGCTTCCAGCCACTGCTCACAGATCACACCTCGATTTTGGGTAACATTTCAAGCCCTAATGCCCATCTCTGCAGCAGATTGCTGCAGTTCCCATCAACAGCCACCCGAGTCCCAGAGCCAGCACACATAACCACCTATGTGAGGAGTATGTGCTAGAGAATTAGGTCATTTCAAATTCACTTGTACATAATTATTGACTAGATGAAAGAACACTGCTGATACACAGATGACCCCAATTATATTTCTGTTAATGAATAAAGGAACCCCAAAACTGCTTCCTACTATTCTGCACTCAGACAAGCACTGATGCTGGCGAGAACAGAAGTTTGATTATGAGCTTTATACTCTGTATGCTTTGCTTGGCTATTAAAATTATAAAGCCACGCAGCTCAATATTTCTTTTAAAACTCAGTCTCACTCACAAACAAAATGCCTGGACACAAACCCAGAACCATCTTCTACTGGCATGTCTGGGCACACAGGCACACACTGTCCTGCTGCAGTTCCCAGCTTGGCTCTGGAATCATTTTCCCTTTGCTCCTCCCTAGTACAGCCATGAGAGTCAAAGGGGCTGCAAGACAGAGGCCAAAGTGCCTGACAGGAAACCCGGAGCTGTACAGACGGCCGGAGTAAGGAACCCTTCCCTGATCCCAGCACAACCCCAGCGAGGGGTGAGCAGCTGCCACTGCCCAACTTCAGCCTCCTTAAAGAGGACTAAAGCAAGGACTGTGACAGCTGGAAGATGCAAAGCAAATGCAGAAGTAAATGGAAGAGCCAACTTCAAATAAAGCAAAAATACACCCAGCAACTGGAAGGCACAGCTGGTGGGCCCTCAGAACAAACGAAAGCTGTCTTTGAAAGTGTGCAGTCTCTACAGCTCCCAGCACCTCTGGCTCACTAGTAAAATTGGGTCCATTGATGAAAAGCTGTTGGAGAAACTGTGCTTCCCCCAGACCTTAAAAGCCACTACAAACCTGAAAAATCTTGTGAAACAAAGCATTGAGGCCCTGCCCATGGCAGGGGGGTTGGAATGGGAGGATCTTTAAAGTCCCTTCTAACCCAAGCCTTCCATGGGTGTGAGAATCTTGTGAAACAAAGCAATGGAAAATTTCACAAAAAACCATTTCTCACAAATTGTGAAGTCTGACAGTCATCTGTACTTCTCCAGCACTATGTTCTATCAGAAAGGACATGAAGTGCCATCTGTACTGATACTCCAAAGCAAACAAGACCTGACATTAGAGGAAAGGACCTGAACTACTTAATTCACAACTGCATTACTCCCAATTCATAACCATGTAACTCTATTCGTTTAAAGGGAATTTATGCCAGCATAAAACTGGAGTATTGTAGCAGTAAATCAAGCCCAGAATCGGATATTCACACTGCTAAATTTTATTCAGTGCAGGTGTTCACTTAATTTCGATGATAGGATCTGGAGGAGGGGAGAGTCTGCTGTTAATTTATTTCTGCTGCCTGGTGGACTCAAGTCAGTACAACACCGGCCCTGTATTTGTGAACTTCACAGATTGCTGAATATATGTTTTCTTCTGTCAAAAATCCACACTGCCTTCACTTAACCTTGCTTTTCCTCTTCACTACATTTAGCCTGTCTCAAAAGTGGTAGCAAAGGGCATGAATATAATAATTAAAAGACCACACAGAGGTAATATAAAAATAATAGTAATAAAAAAACGAGGAGAGAATCCTACAAGGAGCTCACAGGAGAGAACAAAGACACAGCAACAGGCAGCAGCAGCTTTAACTTGACTGCCAGTTTTCTATAGTGCAATCAAAGCCATTGTCTGCAAGCCACAGGTGCACAGCACATGGAACAGACAAAATGCAACGGGGAGTGATGCCAATTAACTTCTGAGCCCGTGCTATATTCATTTGCGCATCTGTTGTGCTGAATTTTAGTCTTTAATTATTTTTTTTCCGCTGATATCAGAGGCGTTCGAGCAGCTGAGGAATTATACCAAAAATGCTCAGTGATAGAGAAGGTCTGGGCTTTAGGAGGAGGAGCTTTATTGAGGAACCTGAAATGTGAAGCCACCGTGTGTTTGTCAGCCAGCCACCCCAGCAGTGGTGACTCTGTGACAGTGCACGTTGTCAGCTCAGCTGCGAAGCCCCGGCCAAGGAGGCTGCTCATCACTGCAAACATCAATAGAAATGGAACAATAGCAGTATAGATTTTGTGTGGAGTGCAAGAAAAGGCCGGGGGGGGGTGGAGGGGGGAATCATTAGATGCATTAAAGTAATGAATGGTAATATTGTTATAATGGTTGATCCCACTGTTTATCACAGACCTGGTCGGTGTGGATTACACTTGGATCATGGGCTTTTGATCTCAGATGTTTTCCCCACCAATAGGGCACTTTTTGAAATTAGATGCAGTCTGACCTCTTATTCTTTGTTTTCATCACTCTCCAATCAGCGGGAGGAAATAGCCCCCTGGGAACGTTTGATTCACATTAGCTCACTGTGTTATTTCAGCTGTGAAAGATGCTAATGAGCTAATATCAACTTTCCTAGCAGAAAATACACTTGTTGCTTTAAATTTTTGGCCAGGAACCAGCATTTCATCATTTTAGGCAAGGTCTATCATTACACTGCAGCAAAAGAAGAAAACCCAACAAATTAAAGACAAGTTCAATCCACCCAAAGGGCAGAATCTCATGCAGTCTCCTTCCAATGTGTGCTGCAGATCAGCAGACACATAATTTGCTGTGGAAATTAGTTTTCCCAGTTGGACAGAACAGGGCAGCATCCCAAGAAGCTTTGAGGATAATTGATTTCTCAAAGGGAAAAAACATCACTGAAAGTTTTCAGGTGCTCTTGAGGAACTCACCTGTGACCCTCAGACAGACAAACAAGTGCCTAATGAAGGGCAAGGGCACACAAAGGAGAGAATTTTACAGTCAGGAGGTTTCAGTTTCAGGGTGAATCCTCATCTTCAACACATAGAATTGAAAAAATCAGATCACCCTAAAGCAGCATAGGAACTTGCAGGCTTTTAGAAGAAAAAACAGTATCAGGCTGACTATTCAGCTGTTAGGGGCTTTGTTTTATTTTGGGGGAGAATTTCTGAAGAGGTGTAACACAATAAAAGCCCCTGTTCTCTTTTTTCCCTACAGGAGTTGTCACTTCTGAAGAAATTTAAGTCAGTTCCACTACTAAAAGATTTGTAAAGTCTTTCACAAAATTTGTAATGCTTTCAGGTTTCCCAAAATCAACCATTACATTTAGAAAAGAGGACATTCCATCCTCTACTTATTTATTTTTAATAAGCTATCAATTTAAACCTGAATCTTTAGGTTTCAGTTCCTTTTTTTTCCCCCCAGTAAGTACAGTGATCTTCCTCAGATAAATTTCTTCATTTCAGAAGAGGTCTGTAGCACAACATTACTTGCAAAGTAAAGTATTGATCCTTTGGCATGGGCTATTCTGAGACCGAAAAATTTCTAAGTTTTCAAGGTTTAAAGCAAGGCTTAGGGCTTTTCTTTCTCCTCTTTTACCAACTACTCATCACACATTCTGCTTCTCATAAACCCTTCTGAGAAGATTGAAATCCGAGCATGTGAAAGCACAAAAAGCTGTTTCACCTACCAGACAAAGAGTGACAGCCAAAAAAATTTGAGGGAGATTTTTCTCCATGACACAAGGACAAGCTCCATTTTTCTGGCACTTAAAAGCAATAACCAGTGAAGATTAACGATCTGACCAGATCTGTCCAAAAGGTTTCTTTGGACACACCAAAAACTAAAACTTCTCCTTTTTTCCCCTCTTTTTTCCTTATTGTGCAATTTTTAAAAACATCATCTCTGGAAAGTGACAATGACAGGCAGAGAGATTATGAACTTCCTCTAAAAGCAGTGGATTACCAGTCAAACATTAAAGATGCAAATTAGACAAAATAGAAAAATTGCCAACTGTAGGACAATTTTTTAAGCTGAAAATCTGAACATTTTAAATTCATAAAACCATTGAAAGTTTAAGTTTTAAAAGTCTATAGACATCATAAATAAGTACCTCTAATTCACTGAAACAATATAAATAAATATTTTGGTTTTGCTTTGTTTGTTTTGGGTTTTCTTGTTGATCTGTTTTTGTGGTTCTGTTGGGGTTTTTAACAGGCATTAAGTTCTAGACTGCTGGTTATTGGAGCAGCTATGCAGGTGGTGGGAGGTGCATTCAAATCGTAGTATTCGAATACAAATTTTTGTAAATTTTGAATTAATTTGAAGCTTGGATTTTTGTGCTGACTTCTGAACTGCCAGCCTCTCTTGACAATGTTTTTTTTGCCTGTTTTTAACACTAAGAAAGTCATTTTAGCACTTGGTTTATTCTTTTAGGGTCTTAACGTGTAAGAATAGTTCCTACTTTCCAGACAAACTAATATTAAGACTCTGAAAGGAATGAATGCCATTAGTCCATTTGGCCCAGCTCTGAAGCTGCTACATAAGACACTGACTGTCAGTGACAAATCACTCTTTGTCTCTGAACCACTTTAGGAGCTTCCTAGAACTGTCTGTTGACTACATAAACAGCAAATACATCATCTGGCACTCGCGAGCCAGCCGCGCACAATGCCGTGGGAGTCACTGCTGCTCCTCCCACACGGCGTTCGCTTCAGCGGGAGTGAACACAGCCAGGAGGGAGAGAAAAACCCACAATACCACTTACAAATGATGCCTAACATGTTTTGGTGCATTCTTGTTTCCAGTTCCTGGTTTTCCAGTATTATTTCCTTTCTCTGTGCTATTACAGCAATACCGAACTCGGATGAGATGATAGCTCAGAGTTCAAATTCCAACCTGGCCTCGGCATTACCTCTCAAAACCCAGCCAAAGGGCTGTCCAGAGGTCAGACACCTCTGCGAGTCACTTTTAAAAGTTACAGTGATTTAAACCTTGTTGGTTTACATTAAGTAGCTTCTGAAAAACACCTGGGACGAGCAGTTTGGAGGTGTGTGTTCCATGGGGATGCCCTCCTGTGCTGACAGGAAAAGCCCCTCGAGTGGGCCCAGCACCAACACTGACTGCAACAGGCACTGCCTGGTGTCAGCTCCCTCCAGCCCTGCACGCAGAGCCCGGAGCCCTGCGAACGAACGCTGCATTCCTGACTCTAAACTGATGCTCAACGCACACATAACAAGAGCCACAGGTACAACAAATAAATAATATTGATAAGTGTCTCACTTGGACACAAAAGAACCACACGCAGGCCAGTTTCAGGACAGGATGCCAAGGGGACTAGAAAGGAACCACATTCTTTATTTATACACTCTTAGAAACCACAGTGGATTGGAGGGTGAAATTACCACCCCTCAACCACACAGGTCAAAGAAAAATCCATCAAACTTCTCCGCCTTAGGAGAAAGAATGAAAACATCTCAGCACGGTTAGCAAAACATGGCTATGTTTACAGAAAGTGCGTGAGAACTCTATCTACAGAATTAAAAACACTGAAGAACTGTGAAAATCAGGGCAACAGATAAGATTTTCTGGATGTGTTGGGGGCAGGTGTCTGTTGTTTAGCTTTTAGAATAATTTCTGGTAAAGAGGAAAGTTTTCCTAAACAAAATGTCTCCACATTATCCAACATCCCCAAACACCATAAAACCGCTTACAAATATTGTTATTATAAAATTCTTTAACCAAGATAAAAAACTTTTTTACTGCTCCATTACTTTTTATTGGCTGTTTTCAAAATAAGCATGAGCCTAAATGTATATATTACATGATTGTTATACTGCCATATCAGCTCCACTTTATTCATGAGTATCAATACAAATGGCCCAGAACTTGGCACAGATATGCTCTGCTCATAAATTACGGTGTGTTTTTACTACGATTGCAGTCAAATCGTGTCCTTTTTTATTTAATTTCACTTCCGTTGTGAATTCTGCACTCCCTCTCACACACAGAAAAAGAATAATTTGTATAAGAAACACAGATAAATTGATTAATCTTAGTAATTACTCATCTGCACAATATGCACTTCTATCACATAGACACAAATAAGAACAATTGTGTCTGTGGCCTTCCTTCCCCAACAGGACAGATGAACACCACTATCAATTTAGTGATAACGGTCTGAGGTGCTCTTCAGGACGCTTTTAAATATGCAGACTGAAATCTCAGCCACCTTGAAACCACCGAGAGCTTTGACAATAAAGTCAGCCGAGCTGGAATTTCATCCTTAATCTCTGCTCTGCCAGCTATCGCCACAACATGCAGTATTCCTCCTCTCAAGGATTCTGTTTAGTGTCTCCAACAAAGAATGACTTCTCATTTTCATGTTACAGTAACATGACCCTGACTTTTTCCAGACCTGTATGAACATGTAATGGAAACAATCACTTTTCTGAAAACATTAACCATTCCCATTAATTACATATTTAAAACCTGGATTTTACCATTTTACAGGGTTTTTAAAATTTTTTTAAATTACGTGAGTCAGAAAATAAGATGAATCCAGATTTCAAGCCGCTTTTCTGATGCCCTCACTGCCAGCACTGCTGCCCCCGTGTCTCAGTACTCTCACCACATTTCCAGTTGCTATTTCCACACTGGGCCGTACCCCACCTAACGCAGAATGCAACATTTCTAATCACTCTTACAATGAATGCTGACAGAACCCTACTGCTGCTCTTCTGATCAGTGCAGATCAAAAGAAGACTCCCTCAGCCCCCACCTGTTTTGTCTGTGGCACAGCTCCAGCTCCTAGCCACCATGGAATGCAGGACTGAGCATCAGCTTATTTGCACGGCATCTCCATCACTTGTCTGAGTGCAAGGTGTCTGCTTGTAGATTGAAGAGGCACCTAAAGCTTTGTTCAGCTGTATTGATTACTTTCTCCATTGGTTCAGAAAGGTTTTAGAGCTTTTGGTAATGCTAAAACACACAGTATTTTCTCTACAAGTCTTTGCTGCACGAATTTATCTGCTTATCCCAGTAATAAAGCCTAATTTGCATTTTAAGGAAGGATAGAGTTTCAAAGGCTACTGAGTCAAGGGGACCGATGCACAAATACTTGAAGGCAGGCTCCAGGCCCTCAATTTTTCATCCAAATTTTGCACTGAGCTCCAAAAGCAACTGTGGGCAAGATTTCACTCAAAATGGCACAAGAACAAACTATTCCAAACCCGCTATTTCTGCATGTGTCGAGATGGGATAAGTGCCACACGCTCCTGCTCCAAACACAGCCTTTGCCAAAGGTCTCTGCGGCACTTCCGCTGTCTCCAAGACACACTTGATCGGCCCATGAGCCACTCCAGAGGCTCAGCTTTCAAAGATTTCTCTGAAATTAAGTTCAGATTACTCCGTTAGGAGCATTAATAGGCCCTGTGGAGCTAACAGCAAGACTGATTAATTATCTGCAAGTCTTCTGGTCAGTTCTGAAACATTTTCTTTTTGAGCTGTACCTGAACTTCGACACATTTGTTTTGCCAGGAGTGCAGGTGTCAGTTTTGGTCCCAGACACGTTGGGGAGTAGCTATTCTTTGTTTTGTATTTCAGACAGGAAAGGGGAACTTTGGGAGGAATATGGCTGGCTGTCTTTAGCATTAATTTTGCTCCTCTTTAGTGTAAAAGGTTTCTGTCTTCTGCCAGCTGAGGAAAATAAGTGAGCTCCACCATAACTCTTAGCACAACCTGTTATGAGCAAAACAGTTTCTAAATAAAGCAAATACGTACAATCAATACAGAGAGAAGGAACTGGTTCTCAAATAACTATGAACACTCTAAGTCTGCTTGGCTATTTCATGAATAGAAAACAGGCTTAATTTATCAGAAAATTGATGGTTTAATAATGATTTACCTACCTCTTACGGCTAACAAGTGGCACAATCCTAAAATATATAATTATTTATGTACTCTAAACTACAGATTACTTCAGAATAATTTTTACTTAACATAATTGTTTGTTACTCTGCAGAGCAAGTGAGAAATAAAATTTATTTCTGCAAAATTCTTCATCGAATATATTCCTTTTATAGTAGTTAATAGTCAGACAGCCATACATTCATCACCCTGTGTTCTGTTTCGGTTCTTAACCATTGAAAGCCCACAAAACAATGGATGTTCTGCTTTATCATTGTCCTGAAAATGGATGAAGACTGTAACATTTGTAATGCCAGTGTAAGACACGCTGGCAGAAGACCACAATAAATATCGACCCGTATGAAAACAAGAAGGTTTTAAACCCTTTATCCTAATAAGTCCTTTTGAGCATTAATAGCAATTCTAATCCCTTAGTCATTAATTTTCCTACGTTACAAGCCTGGGTGTAATTAAGAGCAACACATTGCTGCCTGTTTGATGAAGAAAATGTCATGCTGACGTGATTGATTACGTTTATTTAAACTGGAGATGGCCGACGCTTGCCAGTGATACTTCATTCCACTCATATTATTATTTTACCAAGATAGGTTCTTAATCTCCCCTGTTGTAACCCACTTATATAAAACTTAGGAAGAATCTGAGAAGCATCACAGGAAAGATTATTGCTGTATTTTTCTGAATCTCTGGGCTATACAGGACTGTGAAAAATTAAATTAGGTTTAATATTTTCACTTAATATAACACTGTTGTCAAGATTTGGTTGGAAAGTCAAGTCTAAAATTTAACTATAGAACATGCAAGGTATGTAGAACATCCCTTACAAATTGCTGACCAGATAAATAATTAGACTGAATAGAACAGATATGCTATTTTATTACATGTCCTTTCACTGCAGTAGCTGTAAACTTACTCCTTTATACAATTCTTTTGTTTAAATATGAAAGACATTGTCAGACAGCAGTAAAACTGAAAGCAAAGGAGCAAAGGACAATCTTTTTCTTTCTTTCATTCCTAACCCATAAATGCAAAAACTTTCCAAACAACAGGGACAACAGCACAGAACTCAAACCTAACAGAAATACCTTTAAAAGTATCTTGCTGTTTTCATAAGCATCAGAGGTAAGAATAGGAAGGGTTTAAGTACAATATTTCTGTGCAGAATTAGCAAACTCTCCTTTAAAATACCCAGGACCCTCTGGTGCAGAAGTATCCAAAGACCCAGTGCCAAGCTGCAGAGGGGGTACCAAGGGATCACCCACCCAGCTGTGACGATGAAACAGGATTTAATGACAAATCAGAGCTCCAGTGGTGCCAGCCAAAGGCTGACGGTGGAAAGAGATGGTAAAGGGCAGGAAGGAGAATATTATCTTCCCATGACAACATCATCCCAACAGCAAAGCTCAGAAAATGATTGCATCCTGAAGTTAACCTGGAAAGAGGGAAGCATGTACTGTGAAGCCATATCTGAAAGATGAGAGGAGGAAAAGGTTGATAGGAGGAAACAATAGTTAACTTTGCATGAAAAAGGAGTACTTCGAATTTCAAACCACAGTTGTTCAGAAGTGCACCATTCAGAGACAGCACATCACCCAAAGGTGACTCCAACCACATCCCTCAGCATGAATTACATTCTTCAAGAGGTGAAAAAAATCAAAGTGAAAAGCATTATTCATTTTCATTACCAAAATTGTATTTAAAATCACAAAAACCCCCAAGAAAATATTGGGCTAGGCCTGATTGTTTCTCTTCCTCAGGCATCTCAGCCCACTCGTGAATTCTGACCTGTGCCAAGGAGCTGCAAACCAGCACATGAAATCTGCTGATACAGGTTACACTTTTTCCAGATATATTTTGTCATTCATCATGAATACAGTGTACCTGGCAGCAGGGTAGCCTTATGAGAACTAAATTGAGCAGAATTAGCATTTGAATCGATGCTATGTGAAGATAACAGCCTGCAATAATCCTATTTAACAGCTGCTAATTGTCTGCTATAAACCACAGTTCAGCAAATTTTGATCACACAACTGAAAAACCTCCCTAATATACATGAAGAAAATATACCAACTGATGCACAGAAAGAAGTATGCAGAGAAGCACATCTTAAATTTATTGTAAATACAGATTTCAGGCAGATACCATCTCTCCTAACTGCATGTTAATCATAAAACATTGTCTGTATGCAAATATTGCCATGAAAGATTATACAGAAATATGGATAAAATTATTTCTTTGCTTATTACAGAGAAACATTAAGTTTGTAAATCTTAATGGCAAAGAATATTCTTCAAAGTAATGAGCACTTTGCTAAGAAAATGTTCGTGTTTCTGTGCGCTGCCCACACCCAGGTGGCCAAAGATGTGAGCAGTCCCAGCTGACCACATTTTCCTACCACATGGAGACTTACAAAGTCATGCAAGGCCACAGTTCCAGCTGCAGGATGAAGGGATATTTTTCCATTGCTGAATCTGAAGTGCACTCTAGGAGAAAGTATTGTTCTGGAAGTCAGAGCATCCTGCAGAGGGAGGTCAAACTGCATAGTGTTTAATTCTTAATCTGCAGCCAATCAAGAACAGATCCCTACTGGTTTGGAAAGAAAAAAAATAAATAAAAACAAAATTCAGAGACTAAACACTGAGATATCCTGGCAATGAATGCGTCCATTATGAGGACTCACCCTCAACTCGATGAGAAAGACATTTTCCTGACACATCTGAGACAGGACAGCAGGAGTACGAGGAACCCATGGCTGTCTGTCACAAGATACCAAAATAGCTACAGCTAATTTGTCTTTTTTAAGAACAAGCAGCCATAAATACTTCATCTTCCAGTTTCCTATGTTCTGTCCAAGAGCTCAGCTGAAAAGGAAATGGTATCATGGGTATCTTGTGGAGATGCAGGTATTTAAGGGGACTTGCTCCAGTGCTTTGCTGGTAATAAAGAGTTTACAGCACTGATTTTTGGTTTCCAAAAAAGACAGGATGCTGAGGCATTTATCAAATCATGCTTGAAAAGCCTATAACACCTCAGCAAAAAGGCTGAAGGATTTCCAGGCAAAGAGAAAGATGCTGACTGAGGCAGATCCCCGGTACCTGGAGGTTTCTCTGCCTTTCAGATGAAGAGTGAGGTGTGAGCAACTGCACATTTCCTGTAGGCTGGGATGAAGACGAAATACAGATCACTCAGGATGCAGCATCACAGCTGACTGACAGATTGGTGTCCTTATCTGACCTTTGGACTGCCCACAGAGTGCCAGTGTGACAGACTGAGCAAATGCAAGGGAAGTGGACAGGGAGCTGCAGCCAGAGATGGATGATGGAGAGGACAGGACAGGATTTCCCATCCAACTGGCCACACAGTCTTAAATTGACTGATGCAGGATCGCAGAGGGGAGCTTTAAGGCAAGTGGCTAATGCAAAAATATGTCATTGTGCCTCTGTATTTTCCACTAATTCACTAACAGTCAGAGATTCTGCCATAAGGTTTTTCTAGGCAAGGAAAAGACACTAAATTACATACAGAAAAAGAACGTCAGTAAAGATACAAATTATCCAAAAATGAGGATAAAACAATTTCCTTTTCAGCGGAAGCAGGCTAAGGATCTTCATGTTACTTTAGCTATTTTGCTTCTTGGTTAGGTTTGTGTCCAGTTTCTGGTATCCAGTTCAGATCAGATATACTTTTCTCAGAATTCCCAGTGCAGGATGTATTCTGCATAAGGAGAGAGTAAACAGTTTCTAGAAATTGTTCTATTTATAAATATCATGTGATTTCTTTTGCTTGAGTAATTTTTAAACCATCAGTAATCAATATGCACTTGCTGGTGTGGACATATGGACAAGAAACTCCAGATTAACCTGATAATGGATGTAAGACCCATTTACTACTTCAGACCAGTGAACAAGCTCTCATGCTACCAAATTTTTTTTTTAATTAAACAAAATTAAAAAGGGAGAGGTTGGGCTTACCCCTCACATAAGTTTTGTCTGAAAGGGGAGGAGATTGATGGGAAATCAGCTGATGGCTTAACACATACGGTCATGCCTTGGCTTCTCCCAAGGTCTCTTGTTTGTCCATGTGCCTTTCCTCCACCTCAGATTACATTTATCCAGGAGAAGGCAGTACTGGACACAGAGTCAGTCCAGTCAGGATTAATGCTAAGAGCCAGGCTCCAAAGGCAGCTACTTCAACCACCCTCCAGGGGTTTGGGGCAGACCCATTAAATCGGGGAAACGAATCCAGCAGACTGGACACTCGCTGATGTGTGCAGTACCCTGCCCATGTGTTAATGACTGGTTGGCAGAATGTGTTTCCAGAAAAGGTCACACAGAATCTGGAAATAAAACGCCTCCCAGCACCACAGCAGTGTTTTCAGACACCACATTCAGATGTGATGCAGTAGGACAGGCTGCAGAAAATAACCCCAGACAGGATCATGCCCTGAGAAAGCACTACAAACCCGGGCACACTCTCCCCTCCCAGCCAAGCCCCTGTACCAAGAGACTCCGTGTACCCTCCCCTGCAGTGCTCAGGTGCAAGAGCAGAACCCGTCCCTCGACACCCTGCTCGAATCCTGGGGGCACACTCACCTCACTTTAGTGTCTGCCAAGAGAGTCCTTTAAATTCCAGCCACTGAACAAGCACACAGAGCCTGAGGCCAGGCTCATCGTGCCAGGGATGAGAACAGGATTCATAGGTTAGGTTCTCCACCATCCAGCTGCCCTGGAGGGCCAAATCCATTAGGCAGGCAGGCATTTTGTAACCCACCCAGTAATAAACATTCCTGTCTTCTGATACTCAGGACAGAAACCAAACCCAGATCTATCACCTCTGAGAGGATGAAATTAATAAGATATTTACTGGACCACACAGAAAAGTGAAGACTTTTCGGGAGTTCAGCTGTGCTGCAGGTGAATAGAGACATGACTCCAGAGATTATTATTCCTAGAACATCAAACAGCTTCAACAGAAAAGACTGGAACAGATAAATCTCAACATGTTTTATAGAGAGATTTTAATGACAAATAGCTACTTGTACTTTAAAAAAAAAATCTCTTTTTTTAAGTATTCATTAATTTCAACTCACATATAATTTTGAAAATATATATATGTATGTATTGCAAAAGGCCCAGTATGCATGATTCCCATTTGGGGTTTACTATTTGAACAGCAAACTGATATTGTAAAATTCATAAACTGTTCCTTATTCCTGTTTATTTCTTCATAATGCCTCCTAATTTCCAGCAGCTGAGTAAGATCATAATCATGGTCATTTTCCTTGAATAAAAGACATTTAAGGAGTAGGGAATAATCTCCCATGGCAGCTAAAATATTAATCAACTTCAGCATTAGTGGCCTGAGAGATCTGTATAAAATCTGGGAGTCCTGTAACCTAGGAAAGTACACACCCCTAACGCTGTGGAGGTTGCAGTGACCTGGACAGAGAAAGGCTCCATCATTACCCAGCAGATAACTTGCAAAGAGAGTGTGGATTGAAGGATGGAAAAGAACTGACACTGTTTTAAGCATTTTTGAGAACCAGTAGAACAGCCTCCTGAAACACCATGGTCCTGCTGCTGCACGTGTACCAACTACACGGACAGCCTTCGAGTCGGCAGCATCAAAGATGACTTTTAGATAAACTCTGTCTGGGAGTACCAGTCAGTGCTGAAAACAAGAGAACCCTTCCTGAAGATCATTATTTTCCCACCTATAGTTCGACTCCTGGCTGCATTTGTGACTTTTAATACCCTTCTGTTCAAATACTGATAAGTACTTGTTGTAAAGCAATAACAATAAAAGAAGGAAATAATTAACCTATTTAACTTGATACTGCACCATGGCATAAAGTCAATTGGCCATGGAAATGTTATCTGAACATTCCAAAGCAGCACTGGCTTTGGGAGCAATATCAAGATAGATTCAGCCATCAGCAGAGACCATCACAGCAGCACCATTACTCAAAGTTATTAAGGGAACATGCTTTCAGGATGTAACTCAGATTCTTTTGATGAAAAAACTCATTAACAGATCACAGCCAAGCTCTCTTGAACGTTCAGTTAAATAATGTCTGCTTTTCTCCAGCTTCTGCTAAGAGAAAGGGATAATAGAGTGGTTTTGAAGGCGTAGGTCATCTGGAAGGAAATGCTGACTCTTGGAGCTGCAGACATGACTATTTTAACCTTTCATTCTTTCCAGCAACTCCCAAGCATCTGTCTGAAAACTCACCATGCTCTTTCCAGAAGTTAGCTCTTCTGTCTTTGGTTCCTATTTGTTAATTATAATGACCACTACATCCTCAGCGGAAATAGCAGAGTGCCATCTACCCAGACATATTTTCTTCCAGATTTATTTAAATGAAAATCTTTTGTTTTGAAAAGGAAATCTGCTCAGTGCAGCTATTTCCTCCTAAAGTTACACATGTTTTTCCCTCTAATCAAAGTAGTTTTAAGCATGAAACATTTGAGCCACACTTGGTGGTTATGTCAAGGAGGCAGTAGAGATCTACAGAGAGATTTAAATGAGAATTTAGATTTGAAGCATACCTGGAGCTACAGTTAATTTTGAAAATTATTTAAAAATTAAAGCAGTAGCAATATTCTAAAGTTTGGTTGTATGAACCCTAATGTGAGGGTCATTGGAGGGAGTGTGGGAAGTGATCTGTCTTTGGAAAAGATATTTCAGAAGAAAGGTGGAAGGACAAACCTGCACAGGCAGGTAGGACAAGTCTGTGTGGCTTTTCCATGCCCTCTTGTGGGTTCACCATACCCACTGAACCACCACAGTTTAGTGGGAATGGTGGTTTGCAGTTAAAAGTTGAACTTGACAGTCTTGAAGGTTTTTCCCAGTCTTAATGATCCAGAATGTTTACCCTTCTGGGCACTGACATTTCACCAAAGCATGACTACAAAACATGGGGATGTTCCAAAATTCACATAATTTCCATAAATGTGGAGATTTGCTTTTCTGAAGCTCCAGTTCTGAGTGCAGGCTTTGGAGATACAGTACAGAATTGTACAGAAATATCCAATATTTGATGATCTCACGTCAAATCATCCCTGTTTTGCTGAGACTGATAACAGAGTTTAGAACACTTTCATTCCAGACACACAATCATTAACTTCACCAGTTAAAAAAAGTTATGTACTTAATCTTCCCAAGGGAACACCATATTAAAGCAAATAGACACTACTGTAACAGAAGCAGAATTATTTTCAACAGAATGTCTCACTGAAGGATAATATTCACGGCCTCAGCTCATCTGCTGCCCATTAGGTGCACTCTATTAAGTGGAATGAACAACAATGTGCAAAAGTGCCCTGATTCCTTTTCTCTGTTAAATCACACCAGTTTTATGGCTTTTTCTACTACAGTCAAAAGGGAACTTTGAAATTGCTGCTCACTACTATTACAGGCATGTCTTTAGATACCTCTGGAGAATTTTGTCCTAATACACCATCTTATTAAACCTAAAGGACAGGCCCGTGCACAGGCATGTGTCTTTTGCTCACTGGGAAACTCAGTTCACACTTTCCTATTACCTAAGGGGCGTCTGGGCGACTTTTGATGTCAGATTCAATTTCAGTCGAAGGGGTTGGAGCTCATTCAGCAGGTGAAACCAGCTCTGCAGGCTAAGCTCAGCCTGAATTTGAAAGTACACTATTAGAAGGTGTAGCAACCACAGCCTTCAGCTACTGGTCATCAGTCTTAAAGGGTTGACTGAAGACAAGTGAGGGATGACTCTGCCCTTATGTCTGCACCCAGTCTGAGATATCGCTATGGTTTAGCCACAAATAAAAGAAACACACATAAAACCAAAATAAGTATAAAGAAACATGCAAAAAACCAGTTTCTGTTTGGAAGAACACAGACGCGCAGGCAGTACTGTCTGTACGAGCAGCAGGAGTACGGCTGGTCTGTGCATTTTAATTCACGTGAGTCAGAGAGGAAAATTCCACTTAAGTTGTCCAAACCAAGTAGAGGCAATCCAGAACATTTTGGATATTGTGGACAGTTTGCTCTGTCCCGTGGGGCATGTTTTCTAAGGACTACATTGAGAGAAATGAGTGGGGGAAAGCAAAAGAGGGCACGAAGTGTAACAACTTCGAGGAATTGTTCTACATTCAGGTGAAATCCCAAATGCTCATCAAAACTGCCTTGAAATACTTATTTTGATTTCAGTTGTGGTTACTTCTTATAACTCACGGTTATTTCTTTAAAACTTTAGAAATCAGCAATCATCCCAAGGCTGCTGAATTTTCAGTGTAAGGAAATAGTCTGGAGCATTCCCCATATCAGAACTCCTCATTTATTTTCCTATTTAAGAGAGCATTGCTCTGCATGCAAATGGGCTGATGCTTACAGCAGCGTTTCACTGATGGAATACCAGCGTATGTTATGAATACTGATGAAATTCATATTCTCTTATAACGTACGACTGCATTTCTCCAATCCCATTGTTAGGTGCCTCCGACTCCAGCTCAGGACTAGCACATATGCCTTTTCTGCCATTCATTACAGACTTTCCCTCTCCTAATGCCTTCAATTATATTCAGCCCTTGTTTCAAAATGGAATCCCAATATTTTCAGGCTCATTTTAAAGGGCAGTTTAATAATGCACAGGTTGTGTATAGAACCGTTAAAGGTAAAAACAAAGCAAATGAGATTTTAGAGAAGATTATCATATTTTCAAAGACTCTCAGGAGATCAAGGTGCTGAATTGCCCTTAGTTACAATGCAAAATGAACATCCAAATTCCTTCTGTGATACCAAAAACATTTTACTCATGTACAAAAGAAAAAGACCTGAAATTAAAGATGGCCTCCTTCATCATATTCAGTATTTTTTGTATCTTGGCATTCTAAGACATTTCCAAACCTCGTTTCACCAGTGCATCACCAAATATATTTTCTCTGCAGCTTCTGAGACACAACAAATTGGAGTTAAAAACCCCTGTGACACTCAAATAGGAATCACTTGAATTTCTGGGTGTGCTTCTGGATTACGAAATTACCTATGCATATATTTTCTGTTTAATTTATTTCATTTTTATGATGAAAAAGCACTTGATCTGGCAATATTTCAGTTTGCATTATAATGGTTTCTCAATAAATCTACACTAAAATTAGTTCTCTGGTATATTCAAACATTTTTAGATTCAGCAGAATTGTGCTGAAACTGAACCATATTCTAGTTTTGAAATGGTTTTAATATTGTAAATTTACTGTTTTTCAAAAGGTGTTGAAAGAAGATTAGAAATAGAATTAAACCAAATTCTCAATAAATGTAAAATGGTCTATACTGCTTTTGATCCCCTGCTGACATTTCCAGCAGGTGGTCGCTCTTTTGCTGTGTGTCCCTCAGTACCTTGTGACAGATAATCCCACAGAAGTTATTACATCCTTGTGAGTGTTGATTCACCTCTCCTGTCAGAGTTTTAGCTGTCTAATTCAGGAGCTGTAAGTCTGCTTTTTTGACAAACTAAGCAATTCTAGCTCAATGTTTACCAAACTGATGGCACTGCTGCCCTCAGCTCGAGAGCTCGGAACGTCCCTTCCTCCCCTGCCAACAAGGGTGCCAGGTTAGAGAGCCAGCAGCAGCCTGTGTTCCACACAAAGTGGGCATTACTGGGACTGGGTACTGAGAAAGTGAATGAAAATACTGACTCAGGCACAAGCTCCTCAAGTCACTCCTTTTTTCTGTGTGGTGTAAAGCAAGAGCTTCTCCCCTGCCCGGCTCAGGGGCTGGGAGAAAGGAAAAAGGGATGATTAAAAGCTCAAACACGTTCCAGCCTGGTTCCCTCATCTGCAAAAGAGCTATGGGAACTGCAGCCAGGCCAGGTCACAGTGCAGCCACTTTGCAGCTTTCCCAGTCACAGACATCTTTTCCAAATTTACTGTTTCCAAAAAGGTCTGAATTTAAATGTTTTGATTTTTTTTAATTTACCGTTTTAGAAGTAACTGCACCTTAACATGCACACACAGAGGAGTATCCCAGCCTTTCAGAAAGCAGATCACCCTCTGCCCATCTATGCATTTAAGGGCAGAACACCACAATTTTCCATAAACCCAGTCTGTGTCTTTCCAAGTGGAGATAAGTACATTAAATGTCAGGCTTACTCTTTCCTCCCACTCACAGAAAACCTCTTTCTCCCTTTTTACTATCTATTATCCCCATTATGACCTTTTATTATACAAAGGTTCTTGAGGATTATTTTTTTTTTATTCTATACCCACATGACCAGCTGCAGCAAGAATATTTTCATGATCTCTCAATAGGACACGTGGGTGCTATAAAAATAAATGTTCTGTGGTTATGAGAAAGTTCAAATTATTGTTGGCTTTTTAGATAATTTTTTTTAACAATTTTATTAGTATCATCTCTAGTTTTAGCACTAAGTTGAAAGCTATTCCTGCGGTGCATACGCAAAGCCTCATCAATTTTGACAGTATGGCTATGCAAATATTCTCCCTTCAAGTACCTTAATGAATAATTAATATTGTGCTTAGAGATCTAGCTGAAAGCACCAATCAGAGGGTCCAAATAAATTGGACTGGTATTGAAGAAAATGTTCCCCATGCTCATCACAAAGATTACTGTTTCTTTTAGAGAATAGCTTTAACAATATGAAATAAAGCCCTTTTGGAATAACCTGCTGATATCTGCATGAATAATCGGAGCAGCTATAAGTTATCTGTCATAGTGCTGGCTGGCATTCAAAGACATCTGCTGGAAAGGTATTGTTTTGTAATGACAGAAATCAAACTGATTTGGGGAAAGTAACAATCTCTTTTTGTCTTACTTCTCCTTCATCTTTGAAATAGATACTTCCAGCACATCAGTTTGAAATTAAAAACAAGTGACAAAAGCCATTATTTTACTGCAGGAAGGACAGAAGGTAACCTGCCAGAAGTTGTCTTATATCAAAATAACTTTGGATTTGCCAGAAGGATATTAGCTCTCTGTGTTTATGCCCTTCAACAACTTGGGTTTCAGCACAGCTCATGAATCGCACACTTTATAAAACTGACACATGTCCATCCTGGCGCTGTGGCTGTTTCCATGCTGAACACAGCTGTGGCTGCAAAAGGAAGCATTGAGGGGGCACCCCGGAAGGGAGAACTGCGACCAAAAGGCACTGGAGGCGTTTTTTCCTTCCTTAACCATGACAACCAGGCACAGTTACCCACACTGAGGAGTAACTCCCTCTGACCTAAAGACAATGAAACCTTTATACAACCTCTTATTTTTTTAAAAAAATGCTAAAACCAATTTTACATAATATCAGATAAATCCTGTCATTATGAGTCTGTGGCAATTTTTCTAAGTTAGTGTGTGCAATCAATCATAGAACATTTCAAAACCAAAAAAGAGCATTTATCACTCAATGATTAAAGGTGGGGGTTTTTTATTCTTGTGAAAGGTGATCAGTGAAAAAAATGTCAGGTTTTACATCCTCCCTCCCCAATGTAAAAGGTCACCAGCCTGGAATACTTCATTTCATGTTGTATATAAGCCTGTTGCCTTCAAAAATTAGCACTTTTCTGCTCACTGTGTGTTACCATTTATTTGGGTACTGGGAACTCCAGACTCAGGTCCCATGTGCTCGCTTTCTGAGTTTCCAGTGTAGGAAAGGTTCTCTGTTCAGAAGAGGTGTTACAACGATACTCAAAGCATTTTAGAGCCCTGGGAGCGCAGAGACCGTGCCCTCTCTGAGGAACACTGGGAACGTTTAAGGAAACCGAGCTGGGATCCATTTCTGTGGCTGGATGTCTGCATCCACAAAGCTGTTCCAAACCCGTGCAAGTCTGAGCCCACTGCACTGGGTACATAAAGTGGAGATGACAGCACTTGAGCTGAATTAGCAAAGTCCCACTGGAGTGGGACCTTACATCTGTGTCATGGGTTGCTCAGGGACTCGGCACCGGCAGAACTGCATTACCTGGCCTTTCCCAGCAGCAGAAACGAGGAGCTGTTGCTCTGCCTCAGCTGTGTTTGCACAACACTTTCAACTCAGGCATCAAAATAGAGGGTAAAATGCCAAACAACAGAAGTGAAACTTAAACTGGCACTTTTAATGTATAAAACAATTACTTTTCCTCGCCTTGGTTTGCCTTCCTATAACTCCTGCAGGACCAACAGATTAGTGTGTCAAATGATGGATGGCCACACGGTGTTTGCTGTGTTTGCTGCACCACATCCCCACCACACCAGCTGTACCTGGAAACTGCACTTTTCTACTGTGGGAAGGAACCTCCATCCCCCATTTGAAAATGTGAGCTGGCTTACAAGGCAGCTTGTTTGTTTCTGTACATAAGGGATTGCAGGATGGGAGACAGAGACTGAATAATCCCTAAAGAATTGTAAAGACATATATGTGGTATTGAACATTCTTTTATTATGTTCTTTCTGACTATTCTGCAATTGTGTCTGTCTGGATCATTAAAAAAGGACCCAAGTCTTTAGGGATGCTACCAGAACACCTGTGAGAACATGTGAGATCATTATAAAAGCACACATAAAATTTAAAGGCAGTTGACAGCACTGCAACCAAAAAAGTTCCCACAAGTGTCTGGTGACTCAACATCTGGCAGAGTTTACATCTAAAGAGACACTTGGTCTCAAACCAAAGTTTTCAGAGTATTTATGAAGCAAGAAGATATTGGATAAAAGAATTAAGAGCATGACCTAGCTTACTGGAAATTACAGATAAATGCAAAACTGTAGCTAATATATCAATTGGCTAGACATTAAAAATAAAGTTGGAAAACTAAAAGCAGATTTAACTTTGCCTATTAGCACATCTCTGGTAATATGCCCAATGCAGAAATTTAGATTATAAGCAAAAAAGTTAGAAACAAACCCACGATAACTGGAACATTTTACCTTCTTTTACACCTAGTATCAGTGGGAGCTACTGGCAAGAATGAACCGAAAACTACTGAAAATAAATTCATATAAGGAAGAAGAGCCCTGATTTTGACTGTTTTCAATAGTTATTGCCATGCTTAGAGTTCACTGAATCATTTTGGCACTTTCTAGTCCTATCAAAACTTCAGAATCAATTTAGATTATAAAATGTAAAACAACCTTGATTTATGCATTCTCATCCATAATCATCACTGAAAAATGTAAATATTTTGTTGATGGCTGTCTATGTTGTTGATCAGATGAGACACTGAAAATGACATCTTATTTTCACTGTCAGATAGACATATCCTGGCAAGAGAAGCAAATAAATTGTTTTCACCTCAATGAAGTGTGACAAGAAAAACACAAAGGGGAGCAAAAGTATGCAGGCATTGGTTTTATGAAATAACTATTAAATGAATTTTTTAAGGCTAAGTCTTCATGTCTGAGGAACCATACCAAGAAGATTTATATGGGATTGATACACTACACTGACACAAGAATAAAATATCATTCCAGGTTCAAAAGCAAAACTGCAACCACTTCACAGTACAAGAGGCAGCAGGGGCACCCCTGCCTGGTTCTGGGGCTTTCATCCAAGGGGCTGCGCAAATACATCTGATGGAGGTTTCTGAGGAAAAGCAGATCTGCATAAAACTAACAGGTTCAGTAACAGAGCAACGCTTGCTCCTTACAAGTAATCAAAGCCAGGCAAGCTGAAAGCATCTTGCTCCATTTCATTCTCAGGCACACCTTCCCCCTTCACAACCCGGCCTCCATGCAAACAAACACGGCTTTAGAAAAAAGGAGTGCAGTCAAATTTAGTGAAACACAACCTAAAACTTTTGCTTTGACCAAAATTAAAACTCCAGTTTCCTTACTATGGGAGCTTTCTAAAATCCATTTTTTTTCACTCCCCCTCCTTTAATTCAGGTCATAATACACAAGAAATAGAGCAAATCAAGTCATTCTGAAAATGGCCGATGAGTTTTGCAGAGTAACAGAAGGCAAACATTTTTTAACAAGCCAAAAAATCCCCAAACCCCTCTTCCTGTCAAGCCCCAGGTGGAGGATCCCTTGCCCAGGCACCCAGGAACCAGGCTGTCCCCATGAAAAGTGTCAGGGCACAGCAGGACTGCCCCGATCCTGTACATGCACCCTCACGTCCCAGAGCTGCTCCCCACCCACGGCCACGCTCCAGCACTGCTCCAGCTGCTCCAGCACGGCAGCCCCAGGCAGCGCTGAGGCCCGGCTGAGCCACTGCCCCTGCAGGGACCTCCCTCTGTGCCCTCCCCTCCTGCAGCTGCCGCTCTCGTTCTGCAGCCGCCGCAGCGAGGAGCTGCTCAGCTGCCCCTCACACCTTACCCAGCCTCCCGGTTCCACCCCCGGGCTCACACAGGGCTCGGTACAGGCAAGAGAGCTGCCTGGATCCAGGGTCCTCTTTCACGTGTATGCACTGCTGGCACCAAGTCCCCTCAGATGATCCCCTATTAAATGTCCTCCATCACCACACACCGTCCCTCTGCTCACAGTTACATTTTCCTTAGGCAGCACACAGGACATCCGTTTCCCCTGGAAACTCTAAGAAAGAGTCACAAGTCTCAACTGGGTAACTAAAGTCACATGTGGCTAAGACCAGTGAACTCTGCAGTTGTGAAAAACCTTGTGTGAAAGATGCTGTTCTGAAAGACAGCAAAGAGATTTTTCTTATTTATTTATTGGCTGATTATTTTGGCTTTGAACCTTTTGGTGAAGATGCTTTATCTTTCCTTATCCTATCAGAGAAATTTATTTAGTTATTTCAAAATCAATTCATTCATCTCAAGCCACCAGGAGCTGAGAACGCAGCCCTGACCTCCAGTGTAACCCTGGAGGTATGAATGAGATCCTAAAAGATTATGTCAGTGCACTGCCTTTTCATAGTAAACAAAAAGGAATACATCTTAGAGAAGAAAAAATGAAATCAAAAAGCCAAAGCCCAGAAGCACTAGAAAACTCCATCCCCAAGCCCCTGGTGGGAACTGTTTGTTAAGAGTTCTTGTCTAGATTATATCTTGCTTCACTGTAATGTCTCTACCTGTACATGCCAAATGTGTGTGTGAAACACTCTGAATATGAAAGATCCTAATTCTGAATGACACTCATCATCATACCCTACTTCTGCACAGAATGTGCAGCATCTTCTGGAAGAGCAGCTCAACAATATCAGTGCAATTATAAATTTCTGTGCAGTGGAACTAAGGTTGCTTTGCATTACATTAATTTATTTTTTAATGTGTTTTGCTCCTTTCCTTCCTCTGCAGACATAGATCACATTCTAGTTATTTTCTGCAAAGGGTTCATTATACTGTGCTTAATAACTCAGAGAACCTGGCATTTTAGTAGCAAACATCTCTAATTCGTAAGCACAGGATAAATGAATAAATGCATTTACCAGTACATGCAGTCCTGCAGAAAAAGTCAAAATGCAAAGCACTGACCTGCACTTGAATGCATTTTCCCTCCCTCTCTCCCATCGTGCCTTTGCTCTCTGCACAGCACAAAAGCAGAGGCAGGAACCACTGCTGCATTTCCAGCACCCACATTTCCCAGCTCAGGGGGTACAAATCTGCACTCTGGAGTCAGAACTGGTCTTATCACTTGCACTACAAAACACACACGGAAAATTATCCCAATCCACCACGGCAGCACAAGAGTTTTCAGAGACACACGCACTTACTTGCATAGATCCGGGAAGGTAATTCTTAAAACCACCTTATGCTTATATAGTTAATTTGATTTTAAAAGACAAATGGATGCAGCACGCAGGTAGTTTTTCTGCACAACATGTAAATCTTGACCACCTTTGTTAACAAAGCCTTCACAGGTCATCAAAAATCAAGCTGGGACTCCCAAGCAAGGTGGAATGTGAACAGCCAGAGCTCTAAAATTTTAAACCCACAGCTCCCACTGTCCCTATAAATGCTTTTGCCTCTGGGTCCAGACTAACCGGGGTTCTTTACTCCTAATTTTTCACAAGAAACTTTCCTACTGAGGAGAACATTTTCAAAAAGCCTTGAGGAAGAAAAACAGTGCTCCACAGGAAATATTGTGAATCTCAAGGTTTTCTGAGTGCATGTCACAACAACTGCTGCTCAGGATGCAGCTGATATTGTTTCATATTACTATTCTGCATGAGAAGGTGGAAGTTGACTGGCTAAAGGGGAAAACCCCCACAGCATTATTTTTAGTGTCAGTTCTACAGAAATATCTTTTTTATCTTCACTGCTCTTTTTCCACATGGAACAAAGTTCCTGATCTCTTGCAGCTTTTCCCATCATTTAATGATCTTTTAACTATTTTTAACAAAAAAACCCCAAAAACCAACGAAACAGGATAGAAGTATATCCTATCAAGCTGTTCAGCCAAGGGCACCTTCTACATCCAAATGTGCTTCTGTGGAGGCATTGCTGTCCAGAGACAAATAGTTCCAACTCCCATGCCTTCAAAGGTACAATGGGAGAGACAGAGAATGGCCAGAATTCTTTCTGAGGTTAATTCCACGAGACCTGGGCCATCCATTGCCTCTCCAGGGTGGATTACTGTGCTGTGTTCAGAAGGCTGTCCTTCTGTCACGCTGCACTGTGCTTCCCCAAGGCTGCTTCAAGGTACCCATGATCAGCTCACTACAGCTCTTCCTCAGCTGGTGAAAATAGCACACGTGAACAAGACAACATTCACCATTTCCCACCTTTGGAAGCCGCATGAAATGCTCACAGAAGTTACTTTTGCTGCAAAAAACAATGTCTTTGTACAAACTCTCTGGTACCTTCACACGCTGCTTCTCCTACCTCAGCTTTTGTTTCGACCAGCTGTGTCCCTGGTGGGTTTGCAGGTGGCTGAACGGGCAGATGGACTGGGAGTTCACACTGTAAACATGCAGCAAAGGACAGTCCATGGGTTTGCACTGCTTCAGCTCCCAGGATCTGCAGAGATGTCAAAGACACGTTATTCCCCATTTGGCAATACGCTCTGATTGCTAATTAATGCAAACAGCGTGTTGTCTACAGTAATACACAATTACTTCTCAGTGACCAAATGGCTCACAACCACTTCAACAAGCAGCTCAGGAGCCAAAAGCATTCCATAAATAAGATGCTGACATTAAGCTTGTGTACTTTTATTTAAAGATACAATATTACAGCCATCTGGAAAACCATTTATTTAATCACACCCAGCAACATAGGACTTGCCACCTGTTAACTGGAAAATTATCAGCAAAACAGGTAGCCAAGGGCATGAGTAGATCCAGCAGTCAGGGCTAGGGAGGAAGAAAGAGACAGTGACTGACTTGCAGTGGCTTCTTTTTTGCATCACTCAATTTTGAAAAGACAGAAAAATTTCTAGAGAAGACCATCATGGAACAAATCCAAACACCAGAAAGTTATTTTGCTGTCACAGGAAGGAACAGAGCTCTTTCCATCTTTCTTGAAGAAAGCAGAAGAGTCTTTGGCTAGAGTGTGTACCAAAGGTAAAGCGCTTTCATAGTGGCAGTGTTCAAATGCATCACTTGCACAACATAGAGCAAAACTCCTGCAATTTCTATCCTTCCATGTTTCATCTGTGAGTGAGGCGATTTGAGATGCTGCTGACATGCAGGGATTCAGCTCTGAATCCCTAATCCAAATAATGTCATGGACAGTTTCAAAGATGTAGCTACCTGCAATGGTTTAAAACACAAACAGGATGTACAAACACTAATTTTCAGGGCTCAGTCATGCCCAAATCCGTATTACATACAGAGATGTAGCTTAAAAGTACAGCTCATCACCGGGGGCAATGACAGCTCTGCATCCTACAAAGGAGCCAATCTTCTAGTCCTAACCTGACTCCTTCCCAGCTTCTCTCTACAGCCATAAATGCTCGCTCTATTTCCCATTAGCAGCCAAGTCTGAGCACCATTTTTCACCTGTTACTGATGCTTTCATCAATACCTCCCTTCTGCTGCAAGTACTACATTTCCAGTCACCTTGTCAGTGGAGCTGAGCGTTTTTTCCTAGTCTACCCACCACTCTTTTGTTAAAAGCATTATTCCTTCCCTTGCTGTGTCTCATTTAAACATTCAAACTGACAGTCTATTAGGTGTTCTGGTGGCAGCTTCTTAAGAGATTGAGGCCTTTTGTGTGTCAGCCCCCTGACACACAATCTACATTTAGCAGGGAGGTGGCAGACACAAAGAATATCCTTTTAAATTAGAGAGTGAGGCAGAGATTTGCAGAGAGTAAGTGAAACTGTTCTGAAAACATGGCTCCTCTGGAAATGGGGTTGCAGGGTAGGACAGCTATTGCCGAATTGCCCACGCAATCACAGGATCAAGCAGTTCAAGAGGTGACACATCCAAAGCGGGTGTGGAGGAGCTGTGACTTTAATGGTCCTTCTCATGTCTGAAGACATGCACATTGTGATGGGGGGGTCCCTATCACTTCCCTGTGCTGCCAGCTCTGCTGCTGCAGCTGGCAGAAATCAGAAACATCCCTGAAGTTATCAAAAGCAGGAGGAGAAAAAGTGGGAATAGTACGAAATTGATTCCTAGTTGGATAATGTGGCTCATTCACATCTCCACTTCTGCAGGCACCAGACACGGCACAGATGGAGACTCTGCCGAAGGAGTTTGCACCTACTTACATGAACAGCTCATAACACAAACAACTCTCACAACAAGAATAATGATGCCAGCATTTCCATGAAATCTGTTCTTCTTGAGGGCACTAATTTAGGTACAAAGAAGGAAATCATGCATTGGGGTTGACCCTTCCCCCCCTCCTTCCCCACCTGCTCAGTGGGAATGGGAATCACTGAGGGATTTAGAGCAGAAACCTTCTGCCTTCTCCCCTCCTCCCTCCTTGGATTTTGCCTTCTACATTCTTTCCTCAGATGCTGAATGGCTATTTTTCTGTTAAAGGCATTTTTTTCCTGCTGCTGAAGATTCAAATTCACAGCTCTTCTCTTGTCTAAAATAAGTTATTCTGTCTTCTTTTCTGGGTAACTGTAAGGTGCACACATACAAATATCTATTTATCTTCTTCACTGAATTTAGTGCCATTTCAGATCCAATACAATTATTCTTAACAAAAAAAGAGTTCTAAATTTTATATGGGCCCTTACTAGTCCCAAAATTCATCTCAATACTACATTCTGCAATGGATTTGTTTTTTCTATGACTTCTCAAGAAGTATCAAAGTCTCACATCAACATAAAGCCATAGATCAGCATCAACTTTAACATATATCTGCAGTCAAGGATTTTCCAAAAGGGATTCAGAACTAACCAAGAGATTAAAATCAAACTCAACCCATTTGAAGAGCTGAGCTTTGATGATCCTGGTGCGTACCTTCCAGTTCAGAATAATCTATGAATATATTCCAGCTCCTTTATTTACCTGATCTCACAAACCATTATTTTTATTGAAAGTTTCTACACATTTCTGCAGAACTTGTTCGTGTCTGTGACTGCCAACAATGTAAGACCTTGTTATCAGCTACAGCCCATTTCATAAAATTCTAATGTCACTGGTTACCTTCCCCATTCATCTTGCCTCTCTGTTAAATTCTCTGCCATTTTGAGTGCCATGTCTTCAATCTCCAACCAAAACATGACCAAAAATGTGCCGAATTTGTACAACCTCCTCACAAATATATCAAAAAAGCACTGAGTAAAGTGAATCTCTCCCCTTAACTCTGCATTACTGGCAAACGAAGGGCTATTGCACACTCAAGAAACACTCAATTATTTGAACTATGAGCCACAGCTATGTTATATTAATAATCTTAATAGGCACTTTAATTTCTTTCAATCCAGACTTTTCCTCTAAATACTTCCCCTTCTTGACACTTTTAATAACCACTCATATATTATAATATCCCTACTTTCTGCTGAGCTTGCCATTCCTAGTTACTCTCACGTGGAATGGGTGGAAGTTATGAAAAATAATTTATTATGAGATAAAAGTAATTGTGTAATCAGCATTAAATAAGTTATTCCAGGATTATTTTTCAACCCCTTCCATGGCTGTATATTTTATTATAATTTAGTCTGTTTCAGCAAAGAAGAATCAGTGCTGTCAGGAAACAATCAAAACCAGACTGCAAAATCTGTTTTGAACAAATGTGTGAGTTTTACCTCTCCTTAGATTCATTCATTTCAATAATTAAAATTGAAGTAATTGTTGAAAGTGTTACAGTTTCTTGTCTTCAAATCTGTAAGCATCAGCGTAAAGGCTTTAAAAATCTTAGCTCCACTGCTATGTTGAGAAAAATGTGTTTTACGACTTATTGTTATGTACATTAAAAAAACCCCCACACTACTTAAATTCCAGTATCCTGCACATTTCATCAAAAAACTCAGCACTGCACATTTTTCTGCTAGAAAGTGACTGCATTAATGGCTCCAGCCAATACTGAAAAGTCTGAGATCAGTAGTCAACAGACAATATAAAATGAGATAGTACCATTTTAAAGACTTTCAGTAAAACTGAATTATTCCAAAAAGCCTTGAATTATTTTCCAGACAGATAATGCTACTAAAAACAGGCCTAAAGCTCTTTCTACAGCCAAAAGCCAAGACTTATATTATGCAACACCTTAGTTATCTATAATGTGTATCATGCTGAGCCATTCATCCAGGAATATCCTTTGCCTCCTTTAGGGTAAGAGGTAATTTAACCTCAGTACTAGCTCATTTCTCCCAAGATTGCCAGTCTTGTGAGAAATTACAAGATTAGCTTTACGATGAGAACAAATGTGCATTAGACAGGGAAATTTAACCCTACCTTCACCCTAGGGCTGATATACAGCACCAAAGGAACAGTTTTTCCCCAGCCTATTGCAGTTTGATAAGGTGAAGCACCTTAGTTGCTATTAAATGGTAAAATATAAGTATTTTACATTCAGCAGTGGAAGCTTAAATACCTTATTGACAATCTTTTATTCCCTTAATATACTATTTCATTATAATGGCCAAAATCATTATGCAGAAATGCAGGAATACACTCCGGGAGTCAACCTGAGTAATTCAATATCCTTCACTACCAATATATTATTTCCAATCTCATCTAATACTGTATCTCTCCCTAAACCGCCTTTGGAGACCATAGCTGTTCATCCATTTGGTGAGGACAAAGCAGTGTCACACACAAAACCCTTAGTGCACATACACACTGATGCCATGATGATCTTTCGCTTTTTCTTTTACACCCCTTTTATACACTCTTTTATGTAGCTTCTATGTATTCTCAGTGCTTTTAGCCCACACAGTTATAATTCTTTAAGTTTGATCACTTCCCTCAGACCCAATATCCCGTTAAGCCAAGAGCCCAAACACCCTGGGAACCCCAGACCCCGAGGGCCTCTCCAGAACACATTCTGTAAACAAAGCCAGGCCCAGCCAGGGGAAGGTTCCTTGCTGAGGGGTCTCGCTGGAGGCCCTCCCTGGGCAATCTTTGATAGATGTGCTAATTTTGCAAGGCCTATAATTGTATACACATAATCAATAAATTTTTTTCTCACCAATTCCTTGGTCTTACAAAGCACACCTGGTATTGTTGCATCAATAGAGGCCCATTCTACTGTCTCCTATTCTGATTTACATTAACATGGAATAGTTGGCAATGCACACACCCTCCCCCCGTAGTTTACAGAAGCACTATCTAATCTAAAATTACCAATAGCACTGAGAACTCACTGTGGCTCTGTCTTTACTTCTCATTGCTCTGCTTAAACCCCAGAGTTTAAACAGCACCTCGGATGGCAGGGACCAGGCACTGCACACGTACCATGCAAGTTACGGGTGGATAGAGAGCTCCAGTGCTACATAACTGTGCTTGAGCCAGTCTACATTACATCTCTAACACACAGCCTTGGAAAATATTACATAAATATTAGCAATAAACACCAGCTTCGATTAAGAGGATTATTGTATTTTCCATCTCTGCAGCTACTGCTTGATTCAGGCAGGGAAATAAAATTAGCTATATGAGAGGAGTGCCTCTCTTCAGTTGCACAGGTAATTAAGCACAAAAGAAAAAAAAAAGGCATAATAATTTTTAAAGCATTTTCAACAATTTTTTCCTGATGTGCTACAGTCAGTTCTCACTGGAGAGTAATGCTTTGGCATTCCAGAAATAAACAGCAAACAAACAGACAGGAATCAGAATTTTTCATTGTTAGTTTAACAGCTTGAAAACTGGAGGGTGATCCCAGACAGCTACAGGCAGTGCCTCACCTTTCTGCAACCCCTCGGTGCCCAGCAAGTTTGAAGCTATTGGAAGATAGGCAGTTCCAGGGACATCACAAGCAATCTTCTCTTATGAGGATCTTCACTGAATGGCAGCACTTACGCTACAAGTGCCACTTTGCAGCCATAGGTTTTGCCGAACCGACTCACATGAGCATCTCTAGGCCTCCAAGAGGTTATCAAAACCTTTAGAGAAAGAACATTAGAGGGATGCTGGGGAGCAGACAAGATTTCATTGAGAAGCTCCTTCCCAAAAGGAGGAAAGACTTTTAAAGTGGCTTTATTTTATTTTTATTTCCTAACGGAGGGGAGGGGAGAGAAAGAGAGAGAATAAACAGCAGAAATGCATCTGTAGTCAAGAAGGAGACACACTGACGTCACACTGTATTTTGAAATGCAAACAAAACAGGAGCTACAGGGAAACACATCTAGACTCTCTGCTGATGGACAGCAAAGCTTTCATATGACTGCAATTATTACTTCCTTTCTGCGAAAATAATAAAAAATTATTACTCCCTCACTGCTGGGACAATCACTGTTCTTTTAAACACAGCAGCACAGATGGAGTTTCTGAAAGATCTCCTAAAGAACAAAGGAAAACGTGGAATTGGGAAACTTATGCAGAAAACATTCTCTGGAGAGTAACAGCTTATCTTTACAGACCACTAGAAATACTGAATAATCACAGAAGACAGTGACAAGTTCCTAGGAACTCCTGAATGCCACATGGGTCAGATTCACTCCCGCAGCACAAGGGTGTGCAAAGCACACACAAGGAGGAATTGTCACGGTGAACATGAACAACACCTCTGCCATCACACTCCCTCCCTCGGGGCTTCAGCTTTCAGTGCATAACAGAGGCTCCGTCACCATCCTGCTGGCAGAGATTGCCTTGTGGAGGTGAGGAATCACTAAGTTCTGCAGCTTCCCAGGCTAAAGTCAGCCTCCAGCCCCGGGTGGGCGCAGCTCCAGCTCCTGCCAGCTGCTGACTGTGCCCACCCCCCTCTCAGACCACACCCTCCGGCACCTCCCCTGCTTGCTGCACATCCCGCATTTCCCTGCACGGCCCAGCTCACAGCAGGGGCCACATTTCAGATTGCACAGTGCTTCTCCAGAGCCATCACACTCCCTCCCATAATTCAGTAGTCCTTGATTTAAAGCCAGAGCAGCACACAGGTCAGAATCATACCTAACTCCTGTGTTCTGCATAATAAACACACCAGGCACGTGGCTGGGAGCCAGCAGCTCATAAATTTGAGTACCACCTCTGATGCCTTGGAATTTACAGCAGTTTTGGATGAGTTTCCCTCACGCAAGCTGGAAGGCTATGCTTAGAACCCAAATAATTTTATTTTTTGGATGATACTAGACCTAGAAAGCCATATTTTTTCTCTGTAATGTGTCATATCTACAGGGCCACACAACAGGCCAGAGGTCCAACAGTACCAGTGAACATAAGAAGCTTCCAAATAACTTCTAATGAGCCCCCCAACATAACAATCCTTGCCTTACTATCCCTGCTGAGCTTCCCTGGAAGATAAGGTGGTGTTTGGATACTGAATGAAACTTTCAGTGTTACTGATTTTCATCCTTACTCAATAAACATGGTTTTGGTGGTTTGTGATTTTTGTTTGGTTTTTTGTTTGCTTGGGGTGGGTTTTTTTTTGTTTTTTTGATTGATTCTTTGGTTGTTGTTGGGTTGGTTTTAGTTCTTAAACAGAGAATCTTTTCTGCAGGTTGAGGGTTAGTGGTACTGGCTAGTTTTAACCAACACTAGACCCTTTACCTTGGATTCTCCGATTGAATCTCTACATTTACACATACATTTTCCACCTCTGGTCACTAAATTAAGTGAACTGATTTAAGAAAGTGCGGGGGGTTGTCAGCCACTCATTATTTTGTGAAACCAGCTCCCACACCCCCTGAATATTGCAATGGCCATGCAAATCAAATAGCATCATTTCACATTTATATTGGGCTCGCTTTAGTAAACCCTCAGCACCATGCACTCTTCCCCTTTAAACCATAACTCCATTTCATATTAAAGTTAACACTTCAAAACCAGTTTTCTAATTCAGTATGAACACTTCATAATTACATTTTTCTTAAAAGCTGTAATAAACTTTATTTAAGCAAGTGCTTCCCGTTTTATTGCCAACCCCAAACACTGTTCATTTGCAAGCACAAAGTGTCCTCTTGACACGATAATGAAAGTGCATTCATACATGTCAGCTGGAGCAATTATGTACTTCAGATTTATACGCAACAAGTATCATTCAGTCTTTTCTGCTGACACTTTCAAACATGACATGCATATTAAAATTAACACCTACAGCGTGAATGTAGTTCACTTCAGCTGCAGGTTTGCCAAATCC
The DNA here is from genome assembly GCA_013400235.1 of Oriolus oriolus. Lineage (NCBI taxonomy): Eukaryota > Metazoa > Chordata > Aves > Passeriformes > Corvidae > Oriolus > Oriolus oriolus. The sequence continues at coordinate 335,734 of VXBT01004356.1, read as the reverse complement.
CCTGGAAAAGTGGGCAACAGGACAGGGAATAGGCAGAACCATTTCATAAACAGGCTGACTAATTCCGTAACACATTCAGATGAATTTAGTGTTGTTCAATTTCCTCTGCAGTACCTAATGCAGGAAGAAACAAAGAAAGCCTCAGCAGAGAGCCCTGGGCTGTACTAAGGCTGACGAGTGTCCAGGGCAGTCTCACAGCGCCCTGGGCACACGGGGTGAGTCCCTGTCCCTCTCCCTGGAGCAGATCTCCATTCCCTGAGCCACATGGCTCCACACGGCTTCGGCCCCACCAGGGTGGGCTTGGATGGGAACTGAGGGATGTATCTGGAAAGGCAGATTACATCCCACTGCCCGGAGCGCAGAGATTGCTGGAATAATGATGATTTATTGAAAAGGTTTCCTTTGTCACTGGAAGCAAACTTTGAAAATTGCAATTAGGATGGCAGGTGGAAAATAATAAAAAAAAAATAACACTTAAAATTTAATGCCTAATTTCCTCTATGGGAACTCCAGAGGCACAAGTAATGGTTCATTGGAAACAAGTCATTATGCTAAACATCTAAGGACAGAAATAATCTAAGAGCTCCTGACTTCTTATGAGCTTGTTTACAAGAGGATTTGGCTTTGGAATAATTTCTAGACTTCAGTGTTGTCTGCAATTACTTCAGTGAGAAAAAAGTTACACCATACATGCACACACACAGCTAGCCTGCATAAAATAATTGTGCATCTGTCAGAGACTAAACTTCATCTTTCTGATTCTATCCATCCTAATTTTTTCAAGTATAACAGGGAGGAAGGAGGTGACTGAGAGTGCAAAGCAGAATATAAAAATGTCTCCAGTTTGCTATATTTGCACATCTGTTGGTCAGACATTATCTATGACATTACACAGATTTAATAGAACCACCTTGATAGATGTCACACAAACCAGCTTCAACAAGTTGAACACCTTTTTTTGTATTTAATTTGAAAAATAATAAGAACCATTGTTAAATTAGCAATAGCAACACATAGAAAGTTATATGGAATTAAGCTGCTTTGCCAGAAACTGGCCAAGTCTGAAATGCACAACTGCACTCACTCAGTCACTGGTGCTGCACCACAGAACACGCCCAGCAGTGCTCAGGGTCCCAGCTGCAGGGCCATGGGGATGTACCCTTTACTGAGTAGGAAATGTGAAGGTCTTGTCCCATCTGAAAGCGGATCACTCCTATCCCAGCAGCGATTCCTGCTGTCTCCATACCCCCACAGTGCTGAACAGGGAAGGCCACTCTCACCACAGACACGTGGTGAAACAGCAGCTCCCTCCCTGTTCATTTACACTTGCTGCAGATCATCTGTAGGTTTGCTGTGACACCAACCAGATCTCACTATCTCACTCTCACAATTCTCAGCTGTCAGCCAGAATCAATTTTCCAGTTGTTAGATGCACACTCAGATCTGACTTAGCCACTGCAGCATCAGTATATCCCATGGAAGAAAAGCTTTTAATGGAGTTTTCCAAAATAAGACAAGAAGCAAATCCCAAAAGAAAGTAAAGCTCAGTTTTCATGAATTGTTTTGATTTTCAGTTCTGAGTAAATATTTGTAGAACCACAGACCGGCACATCTAAGCACCAAACTCCCCTGTTCATCAATAGGTCAGCTCTGTGAGCACAGAGCCACAATGCAAGGTCCCTGGGGCTGTCTTTGAAGTGACCTTAACCTGATACAAAGATGACATGAATGGAAGAGAGAAAGAATTTTATCTATTTGAGAGCTCAGAGCTTGAACACTGTTAAAAAAAAAAAGGAACCAAATAAAACACCACAAAACAGCTTGACAGCAGTGCCAAGCTATACTGAGTTATACATAACAGGTTTGTGATTGGAAGCATTTTTCTCCATGGACATAGATTTTTTTCCTAATTTTGTTATTTTCACCATTCTACAGACTCCTGACAGTACTGTCTTTTCAATTACAGTTGTTTTTCAAACATATTCCTTTCCCTGGCCAACCTATCTGTAGAGGTACCATCGGGCTAGCAGGAAATCTTAAGTTTTTGTCAATATATTCTCAAGTCATTTGAAAAATTAAAATTAAATGTATGCTGATTTTTTTTTAAAATCATTTATTTGCAGGCATAAAATAATTTTATTACACACCCTAATTTAAGCATGGCAGCAAACCCGAGAAGAGTTGTCTTTTCTCCCATACAGATTAACAATTCACAGGACCCAAGAAGTCGCCGGCTTTTATAATAATTGAGACGTGCACTTCAAAACGCATTAGAACCTAAAATTCCCGTTTATAAAATAACTCAAGATGCCGTAGGGAAATTCATTCTCCTGCCCTGTGGGACACATTTCGGTGCAGGCAGTGAGCCTGGGCTGTGGCAGAGCTGCCCTGCATACCCAGCGCGGGCACCGCTGCTCTGTTGCGCTCTCGGCGCGCTGGCAGCGGCTCCGCAGGGCTGCTCACGGGGCACAGCCGTGCTCCCCGGGCAGCAGAAGGCACCTGAGCACACATCAGACAGCTCCCAGGCTCCCAGACTTTGCCTCAACTACAGCCACAGAGACACGGCCACGCTGAGATTCTCAGAAACCCTGCTCAAGTATTGTCTAACAGACAACCATCCCACGGCAGCAGAATTTCTCATCAAGGAAGACAGCACTCCCAGGAAAGCTGGCAGGACAGCAGCCGTGCCCAGAGCAGTCCAGGCCCCTTGTCACAACTAACTAAGTCAGCATAAGACAATTGAAAACACAGGACAAATAACCCAAACCAAACCTGCTGCAAGCAATTCTGCCACTAACATAAGAAAAGGCCGTGACAATTACATGTGCCCATGATAATTACAGTGCCATAGCATAACTGAGTACCAGCATTTCATTATCGTGCAACAGTCCAAAGATAGCAAATGCAGATGAGCTAGAGCAGCCTTTCCTTCCTCCGAGAAGCCAAGTTGCAATGGACCATGCACAATAAAATTAGAACACAATCTAAATATCTAAATATGGAGTCAGTTGTTCAGATCGTTAGCAAAAGCTTCAGAGTTCTCTGCTGAGATGGAACAAGTACTCATAATTATTTTGTTATGCACACTAATTCCCCTGGGTGTCATCTGTCTGTTAAATTAACGTATTTGGGGTTTGAACTAAGGCTGTGATGTAAAACAGAAGACAGACTACAAGGAACTGATACTTAACAATAGCATTAATACAACTTAATTCTATGAATCATGTGAAAGGTTATTCAAAGCTTTTCACTCCCACATTCAGAAGGGACTAAACATCCTCACCTCCCCTTGAGTCTTTTGTCATCCCTATTTCATTCCAATATAATTTCTCTACATTCCATTGACTGGCATGAAAAGCAGGTAAAAGCAGACTGGCCTTTTCAGTAATCCTCTAAGATAGAGGGGTTTTTAAGGTGACTTTTCCCTGAAGAAATCCATAGTTTTCCTTTCCCCCAACCTGTTTTCAAAACCCTTTATTCTCAGCTCAGTAAAAGGCAAAGGATCACTGGTCAGAGCAAAACTGCTGTAGTGTATGAAAGACGCTGATGGGAAAATACGGTTCACTTGTTGAAGTATATTGAGATGGGCCAGCAGGAAATGAGAAACATTCTACCTGTCTGTTTCTTGAATCACTTGGCTTTTCACACAGCTTTCTTCATGGCTTCTTTATTATGTTGTTCTTTTTGCCTTTCTATTCCCCAGTGGAGAGACATTTCCAGGTTCATTTCAGTAATGTCAAAATAATTGAATCAAAACCAAGAACGAAGTATTACAAGAGCTGTGTCTTGACGAATTTATTATTAGAGTAAATGATAAGAGTTCTTAAATTTCCCAATAGAGCCCTCAAGTTCAAAAACCAAGCAGAAGGCATACAGAAAAACACACAATATAATATTAATACTGTCTTCACCTTTCCCAAGTGCTCACTCTTATCATATATAAATCTGCACAGCAGGGATCAGAGCAGATGCTTATTGTTTTACATTGTTACCAAGTCAATTATTCTATCCTAAAGCCTGGTTTCAACCACTGTAAATCAGAAGTGATTCCACTAAAAGCAACGGGCGCCATGCTCACATAAATCTGAAAGAGGGAAAAGCGGGGCAGGCTCCTGGCCTTGAGAAAGTTCAAGGGGAACATGCCTACACAGTTCCAAAGTCACATTCTCTAAAGTCATTTGCTTTTATAAAAGTTAATGAGAGCTCAACTGCAGATTGGCTGGAACAATAATCATGCAGAACACAATTTAGGCAACAGTCCAAAATACACTGATAAAGTGTTGGTGTTACCAGTGACACAAGAAAACTGACTGCCAGCCTCAGCAGCTGCGAGGAAACAGAGTAACATTTAGGGATATCCCTGGACTTGATTATATTCACTTTATTCACTTTCAAAAGCAATAAAGCCTGGAAAATTCAAGATGGAAAAGGAGATCCCAATTCTCAACTATTTGTTAAGAATAGTAAAAGGATAAAACAAGATTCCCCCTGAACTGTAGTGTCACACATCAGAAGCTTTGCAGAAATTTCCCTGACATGCTCCTGGTCTGAGACAATATAAGTTTATTGTTACGTCAAATGAATTAGTTACACACAGTTAAAACAGACTTTGTCAGTGGTCTAAATTTAGGATATTGGCCTGTAGCAGATTTAGGTTGAAACAAATGTGCTATAAAACGTTGCCTTTGTATGAAAATTATGGATGAAGAGGCCAAGACATACATAATTCAAATTCTCTTAGATGTTTTTTAGCTGCCTAGAATAGTATTTCTAAGACAGACTGAAAAACGGTGTTTAGGGGATTGGCAAAGATATTGTGTTTTGAAACAAATATGCTCACAATATTTGAAGTGAATGCTTAGATTTTACTTCGAAGTTTGGAGAGGAGAGAGTAATTTGATTTAGTTATTTAACTATTTTTCTGCATACTGGCATATGAATTCAGGACATATGCAGGTAACTGCACTTATGTTACCTAACACATTAGCAAGGACATTGAGACAGGACATTTTGGGAGAGCTTTTCAGGGGTGCAGCAGTGCAGCCTGGCTCCTTGGCTTTAGCAGCCTAAACTGCAGCACCTCCCAAGGGAAGCTGTGCAGACTAAGGGCAGAGGGAAAATGTAAGCTTACACGCTTCTGTGTGTTTTTTCCTGAGTTCTGTACTATGTCCAGTGCTTTATAGCACATTTTAAAAGAAGAAATGGGAGTAGTAAAAATAAATAAAGGAAAAATGGGATAAAATGCTGGCCATATTTATGGAAATAGAGCATGTGAGTGACAGGAAGCCCTAACAGATTCTGTGTTAAGGGGATGGGGTCTGTGATTATGGCAGACTCCAGGCAGTGAGACATTTGAAATTCAGGCACTAGTATGGTGATACCACAAAAAAAAAAGGAAGCACAGTTCTAAGATATATTAGGAGATATAGTCCCTCTATAAAGAGAAAAAGATTAACATACTAAACACGAGCAAAACAAGATCTGAAATCCAGCCTGCCTGCAATTCTACTTACCCACATTCTAGCAAGCAAAACATAATCTAGGTCTGGAACAGAGAAGGGGATCCTGGCGTTATATTGCTTGCCTTAAGAGAGGAAACTAAAGTAGCTGGTTCAAAAAACCAAACAAGCTTCTCTTCGTAGTTTGATGTATGTTCTTCTACATATGCAAGTGCAGAGACATGGCTGTAATCTGAAAAAGTTTGAATTGAACATGAGAACATTTGCTTTTGATTATTGGCCTGTCATAAACATGGCTCCTAAGTTGTGGATTAAGCTTACAGTCCTTCGATCACTCATAATTTAGAGCTTTGTTTCTTTAATTTTAACCTAATTTTAAATGTATCATTTAGAGACTGAACTCTCTGGTTTGGGGCTCACTGAATTCTGACACTTCATTTCTCACCAGAACCCAGCACTCACGGCACATCTTGACTTTACCCCTTCTCTTTAATTATAAAATGCTATTCAGCATCACCTTTTGCAAACCATGATCTTTTGTACATCTCCTTCATAATCATAACAAACTTTCTAGCCCCTCAGCCAACAAGCAACATTGCAGCCTGTCAGGTTTCTGGTGATAATGTCTTATTCTACAATGCCATATGAATAGCTGTCCTTTGAGGATCAGAAATGTACAATATGCACTGCTTCAATGTGTAAAGATAAGATTAAACTACAAGGAAGGCAATTAAATGCTTAGATCACATTAATAAAAGCATTTCCTGTGTTTACCCTGGTGTTATCGTTGCCTACAACATTGAGCAGTGTGTTTGTTTTGCTGACTAAAACATGAGCTGAAAACTCAAAAAGGGATTAAGGAACTGGTTTTCAAAGAAAACAGCCCAAACTACTTTTGTTCACTGCCTTTTATTCTCATGTATTGAAAAATTTTGCACTTCAAGGGACAGATCTCAGTGTAGAAGAAACATCAACCTGTCTACAAACAAATCAACATGCATTAAATTCCTTTGAACTTTGACATTTCTGTTGAAAGCTGTGGCTCATTTTATAGCACTAATGGTTTATTATTTTTCTTCATAAAATCATATTAACTTATTAATAAAAATCATATTTATTTACCTTCATTTGACCACTATGTCCTATAACTGACACTGATGGAAATCAGAGCCTCTCCAAGCTCAGTAAGATTTTTTCAGTATTAAGATAAGTAACTTTATATAGTGTGGCACTAGAAATGGTGCTATAAGGTACCTGCTGCTGCTCAAATGTAGTGACATTTATGGCTCTTTTTATTTTTGATTTTAAAAGGTTCCTTGAATCTTTTTGATTGCTACTATCTGTGGCATTAGTCAAGTAGGTTCCAAAGCAAAAGAGGCAATAAATTAGCTGGAAATCTATCTTTGAATGATTTAAAAATTTGAAGACTTTTCACTTAGTAGGCATGGGCATGTTAGCTAGCAATACATCAGAAAAAAACAGAGAGACTGGAGAAAGATAATTCAATATACCGGAAAAGTGGCTGGAACCCGAAAAGGCTGCACAGCACTGCACAGAGCTACCCAAGCGTGATTTTATTGCACACAGAGGTGGTGTGGCAAGCAGGGCCATGCCTGCAGAAGGCCTCTGGTGCTGCAGGGGAGGCAGAGCTTCCTCTGCACCAGCACAGAGCCGGGGCAGCTCAGCCTGAGCAGTGCTCGCACCATGGAGAGATGTGGAGCTTCGCAGGCCCGGGGAGCACAGCAGCCGCTCTGTGCCACTGCTGCACACTGGCAGCACCACAAGCCCTACTGACCAGCACAGCGCAAACAACACTCAGAATAGTTAAGAAGCCACAGCTGACTTGTTTACTAAATATTTAGGCCTGTAAATTAGTCTCTGAGGGAAAGGTGTCCACTGTTTGAGTTATTTAAAGGTGGGATGCATAAAACACAAGCAAATATTCTGTGGGGATAAGCCTATGCTTACAGGAACATCAGCTACATGATCTGTTAAGGCTGTTTCATGTCCAGAAGATGAGGCAATTTAAATGAAAGGTAAAAATGGGAAGTTACTCATAGTGTTTTCTGTTTCTGCTGAACTGCTTATACTTCTTTACAGCAGAAATAAGATTGGGAGTGGTTTCGTTTTTTAAACACAAAAATGGAAAAAAAATAGAGGGAGAACACACCAAATTTCTTTTATATTTTGTGGAATGTGGTTAAGGAAAGGCCAAAACATCCCCTTCTTGGAAGGCAATTATTTAGTCTTGGCAGACACTGAAAAGTGTCTACAAACATATTTAGCACACATTTAAAAGTACAACTTTATTCAACAGGAGAGAGAACAGAACAGGATCTTGTGAAACACGCAGGCATGATGATGATACATTACAGACACACCTGCCTATTAAGATCTAGAACTTACCTGAAAGAACTCCTGTTTGTTGTGAGGATAAACACAATATAAACACAATATATTTGTATTTTATCACACAATGCAATCAAATCTTCAACATGCCCCACGTAGCCATCAGCATACTTACTTGGAAGCTGGTAACATTTTTAATTTGGAGTTCTGCCTGGCTTGCTCATTTTCTATGCCTAATGCAAACTGTAATTTTTTCCTTTTTCTTTCCTTAGAATCAGGGCAAAACATCTCCTAAGCAGTCACCTACTGACAAGCAATTACATCCAATTGTGTGATAGCAAAGAGCTGGAAGGCTATTCCTCTATGAAAAGAAAGATTTTAAATTTTTGGTTTTCTTGCAAGGCTTTCAATGTGTTGCATCTAAATCCATATATGCAATTACAGTGCAGCCACATGATAACTTGATTGAAAAACTGATTAAAGGAATTAAAACAATCAAGTTTTACAATGAGATACTGCAAGGAATGCCTTCATCAAATGTCCATTTCATGTGTCACCAACCTTAGCTAGCAGCAGAGCTCTGGCAAGGCTGTGCTGCTCTGTAACACAATGACAGCATCTCCATCAGAACTGGGATCTTCAAGCTCTCTTAAGAATCAGCTTCATTTCCAGGTTAAGGCAGTGAGATTTCTTTGGCGAGCTTTGCACATGTGGGTATTCCCCTAGTGAAGATAATGCATTATTTTCCAGAGACCAGGATTGCTAATGTGCTTTCTGTGAGAATGGAGAGGGTGAAAACCCAAACCATCTCTGAATGGGTATTTGGCTTGTGTCCAACTCTTGTTCAGAGTTTCAGTGCAAAAAACCAGATTCTCACAGTTGCCAGCAAAACAAAACAATACCTGATACCTCCTGGAGAATCCGCTCAGCCTGCTCTGGCAGCTCAGATCATTCAGAATCATTCAGTGTTTCATGGTGAACAGAGCAAATAGAATTCCCTGCTCTGATCACAGGCAAAGAGCAGCATCATGACCTACACCACCAGCTGGCATTGCCAGGCTGTAGCTGGCAGTGGCTTTAACCTGCTTTGTGGCTGTGCCAGATGTAATACCTCTGTTCCATACACAGAAAAGTCCTGGAACTTCTACATCGGTCCTAAAGGGGGCTAAGCCTGACCTGTGGATTACCAGAGACAGAGAAAGCAGCCTTACCTTCCTTCTGCCACAAGCTTTGTGTGAGTTTAACCCCCTGCTCTGAAACTGAAGGAACATATTTGAGATGTTTGTATTTCAGCTTGCATCATCACACAGTGAGGGCAAGACCTGTACCTGTGGTACCTAAAATCGGTTTCAGGAGCAGAAAAAGCTCACTGCCTGGGACTTTTGTTGAGAGTTAGCCCATTTCCTGCAGTTTGCTCCAGAAAACGAAATATTTAGGGAAGCTTATATAGGGACAAATTAAAATCCAAACATTTATATCATGCAATGTAGTGTCTATACTCCTACACCTCCCTTTCGAGCTCAGCTTTTTGTCCCTCAGTTTCTCAAATGCTTTTAAAAAGTCATTGCTAATCCCATCTCCAATTTTTTTCCTTTTTTTAAAGAGAGTAATTTAATTTCTTCCATTTTCATTTGAAGATAAACTTCCAAATGAAAATTGATAGCAGGGTCTGTAAAACTGCCAAGATACATTTTCCTGAAAAACATTGCTTATTCATGGTTTCTCTCACTCCCTGTTAACTTGGGATGCTTATTCAAGTTTGAAGGATGGAGGTTCACAAATAATCTTCAGTGGCTCTCCTAAGCATTTAAAGGTCATTTGAGAGTGGCTGATTGGAATTATTGTAACTGAGATTAGTCTTCAGCTGATGAGAAATAAAATGAAAAGGGCAAGTTGTTCAGGAATATAAAGGAGACGTGCCAGAGAGTACTTGCCTTGTTTCTGCATAGAGCAGCACTTACTCTCCTAGGCACTGGTGTAGTGAATCTCTGATAATTTTTATAGTAAACAATAGCTTTTAGAACAATTCTGCTCTCATCCATAATCTACTTTCATGATCAGGGTTTTTCCTGCTCCTTTTAAAAGCACTTTCTTTAGAAATTTTAGAAATAGATGCACATAGAGACCTCTTGAAAAGAAAAAATTCTATTAGTAATTCCAGTCACCAGCTTGGAAATTTCCCCCCATGAGGATAAGAATGCACATCATGTAACATATGACTACATTTATATATTATAGAGCCTGAACAACTGACTTGTTAATTTTGCTCTTTTTTTCCATTTTTTTGTAGGGCAGCAAATGTTCTGTCAGCCATTATCTTGAGAAAAATTGTAACTGATGGGTTCATTTTCATTTAAGCCTAAGGAATTTTCACATAATTGTAATCTGGAAAATATTAGATAATTAACATTGGTGATAAAACTGCATTCTACTGATTACCCTGTTTCACATATATGCTTAATTGTCAACATTGCAATAGCTTTAACTGCAAATAGACATCGTCCATTAGCCAACCAGACTGCTCGATGAGAAAAACACAGACATTTTAGCTGTTATTTGGAGGATGAGAAGAGCATAATTATCATTTAAATAGGCAGTTTTACTTTTCTTTTCCACTCAGAAACCCCCCAAAAATACTTGTCTTCACTATTTGGGGACAAAGGAACAACATTGTTTACAATAACAGTGGTGCTGAAGTCTCTCAATGCGCTGGCCATCCAGAACCATCACAGGGTTTTGCAAAGATAAAAAAGAAATTTATTCATTCCCATTTTTGGAAAGGAGGAAACAAACACACAGATGAGAAACAATCCACCACGTGGCTGACAATGTGTACCTTGATTTAGGGGACAAACCTTACCAAAGAGAGCTGACATAGAGAGAACACAGAGTTCTTAGATCCACACGGAAAAGAAATTTTCCCTCCATAGATCATATTCATGTAAAGCAGAACAGGGAGATGGGGGTCTCTCTAACACACTGCTCCCTCTGCCTTGCAGCCCAGTTACTGACACCAAAGGAAACACAGGATGTACAGATCTCCCTGTGATCCCTTTGTGTGCAGATTTTCCGACTGGACTTGACATCCTTTCCTTCAGGAAGGTGGGTGACAAGTGAAGTGAGCCTTTTGGCAGAGAGGCTGACCAAAGAGCTCCATTTGCGGTGCGTGTTTCCGTGGGCTCTCCCTTTGGTCAGTCTAACGGTGTCTGATTGCTGACAGCTCTTCTTCCTTCCAGTTTCAGCAGGCTGTCCTGATGCCAGTGACCAGAACAGTCCCAGCAGGAGCTGAACGAGCCTCCCAAGTGCAAAGCATTTTCACCCCGGCGCATTCAGTGCTAGCCCCTCTACAGGTTCCATTTAATGACAGAATTATATTCCAAGCTATTGAGCATTTGTGTTCGCTCAGTCTAGTGTTTCAGCCTGCTCTATCTATCACCAGGGTTATTTCCCTGGATGGCTGTTTCATATTTTATTAGAAATGACAGCTCTATTATTAACAAGAAAAAAAATATAGCATGAAAGAAAAATAGAAGTACTAGCTCTAAGATCCAGGTGCTGAAGGATGTGAAACTTTTATCTGGTGACACACAGGAAACGGCTGGATCTGCAAAATATTTTCTACTTGAATGGTTTATTAAAACTGACACCAGTACAACAATTACTACCAATTATTTTGTCAGTGTCTATTCCATTTGAAGTGAGAAAGTTAGTAGCAGTAAAGACTACATAAAACCTTAAAGTGGCTGAAGACCATTTTGCTGGGGGTCACTTCATTGCTCAAGAATTTGGTAAGGATGGAGGAAGAATTTTCTCTCCAGATTACTGGTTCAAAGCAATACCTGATATAATCACAGAAATAAATCCCAGCAGGTACTTTATGGTAGCTTGTAAAGGTTTCTAACTATATGATCCACTGGTTAATAAAGCCTTTGGTGCCAGAAGTTACATTTCATGCTTGGGTCAAGCCTGTTAAGTCTATTAAGGTCTCAGTTGCCTCCTGTATGGACCACGAGGGCCCAGAAGAAATTACAAAAGCTACTGGCCTTGGGCTACTTCTGTGTTCAATACACGTCCTACAGATATATGAATCTGAGAGCAGTGCTGGCCCTGCAGGGGAGGAGTGAAAAAAAGCAGAGCCACTTCAACTTTGAACCAAATATAGAATAAAAAGTTACCTTATTTTGATATAGAGGAACTTGAAGTAATACATTTTTACAACTCTCATTTCCAGGATTTAAAGCCAGAAAGATCCATAAGATCCTACTGACCTTGTGTGTTTCACAGACCATTACATTTCACCCAGTTATTCCTGCACTGGGCCAAATAACTTGTATGTGATTAAAGCATTATTTTCAATCTTAACTTTGCAAACACCAGTGGAGAATCCACCACCCCCCAGAGCTTCAGTTCTACATTCCAGTAGTTAACAGCCCCCTCTCCCATATATATTTTGTATTTAACATCCATCCTGAACCTGTCTAGTTTCAGCTCTCAAGCACTCAGTGTTTCAGCATTTTCTGCTGGATTAAAATATATTTGTACTCACAGAGAAATGACATGATGTAACTAAGGCATCTCAGGACTAAATCCATAATGGGAGAGTGTTTTCTCCATTCCTCAAAGGGTTTTAACTGAGTTTAAAAAAGACATGTTACAATAACAATTGAATACCACCAAACCTGAGCACATTTTCTAATCTTGTTTAGAAAAAGCCTTTATTTTTGCCTTCTTACCTAAAAATTGTCACAATGGAAAAATCTTGAATTATTTTCATTCTGAAAAAAAGTGGGCAAAGATTATATTACACACAGAGGAGCGAGGGGAATGAAACAGAAACAACCACACCAAGGAGCAAAAGGAAAAAAAGCCTGAGAACCATTTATAAGAACAGAGCTTGAGAAGGACATTAAATTAAGGCCACAATCTCATTAGCATTCAGAACTTCTGGTCGCTCTTGTGAATGTCCTCAAGACTCAAGAACAAACAGGATTTTGCAGGCACACAATCAAAGCACAGATGTTTGCCTTGACCACAAAGCGACCATCCTGACATACTAATATTTTTAAATGCTTCTGACGCACATCAAAAATACAATTTAATGAGTCCAGATTTATAAATATTATCATCTGAAAATTTTCATGAAAGATGATAAACAATGGAAACTTATTTCAAAGGAGAGAATCAGAACTTGAGAAATGTACTCTTATGAAATGAAACATCAACAAGAGCTTAGAAAGCCTTAGAAAGCCATGTGGCATTCTTGAAAACTAAACCTAAATTCTAGGATTCAGGACTGTTGGGATCAGGTTGTTGTCACAGCTAAAGCAAACAAGTTTGAATTAAATGATTGTGGGAGCCTTGTTTTGATCATCCTCCCACCCATTTAGAATCCCGACCACCAACCCACAAACTGCAAGTTAAGTAAAAAAGAATAACAGCAGGTGTCAGGTAGAACATGACAATGCAACATCAAAACATAAACAGAGTTTCCGAAGAAATAACTCTATCCTTACAAAACCCAGAACAAGTTAATAGAGCCTAGCACTTGCTCAATACATCCAAAACTTCAAAACTTGCCTAAACACATGTTTTCAAGGGAATATTACACCAAAACAAGTCATTCCTACTCAGCAATGCAAACCATGGCAGGGCAGCAAACCTATCCACTTTTTTAACTTGCATCAGCAATTCCTTCCTCTCTTTATTTCAAAATCTGCATTTATATCATCAGAGTCCTTCAGTAAACAGCTTGATGCTGTACCAAGTATTGTTACTGCTGCCATTCAAAGCCAGAAGCTCCCCACTGTACACCCACTGATAAATATTATCTGGGGCTGCAAACACCTATATTCATTTGCATCACAACAGCAGCACCTTTATCTAAAGAGAAAATGATAATTTGGGGTTGAAGGGCAGAATGACAATAAAATTGGTAAACCTATTGGAATCTTTTCTAGGTTTCCTCAGTCCTGTACCATTATACATATATGACTTTATTTTAGATTTTAACTGCACTTGGAGCTCTGCCACCGCTCTGTTAAAATGAGTCTTCCAAAGCAAATGGAGATGGCAGAAGAGTTTATTGCTGATGTAGCTCCGAGTGCCCGTTCTCCCAGCGGGTGCAGCTCGGAGCACTTCCGAGATATTCTTGTGCACATTAGGATTTCTCAGGCCTGGAAGTTCAATGCAAAAAGAAGTGGTATGTTCTCATGCCTCAACCCCTAACTTAGTTTGCATATGAATAAGAGTCGTCCTTTGGAAATTTGCAGCTACAGCCTAGTGGCTAATGTATGCAGAGGGAATTGAAAGCACTGACTCCTGTAGATCAGGGTTTCAATGGCATTTTTAAAAGACTTCAGCTAACAAAATCGAACCACATAGGCATTTGGTAAAAGCAGCATTAGTCCAAGTTGCTGGTGTGCATAATTCTGAGGAAATACTACATGTGTTGTGTATGCCAGGCTTCCTGGAGCAGCCTCAGCCTTTGGCAGGCCTTGCGGTCTTTCCGGAGGATACAAACCACCGAGTATTTAAAAGCATTCATTAACCTAAAGAGTCTCATTTATTAGTTGCTCAGCTCAGGACATCTTAAAACTAATTTCCAGAAGAGCCTTAGACCTTATCTCTTGACTGATAGTAAAGAGTTGCTCGTGACAGTGATTACAAAACCTCTGATCTGCTCTGAATTCCCCCAAAGGTACTACTCAGTGCCGCCTTCTCTGGGAAGTCTGAGGAAGATTTTGTGCTGGCTGTTAAGGCTCGATCTACATAACTTCTTGGAGGACAAAAATCTTTCTTAGGAATGCAGCCCCTCAGATTGTGAACAGAAGTGTTATTTCAAACTTGCTTTCAATTTGCAAGCAGAACAACTTTCTAATTTACTTCAGGTTAGGTCAACCAATTTATCAAACAGATTAAAGTCCCCGCATCTGCTGAATCACTTTTGTGGAGGCTCGTTTAGGGCACAAGCACCAAGATTTGCAGGCAGTTTTGAAGAGGCAGCAGAGAGCAGTGATGATCAGCCAAGTGCAGCAACTTTCTTCCCCACGTAGCTGTTTGGGTGCACCCCTGAAGATGGTCTGAGCTAAAGAACCTGGCACTGATTCTGGCAGATTCAGGCACTTTCCCAGTCTGTGCTGCGAAAACAAATACGTTCAAGCACTTCAGGCAGACCCAGGGAAGGATGCGTGACTGCAGCCTAATTGAGGAATAATTGTATCTGCACATCCTGCCATGATGGGGCAACTTTATAACCACTGGACACTGTAATACAATTTCTGCACTGTCCCACTTTTTCTGTGGATGCTCACGTCTCCACAGACAAACCTGCCAGAGGACCTTGGCAGAAATGAATTTGAATACTGTCCTGATGAGTTGGAGGAGTTGTTGATATTATTTGGAGACAAGATGATTTGCAAAACTATTTTGAAATATAAGCTTTAATAAAGAAAACAGTAATTGCATGCTTATAATTTCACTGATTACAGAACACAGCTTGCAGCTTTCTAAATTACAGTTTACAGAAATGGTATCCTGAATATTTTAATCTGTGCTTCTTCCTAAGCATCCATTCATATGACTTGTCCCCCCCACAACAGGATATGAATTTTGCAGAACTGCTTTTATACAGTCTGTAATTCTTGAAGAAAAAAGAAAACTATTTTTCTTTACAAGGCATGTTCTCAGGGTAGATGGTGCTCCTGGGGAGGCTCAGTCAGTTGCAGTCTATCAGAGCCGCGTGCTGTTCTACCATCTTTGATTTAGCCAAGTAAATCTTATCAATCTAACAAGCAGCATCCAAAAATACTTGGTGTTTGCAACAGCATAAATTTAATAACAGTATTGTCTAATTATAGATTAAGAAGAAAGTGGCAATGAGGTGACTAACTGCATATTTTGCCCCTTCAATAGCGGAGTTAAAAGCACAGTCAAGGAATCCAACCTGTTTCCTTATCCAAAGCACAAAATACAGTCCTCTTCTAAGGTTATTTAATGTGTGGTGTTGGTACAAATATTGCTCTTCTACAAATCAATTTGCTTTATGAAGAGAGAAGGCAGCAGTATTAAAAAAAAAAAAAGCCCATCTTTGCCTTTTATTTGGAACTACAATGTACAAATCAAAGCCAACACTCAGAGTTCTGACAGTTACATTTTTGTTTGTTTTTAAAATTGCATCCCTTCTCCTGGATGGATGAAAGCCCTTTCCCTGCCTGGGATGACTTTTATCAGGAAATACAGACTAAATATTCCATGCTTCACTCATCACTTGTGGTAGCCAAATAAATTACAAAATGACATAAATCCAACAAGCTTGCAAAATATGAATGCTTTGGTAGAAATTCCATGTCTCTTAAGGTAAAATGTATTTCTTCCTTCTTAGTTTAAATAATTACACGAATTACAGATATTGCATTTTTCTTTCTTACAGGTCCCAAATCCTACATTTTGGTTTCAGGCAGGCAGTCATCCTCAGGCTCACTACCACCTAAAGACCTTCTGGAGATTAGCAGGAGAGCTTTCACAAGGTACAGCACCAAGAACTTTGTCGCCATCTTCTCTTGAAGTAGCAAATTAAACTTCACTATCCCTATTCTCCTCAGCAAGATTTCCTTCTGAAATCTGGTCTACCAAAGCTCCCTGGATAACAAAGTTCAATTAAGATTCGATGCTTGTTTCAATTTTAAGGATCACTCAGTCTCTAGGCTCCATTCAATCTCCAGCCTTTCCACTGAGATAATTTTAGAATTTTCAAATTACTTTATCACAGTCTCCTAAATACATCCCCAAAGCACACTCATTACAACGTGAAAACCAAACAAGGATAGGATTCTTAATGAAACAATCAAAAAGCCTCACATAATGGTAAATTACTCAGTCCAAAGCAACAACACACACCAACATCACAATCAGCACCAGGCACAGCCCTCCTGCTCCCTGCCTTTCCCTACCCTCTCTTTGTTCCGCATGCAGAGGCAGAACCGCTCCCACCGCCCACCTGCTTCTCAAAACCACCCTCCTTAACTCAGCATCTGTAGCTTATTGACACAGCTCCTCCTACAACAGCAAAGCAAGTTCTTGCTCCAAACTACCCAGGTTTTTAACTTTCTTACTCACTCAGTTATTGGCTCAAGCCAATGATTCAGGAAGAAGAAATAACAACAGACAGAAAATAAATAAAGAGTAATAACTGATACAATACATTTTGAGGGGAAAAAAAAGCAATGAATGAACAAAATGAGGTCTTTGTTTAGAAAGTGTCAAAAAAGTTATGTTATTAGGATTTTTTTTGCAGGATTAGTTTTGGACTGAAGCACCACAAAGATTACGTTCAGCCAAAAATACACACGTGGTCATTTCTGTGATGCAGAGCAGTTATCTCATAACAGAAAAATGGACTGGATGGCTTTGCACATCTTGTATGATGTTGGAGTAATGCTGAATATTGACTTGGTTTCAAACTGCACCTCTTCCTGCTGGCACAGTCTCAAAACAAAGCACAAGCACAGGCTCCATTTCTGGGGAGAAGCAACAGAAGCACTGCTGTCCTCTGTGCTCCTGTCATGGACATGGGTCCACCCAGCCCTCAGGGCCTGCAGATCGTTCCCATTAGTGCTACTGAGGGTTAGAAGCACCTCTGGATGAGCAAGCAGCTCTTTCATTTTTATTCGTCTGTGAGACTTTTTCATTAATCAAATACCTAAACAGAGATGTGCACAAGTATTTTAATAGGCTATTTTATAGTTCTGCATTTTTGTTAAATAATAAATAGCTCATTATGTGCTAATCTGTTTGTGGCTGGTAATGAATTGTATCTATGGAATTTCAAACAATATCTACTTACAAGTAAATAATTAAATTAGCGTAAGAAACTTAGAGCTGACATACTGAGACACTGCTCGATGCTTTGGATGAATCCTTCAGGCCATGCAATATAATCAGAACCAGAAATACAGAACTGCCAAATGCACTGCTCTGCCCCAGTGACAAGCTGGGGCTTGTCACTTCCAGCCTGACAAGCTCAGAGCAGGGGCACAGCTGGAAACAGCCTCTAGACAAACCCCTCATATGGCTTTTGCCCTGAATCACCTAATTCTTCCCCAAAAGGCCAGAATTTCTCATTGCATTACACCAGAAGAGTTCTTAACACAGAAATGTCCCCCAAAACTAGAAATATCAAGCAGTATTTACTGAACTGACACTCCAGCTATTCGAGGTCTCCTGTTGTGAGGGCAACCCTGGACCCACTGCTAAACAGGTCTTTTAAATTTCATTCCCAGAATACTGAGAGAAACAACATCTCATGTGGCACCATCTGACACCACAGGTTTTATTATTCATTTTATTTATTTTATATTCCTCGACTTCTCAGCTGTGGTATTTTTTCCATTTCCTTGTATTTAAAATTCACCTTCTTGTAAACAGGGCTGTGGCAGGCAGGCAGCTCTGTGTTTGGGGTTCTAACCAGGAATATCTGAAGCCCTGACAAGAAACGTCCAGCTCCTCACAGCAGCAAAAGACAGCTAGAAAATGTCTAGATCACATTAATCCCATCTTAACAATGCAGTGCAGTCCAGGTTTCCTGCAGGTGAGGAAGCTGCAGCTGCTGAATCACATGGCCTGCAGTCCCTGCTCCAGGACTGTGCCCACCTGGCTGACACTGGGATGATCCTGCAGGACTGAAAAACAAAGACAGGTAACAATTTCAGCAGGACCACTGCTGGCAATGAAGTGCACAGGCCAGAGCTGCCAGGGTGGCAAACAGAAAGGTGAAGTTACAGGATTAGCTGTGCAGGAGCTCTGCAGTCCTGTCCCGTGATGTGCAGCTGTGCTGCAATGAGGTTGTGAACTGATCAGGTTGAAAAGCAGACGCTGAGTGACACAAACACACAAATAGAAAGTGTGCAGGGATACAGCTGAGTGCATTGTGGGAAAGGATACCCTGTTCAAACCTGGCCAAGCACTTAATGACTGCTGTGAGCATACTACCTATAGTACAAACAGGGGCAGAGAGATCAGTTAACCTGATGCTCTTGAGCAGACACTGCTGAGTTTGTGCACATTCAGACCAGTATGAGCACGACCAGGATTCACACAAACACAAAACCAGAAGTGTCACAGGTCTGCCTGGAGTGAGAGCCTTTATTTTTACTTCGTATACATCCATATAGTATTACCTATATAGTGTTACTTTCCTACATCCTTCCTTACACCATCACCAAGACAATTTATTACACCACCTTCTACTTCTAGAGGGCTCAACAGTGTCATTTAAATGAGGCAGCATTGTTGCAGTTTAGAACTGTCTGTGTACTGGATTAGCAGCTAACAAAAAGCTCTGTGATTCCCACTAGAATCTATTTGATGTGGTAAAATAATGAATATGTAATTCTGCAGACACTTCTTACTGTTAGACATCTAACTCAAGCTGAATTGATACGTTCTAATGGTTTCATGCATGTGTCAGTAGAGCTTAGCCTGAAAAACCACCATTATCTTTATTAACACTTGGTAAGATGCTGTGTGCAGGACAGATCTGCTGCAGCACTGGACAACGGGCTCTGAGCTGAAACTCCCCACTAATACATTTGAAGAGGCTATTAAATAAGCCATGCTGGCAGCCTGTGCATTCATCTTCATCAATTACATTTTTTCTTTTGTAGTATTTTTAGACTTCGTTTAGTCAGTATGACAACACAGAACACACATATAGATGCAACATAATTAACTGCAGACACGCTGTTGTGCAAGAAGGATGTCAGCTGACCTAGCTTTAACCTCTCATGCCTTTGAAGACTAAATTAGTTCTGTGAAATTTATTGAAGGTACAGCATTGTAATCATGCTTGACTTGGAAATTAGCCAGATATCCACCACAAACTCACAGCAGTTTAGAATAAAAGTGTGCCCCAGTTTCACATGACTGGACTGCAATACAGGGATTACACATTTTGAAATCACTATTAAGGAAATCACTGTCTTTTCCTTTAAGCAGATGACATTTACATTATCCTTCACACTAAAATGGTCTTGGCTAAAAAGAAAACTCATCTATACTCTCTATTCAATTTTTTTATATGTAATACATGTTATTGATTTTTTCAAGACAAAAATTGACAAGGAAAACTCAAAGACTGTCATCAGCTTCTACTAATGGTTCCTGACATCCCTATGACGTACTGACACTGTGGATTTGCTTCCACATGCATCATTAGAAATTTTTCCAATGAATTAGAAAAACAGTCTGAGTTAGCCACCATCACAGGAGCATGCTATAACACTGGCTGCCAGGAAACAATCTTTAAAAAGATTTCACCACAGAAATTTCCATGTATGAAAATCCCGACAATGTGACCTTTTCCTGGCAATATCGCTTAACTGCATTTCAAACGCACTTGCTTAGTTCCCCACCTTGGGATGTGATGTTGTACCAACTGCTAAGCCAGCAAAAAACCTTGCCTACTACAACAGATCTTCCGAAAAATAAATCTATTTATTAGGGTCTAAAACTCCTGAGATGCCTGTGGAACATCTGCCTATCTGCACCAGCTGCCAGGGTACAAAACCACAACACTGGAGGCCACCATTATCTTTGCTAGTATTGTTTTGTTTGGCTGCTCTTGGAGTTGAGAGGCTCATTACATTCCCAAGAAGATATTTATGCTGAGAAGGCATTAAATTGACCAGGCCCTTGTGTGGACCTTTCTCACCCAATAAGCATACAAAGACTTTTTTTAGCTCAAAAGAAAGAAGATCTCTTGGATGATATCTAAACAGCTTTACAAAAATGTATTAATTGTGAAGCTGAGAATGGTGCTTTCAGAAGGATGATAAAATATTCCTGGATATTTCCTCTAATGACATTCATAAACTAACAAAATACTTTTTAAAGACAGGTGGTGAATGAATAAACAACTGAACATCTGTTTCTGCAATAAGAAATGAAATGCTCAATACACAAGCCCAAGATGATAGTCCAAGGAATCAAATTTAATTTTATAATTTTAAACCTGGAGGATGGTTGATTATTTTAGTCATATGCTTAAAAAACACCAATAAAATGGATGTCTGCAATAAGAAAATAAATAATTAAAATTAAGGAGGTAAATAAAGTATTTAAAAGTGCTCAGAATGTATCACTTGCAAGGAGAAGAACAGATACAGAAGCAGCACTGCCACTGTGCCTCTTGCTTTATTCTGTAGAATAAAGGCACCTGTGCCCTCTCACATTATGGGCTGAGAAATGATCAGAAAGGGACAGACCCTGAGAGCAGCTGCCAAGTGACTCTCAGGGAGACTGGCTCCAGGACTGGCCACCTTCCCTTCAGTTTCCATTCTTATTTCTTACCCTTTTCCTTTCTTCTGCCTTTCTTAGGTTTATAAACTCATCATGTTTAGGACAAAGCTGGTAGCTGGAGAAGGTGGAAAGAGGGGTAAAAGCTTACTGCTCAGAGAATACCTAACCTAGCCAGGAAAATCTCTTCTATTCAAACAAAATGACCGAAGTACTGGACCTCATGCTCAACTAACAAGATGCACTCCCATTTGCAGCTCTTTATAATGATGTGCCATCTATCTCCCCAGCTCAGTGTTTAATCCAAGCACTTTCCTTGGCCTGCAGAGCCCCCATAAACCCATTCCCACAGCTGGTGATTTTCCAGCATCCTCAGTGCCTGGGTACCTATTCGACAATGCAGTGCGAGACCAGTGCCCATCACTGTTTCCACGAGGTACCATTACAAAAGTTGCCATAGGCTTTATCTGTTTTCCAACCACTTACACATACAGTTCTGCTTTCTTTAAAAGATGAAAAATACAGTTTTTTCATCTTCTCAGTTCCTATTACTTTTGTTTGACCATTTAACCTCTGTTTTCTGACATTAGCTACAATGTATGGGACTATGGAAGCTACACTAGACCCTCAGAATGCATTTTGGAAACATGAGGAAAATAGTCTCCCAGGTTGTGTTCATCATCAGAAACTGAAAAATCCTGATAAAGAAAATTGAGAAATAAATAATCTTTATGTGCAGTTTCTGTTTTCACAAGAGGAAGATGTTTATTGAGAAGCACAGCCAGAAACAGTAGCCAATTTTTATATGATGGTGAAGGGATTTAAGCAAGGCCTGTTGTTTTTCAAGTACAAAGAAAATAATTTTTATATCTTAAAGTTTTTCTGCTTTCGTGGACTACATCAGTTAGTTTTATGAAAGATATCATGACTGAAAACCTTAGTGAACCAGACAAAGACAAAACAAAGGAAAGGAAAGCTCTGGAATCCTTCTAGAAGCAAACTTGAAGCATCGAATATCTCAGGCAGCGAGTTCCCTGCGAACAGGGCACAGTCAGGAGACAGCCGCAGCACAGCAGTCCAGTGGGAGGCAGAGCTGGCCTAAGGCACCCAGAGCTGCAAACATGGTGGCACAAAGTGTTCTTAAATGGGGGTTTTTTTTGTTTTGTACACTTTGGGCATTTTAAAATTTAATAGACATAGCTGTCTCCAAAACCAGAGTGTTCAAAAGATTAAGAAAGAGAGGTTTAGATTTGTTCATATCAAATCATTTTGTCATAAATCCTTTTTATAGGATCTTATGACTACCCCTCAGCCACTCCAGTGTGCATATACATTTCACTTTTGCTAGGGAAAGAAGTTTTATACTGATAAAAAACTGAAGCACGAAAATATGTGGTAACTTGCCCAGAGCAAAAAGAAACCTTTACAACCAAGTCATTCAGTGACTTAAATACAAACATCCCCTTGGTCCTGAGCATAATTAAGAAGAAAAATGAAATGCCACTGCTCCATTGAGGTCACATCTTCATTTTTAATTTTTAACTTATTTGTTGCAATTTACCTACACAGTCCATTCAGTAATATATAATAAATAAACTTTTATAGAGTTAACAATGCTTTTTTTCCTGTCACATCCTGTTCCTTCGCTACAGTGATAAGTTGACCTGTGATATCCCATAAAGAAAACCCTAGCCAGCACATGGGGCTGTATTGTGCAGATCTGCTGAAGTCACAGAGGGTCTTAGACAGGCACATCATTAACAATTAGCCACTTACTGTAAATTCTAGCTGACACATCTCATTAAATATAGGCCAAAATAGACTTTGGTGATCGAACCTCATTTTTAATAGCTTTTCCCAGCATTCTGCCAATTGTTGTCAGGAAGCTGAAAATTACTCCTGCCACTGGGATGCCCACTTTATTCTTGCTGACTGCTGAGAAATTTCAAAAGGCTGGCCTGCCTCCCCTGTGCCTGATAAAGGTAAAATCCAACCATGTGCCTATGATGGAGATAGGCTTTTAAAAACCTCTCAGCAGGCAGCGTGAAGGGAAGAGAAGTAGGGGGTAAAAGGAAAAATATTTTCTTTTGTTGTTTCTTCTACATAAGAGCCCAGAGTGACTTATAGCACTGACTGCCCCCTTCTAACACCATTTTGATGTGGCACTGAACAGCTGGTCTAGTGTCCAGAATCTAAATGGCAACTTATTGTTGAAATGTCTGCAATTACTTTCCCCCCACCACAACCAATCAGAAAATAAATGAAAGTAAATTTTTCATAACTATCAAACTTAGCCCAAGATACGTTTTTAGATTAATTTTTTTTCCTTTTTATTTCTCTTTTCTTCCCCCTCAAGCCAGTCTCACATACTGAGCAGGGATTCTGTCTATGTTCAAATGGAAGAAAGAAATTGCAGGGAAATTTAACTTACTTAGCAGAGTCCTCTGTGAGTACCTTAAGATCTCATTACCCAAAGATAATTATCTTAGCTCCAGTAATCTCTTCAGTCTTAATGTTTTCCATCTTTGAACAAGTATCAGAACCAAACTTGTGTCCTCTGGCTTAGTAGTGCTGGGGTAGTTTGTTTCAGCAAATATTTTATAGACAGCATTTCACCGGATCAAATGGTGTGGCAGAGCTCAGCAGTTCAAGAAAAAGCACTTGTTCAGCTCTGCACACAGAGAGACAAACGATGGTACCTTACTTGCCAAGACTTTGGAGTTTCTTCTTTGACCCTAATTTTTTTCATGCAAAGTACTCATGGCTGAGAATTTTTTTCACCACAAGCACAGGGCAAACAGAGAGATCACACGTGTGTTCAGGCTGGCAAGGAGCTCGCTGAAGGGCCCAAGTCCAACCTCCTGCTGAAAGCAGCGTCACCTAGAAGCTCAAACGGGGCTTCTCAGGCTTTTTCCCAGCTAGGTTTTGAAAACCTCAAGGAATCCACACAATCTGGGACTATACAAACTTCCAGGCAGCCTGTCCCAGTGTTTGACTGCCCTCAAAGTAAAAAGTTTTTTTTTCTATCCAGTCAAAACCAATCTGTTTCAACTCCCAACTTAGGCAGATGTGCACAGTTTATCTGCAAGCAGCCTGAGGAAGCAGGTAAGGATCCAGATTGCTTGGAGTGACCGAGCCACTGACTGAAACACAAAGGCTTGTAGCCATGATTTTACACAACTTACAAACTATAACAGAGCTCCAATGCCCACTACCTCCCATTCTTTACAGTTTGTAATTATTTCTGCATAAGTCCCAAGCCAGGCCAATAATGCACTGATCCCTGTCTTCCAAATGTACTCTTCCTTCTCATTTGGCAAATACATTCAGTGAGCACAGCTTTTTTAGCTCCAATATTTTCCCATTTGTCTGTTTAAGAAAACATTTTTGGCAAACATTTCTGGATCTATAAAAAAATAAATCTAAACACACAAAAAAAGGGAAATGGATTAATAAGCATGGGGAGTTTGTTCAGTTAGGTTGCTGCCACATTTAAAAAAACAATGATCTTGAAAGAGAATTTAGTTCTCTGCCAGCCAGTGCACTGAATGGAAAAATTAGGAATAAAGCTTCAGAAGCCTCCCATGTTTTGCTTCTTAAGTATTCAGGTGTGAATATGAAGTCACTGATCTGTGTTTCCCTAGCCTTGATTCAGCCAAGACCTTTTAATGATGTGTTTAATTTTAAAGACATAAATGTGACCTTCTCATGGGAAACTTTTGTTACAATCATTCTTCAATGATCAAGTGAAGCCATCTATGTAAATAGAAAAGATTCTCATTGGGAAACCTGCAGCAGAAATTGGCTATTACAGCATTTCCACGTTTCCTGTGGGATACATTTCCAGCAAGGGCAAGAAGCCTTGTGGGAAATGTATCCCAGAGGAAATTTTTCCCACAAGGGCTCCTGCCTTTTAATTGATGTCTTGGTGTTTCAGATCAAAGACTGTGTCTTCAGTCCATTTTCTGCTTATTCCTGATACAGTCATGAGCAGTTTCTGTCAAGTGATGCCCTTCTATGGGAAAAAATGTGAATAATCACAGGAAATATATACAATCATTAAATTGGTTACCTGTAATGAAGCTTGAGAAAACTGCCTTTTGGATTCTCAGCTTCAGAACCAAAAGTGGTAAAACCAGCAAAGACATTTATAGTCACACACAAAGCACTCTAATATTCTTCCAATGCAAACTGTTCTTTTTACTTGTCCAGTATTGCTTTTTCTATACCTACCTCAAAATGGAAAAAGATTAAAAAGACCCCTTCAATTTCTTCTTCCACTCTGTGTACTGCTATGAAAAATGTTCCTTCACTTTGCCTCTCTCACAAGGGTCTCGCACCCCGTGAGGTTCAGCCGTCACCGCCAACAGTTCCCACCTGTGCAGGAGGCAAAGCCGGGCTGCTGGGGAGCAGCAAAGGGACACAAACCCAGCTGTGCTCACAGCACCTGGGGAGCCCCAACGCTGTCTTAAAAGGAAGGAAAGTGAAGCAAAATAACAGTGTAAACTCAGGCTGATTTCCTGTGTTTAGGTGGATCCTTGAAAATAAGAATCCTGAGGTGGGCCAGGAATACTTTTTTTTAATATTTTTTTTCAGAAGATGAAGTATTTAGAGAAAAACTGTCTAATCTTACCGGAAAACAAACCCAGACATTCTGCCATATGGAAAGATTCTCAAATTCTCTAATCTGATTCACATGGGCTATTTAGGTAATTAACTAAAGCTGCTTAAAGAAAGGTAAAGAGGGAATATTGGGAAAGGAAGCCAAGCAGCTCACAGATAGAGCAGCTCCATCATGCCTCCTGCAATCACCAAAGGAGACATTATGGCAATGATGAGCAGGGTGGAAGCTGGGCAGAGCTCAGGGGCTGAAGGAATCTGGTTGTTTCACCGTGATGGAAAGCTCTGGAACAGAGGAAAGGCTGCATGACCTTCCCTGGAACAAGAGACCTCTCTCCTCGCCTCTGCTGCAGGGGAGCTGAGGTCTCTACCACAGCCCCCTCAAACAATCTGGAACTTGGCTAAGGCAGGATGAACCCACGACAGCCCATTTTTGCTATTACATTTGCCACTGTAAAAAGCCACTTACTGCCCCAAAATGACTTCCTGGCCCCAGCTGTGAAACAAACTATTGGCACCTGCAGGCAGAAGCACTTCCAAGAACTGTTTGCCATGCACAGCCCGTATGAAGTCTCAAAAGATAGACAGTAACTGCTCTACTGAATTTGAAAATCAGAACCTTAAATGGCTGTGTTCTTCTTGATGGGATGATGTTTGGGGCCAGTTCAAGCTGAGAGAGCCGTAAGGATCTTCAGACCAAGCACTAATTAATAGCAGTCATGTACAACACTGTTTTCTTCAACAAAAACAGGTCTTGCTCAGCCTCCCAAAGCTCTGTCAGCAGAGCTCTACACGTGGCATTGTTCTCTGAACAAGGAAGTGAACTAAGGCTTCTAATTTCTTGGCTAACTTCATTTAAAGAAAGAATGAGATTGGTGCCAAAAAGCAATCAATGGGTCCCCAGTCAAACAAAACCCTAACACCATGATTTGAATCCAGTCACTCAAGTATTTAAAGTTATGAATGTGTTTAAGTGCCTCGCTGGGTGAAGGTCTAATGACCTGGATCTTTTGGACTAAACTCCAGCTAAATCTAACAAATAATGAACATACACTTGAGAACTCTAAGTTTATTTAATGATAAGCTCCAAAATCCTGGCTTCCTCTTTCTTTGCAGCCACACACATTGTCTTGGAAAGTGTCCTTCTTCCATAATGATATTTGAAATAACTGCTTCAGTTTGGGTTCACCTCTCTAAAAATGGCCCAGAATCTCATGATATTGGGAGATACGTCATCAAGAGTTCTAACAATAAGTCAATATCCAATTAGCACTTGAGTAACATAATTAAACTTTCTAAAATGTATAATAAAACAGGAAAAAACAACTGTAGCTCAGGAATCTGGGCAAAGTGCTTTCTCTCAAATCTTGCTAAATAGATTATTAGATATTGTCAGAAAGCTGTGATGATTTTTTCTACCTGTTCTACAGCCCTGTAAGTATTTATCAACAGAACTCATTTATCTATACTGAGTGAGACTTTTTGGCACTTTCCTTAATATTTTTATTTATTTTTAATTACTTTTAAAAGGATCCTAAAACTAAATTCTGTTGAGCTATACACTTGAAAATGGATTTACACCCATCCAAGTTTCACTCCAGTGATCCTCATTAGCAATGTACATATGCATTACATATTTTCAAAAGAATTTTTTTAAGTATGTGATTTTACTTTTTCTTCAAATAAGAGAAAATGAAGAACCACGTCTTCAAATACTTTTAAGGCAACAATCCCACTGATATACACAAGAAGGAATTTTGCACCTAAAATCTCCCATTAGTTATCAAAGAACTATAATCAAACATAATTATCACTGCATCCCGGATGCTAAGATCAATAAACTAACACATAGTCATAAACCCTTTGAAAATTTCAAGTTATTCTGGCACCTGGTGTCCTCTAGGCTCAGGTTCTTTACACTTCTGACAATGTCACCCCTTTTTTTTGTGCTTAGGCTAATGTTTAATGTCATGTCTTAAAAAAAACCACATTTTAGGGAGGAATTAATTCCTTTAGAGCAAGTGACTGGTGTGATCCCCACCATTTATCCATAAGGAGAAATTGTGAGAACCTGCCAAGAGTACACAGAAATTTTTATATATTTGAAATGGAAAAGAGTAAGAATTCTGTATGTACAACTTAAGAATTCTTGGAAAGGAACCCATCTTGCAGTGAGAGATGTCATTTCCGACTACAATGAAACTTGCTACCAAGGCCTCAGAAAAAAATATTCTTTAGTATATAATTAAATAGATATTTACAAGATCTCCAAAATGCCTGTTTCAGCAACATTCTGGATTTAAATTGTAAGGTTCAGACCTGGCAAAAACGAAATAGATCTGGATCCACAGCTCCCAGTAAACCCAGAGCTGTTGTGAGCCCACACTTCTGTGATTTGTAGGGATGACCTGTGCAATTTTCCTTCCACCCTATCTTCACTTTTTTCATCACATTTCTTACTCTTCTTATTCATAGCCTAGATTGATAAAACATATCTTGTAAGCCAATTATAATACATAAACCTGTGTTTAATTCAGACACATTCTGCCTGAAAATGTTAATGACATCATAATCAACTACACTACTTCCGACTTACTTAAGTACTGCAGCCGAAGTCCAGGTTTCTGACAAGCGTTTAGGTAAATTTGCCATGTTTTCTATCAGCCTGGCCAACAGACTAAGACCAGTGAGGAGCAGCTGTTGGTGCCACCCTCTCACAGGTGGCATCTCCCATCAGCATCTCAGATCTCTGAGTGTCACAGGACACAGCACCAAACTCTCACGGGGGTTTCAAAGTATCACCATCGGCGTTTCTAAAGCTAAATAGCCCACACAAGGTTGAGAAACTACACCTCATCTTGGTATTTCTATGAAGACAATTTGGCTGAACAACTGCTACAACAGTCTTTGCAAATGGAGGAGATTAAAAAAAAAAACAAAAGGCAATGCAGGCAAATTATAACCATTTAGTAGCAGCTGGTAATAGTCAATGAAATAACATATCAGCTTTTATAAAAAAGTTTGAAACGAAAGGATCGGTTTCCCATGTTCACAGAGGACATAACTAAAATTCATCTCTTACTTGTGAATGGTAATTTCAGTTCACTTAGATTTTTATTTATGAACTTCTTGTTGGTACAGGCACCATATAGGACTTTTTACTGCTGTTAGATAAAAGCAGGTTCAAAGTGAGATTTGACTTTGTATCTATAATACACACTAAAAGCTTCACCTAGTTTGGCCTCATTATATCTTCCTTAATTGAGTCTTAATAAAAAGACTGTGTTCTAGTGTGAAATTTATTAATTGGTTTCAAGAAGAGAGGCTTGAAGCAATATAGACATCTCAATTAGGGATGCATTTCAACATAAATACAAAATTTATGCCTCCTGTGATTGCCAAAATGACTTCGAGCTAAACATAGAGAACTGACACACCAAGTCTCCAGATGTATTTTGTACCTGGGTAGGAAAGCAAAGTATTTCTATAGTAGATTGATTTACTGCTGCCGAAGACTAAAGTGGGGCTACATCTTGAGTGTGTGAAAGGCTGTCGCAGAGGGAAAGCTTAATTTATCAATTTGCCAGTCTCTCAGGGGAAGCCATTAATGACAACAGTATGAGGCTGCCTTTTAGCAGGATTCATTGGACTTATTTTCCTAACTTAAAAAAAAAATTATAACTTTTTCCCTCATAAAATACCAGACCTGTCAGACACACAAAAGGACAACAGGAAATGCTGCTCTAAGCACCAAGAGCACCATCTATTCACCTCACAGCTTTCTGCTTATATTCAGAACCCTGAGTGCCATAAAAACAGTGCTATAAAAAGCAACAAAAGAAAAAACCCCAAACATTCCAAAACCTCCCAGGGCCAGCCTCCCAAGTGTCACACACTCACTTGGCACCCAATAAGCGTGGTTTGCTTACCCCTGTAGCTGCCCAAGGCAAGGCACACTGCAACAGCAGGTCACAAACCAGTCAGCAACTACTTCCTGTAAGTAGCATCCCAGTGGCAACTCAGTTCAAGCTTTTTAAAATAAAACAATTTTTTAAAATAAAACAATTTTTGGTGCCAACCATGGATGCCTTTTAATGAAATTACAAGAATCTGTGCAGCATGAGTGGAAGAACAATCTCACCTGCATATACTGTTCCAGACCAGAAAAAAACACATTAAAGTACACCTGAGCCTGTGTCTCCCTGGCTCCAACTGAGTTTAAACCTATCTGCAGTTCCAACAAATGGTTAGACCTAGGAAATATGCTAAACTTATGCAGAGCATGTGTGACCTCTACCACTGATCATCACTGGTTCTGCTTCATCAAAAACAAAGTCCAGAAAACATTTAATAAGGAGTAGTGTCTGAGAGAATAAGTTTTATAATGATTTACAGCTCTTAATCAGAGTTTGTAGTTTGTTAGCTTACTGCAATTTTAATTAAAGCCCTGGTTAGCTGCACTAGGTTTCAGCAGAGCTCCTGCTCCCAGTGAGAGGGGTTGAGAGCTGAGTCTCCTCACAGGCACTCCGGTGCAAGCTCTCCTTTCAGCTTTGTACATCTATGGCAGGGTCAAGTGTTTTGGCCTCACCTCTGGCACAAGGGTCACTGAGCACAGGGAAGCTGTGCTACTCCGCTGGTTTTCCACTGCTGAGCTTGCACTGCGGCAGCTCTCCCATCCAGTGACCCCTTCCTTTCATCTCACAACAGGTTCAGGGAAATTAAAAACTGACAATGGCTCAGTGGAAGACGAAAAAGCTGAGGTTCTCTTTGCTTGCAGAGACAGGAGAGCTGACAAGAACAGGAGACAACAGTGCACCTCCTTGGCAGTTCTGCCCCTGCGCAGGTGACAGGATGAAATTAAGGGAGCGTACCCGTAATTCAAATTCCTTACCTTTCAAAGGATCTACTGTGTTGTCCTAACTGTTGTTAAAAGGGGAAGAAAAAAGGGTACTGTCACTTGTGAGAATGATCCTCTTTTACCAAGAAACTGTCCCGTGGTTTTGATCACAGTTTCTGTGTTTCACTCATGGACAGAGATGACCTAAGTTTGACTGTCCCCAGCAATCCCTGTCTGCTTCTGTCCCAAATGAGGGTTCTTCCACCCTGTGCAATAAAATGATCCACACACAGTGCTGAGACATTCGATTTCACTTCACATCTGATGGGAGAGATGGGAGCTAAGTGGAGAATCCACAAAGCTAGCACACCTGCATTAGGCCAGGTGCTCATTTTCACACACTTGGAACAATACAAATTTGGTATTTCCCACGTATGCAACAACCTAAAGCTCTGGCCATTGTCTTTGCAGCCTCACCTGTTCAAAGATACAATGCACACTTGTTTTGCCGCTCACACTCAATGAGAAAGGGGTTTATGGGCGTAAGGGGCAGCCTGTGGGTGGGTATTGTCACAGAATCACAGACCAAGCTGCATTCAAAGGGATCTTATGTTAATCAGCACAAACTTCAAGCAACGTTGTTCCTTGGCTTTGAGGTTTGATTTATCATGTCCTCCTGTTCTTACTTCTTGGGTCATGGCTCTTGTTTCCTGCAGGTTTGGTTACTCCTCATTTTTCATAAGTTCTTTAATTTGTCCTGTACTATACTTCAGTCAATTTTTAACCTTTTCATGGTACTTTATTGCAATGCTTCCAGACTAGGCAAAAGCTCCCCTGAACAACTAAATAGTCCAAGATATTTTGAGGATTTACCAAAGGAACATCCCTGCAGGAGCTCTAACTCCTTCTGAATGCAAGGTGAACATACTGAGCCTAAAGAAAAATTCAGACATTTGCATTCACGTGCCTTCTCTTTCTTCTTCTCCTTCATGTAATCCCCCTCTTCCTTTTGCACATAATGGAGGAGAAAAAAAGAGCTTTTTTGTAATCTAGCTAGCAAATGCAAATTTAAAGCCTCTTCGCCCAGTACAGAATGTGTCTGAATTCCATCTGTATCACACTGCTACATGCCAATTACTTTAATTAGGGTGAGATCCAAGATTCACAAGAGAAAGTTCATAGTGTAATTAAGAAATAGTTTTTCTCCTCAGTGCTCCTTTTTCATCTTCTTCTTTGCTCATTTTCCTGCTTCCCTCCCACCCTTTCTCCATTCAGGGACTTTTTCATTCTGATTCTTTAGTCGTTTTGGCATTAGCATTGTTGTACTTACATCTTCAGACAGGCATGAAAGCCAAAAAGCTGGTTGCCTTTAATGCTTCCAAGATAAGGTGTAAGAAATGAAAAGCAAAGAAATGAAAGTGAAAGGTTTTATGCTGTTTTCAAGTGATATTTGGTGTGATGTGGCACAATGCTTTGAAGCGTATCTTATTAAAAGCAATGTCACATCGTGCCAAGAAATGCCACTGCTCAGCACTCGGGGAGCTGGGTAATCTCACAGAAACACAAAAAATGTACTTGCCAAGGAAGGAAAGAACTGATTAGGTTGTGTAGATGTTCTTCATGACCTATAATCAGCATTATAATACTGAATTGTCTTAACAATACCAGCAAAAGACATATCTGTCAAGGTTTGTTACATCAATTTTCATTTGAAGAGCTACCCAATCTCAATTTTCTTTGCAGTTGGGATGGATTAACACCAACAGTGGGCACCCTTGAACAATTCCTAAGTCACGCAGTAGCAAGGCTATTTGTTCCCCTCTCCTGACACTTCTAACCAGAAGGCATCAGTCATTAAGAGCTTGACATTCATGTGTCTTCTGGCAAAAGGAATGTCATCACTGATTACAGAGATTGGTGTGGAAACATCTGGGTTCAGAATTATACCAAGTAATTTCTCAATAAGCACTTGTTTGCTTCTGTGCTAAACCTGAATACAATTTTTTTTTTTTAACTGGAGAAAGTAGGTTAATGGAATTTTACAGAGTTGGTGCTAAAAGGGAAATAAGTTTATTCTTTAAACAGAAGGGGTTGGATTCCTAGTCAGGATAAATTATTTAAACACAGAACTGGCCCCTGCCTCATTAAAAGATGATTCAAGCCTCTCTCTTGTAGGAGGTGACTCGACCCAGATCAGGTTATAGATGCTCTAAAGGCAAAATGTAGCCGTGTGAGCTCAGTGCAGTTGTATTTGCAGTGTGAAAAACCCTCAGTGGGACACTCATCAGTCACCTCTGAAGGGCTCTTTTGTTTTGTTTAATTAAAACCTGTTTCCAGTTGATTTCAGCTAAACTGAATAAAATAAGGATCTCCCACGCTTGGATTTACATCAACTCACTTTTGGAAGTTTGCAGTCATACCTTGGTTTGCTGGAGCACCTTTCCCACACAGGCAAAGCCCAGCCACTGCAGACAGTGCGAAATCACAACAGCTGCTTTACAGCCCTTAGATATTTCCTCTGGGAGCATCTTTTCTACTGACCAAGTTGTAAAGGCATACAGCGAATTTGCAGCTTTTCAACTCCTTTTGCACTGACATAAGTGATATGATGTTAGAGCAGAGCTACATCTGGATTGACAACATAAGTAACCATGAAACACATGCACAGTTTTTAAATTTCAGGAGTGCATTATGATGAGAGTCAACTTGTGATGAAATTGATCTTTGCCTGAATAAGAAAGTAACACAGTAAGTGGAGTATATGAACTTCTAATTGACTGGGCAAGCACGCATATGAGAGAGTAAAGGCCACATTTAGGCTCAACTGTGACATTATTTACATTTCCAGAAAAATGTCTGTCCAAAGTTTTTTTCCACTGTACCATAGTACAGGAATTACATCATTATGCCATTAGCATTTAAATGGAAATAAATAAAATGTGCAAGGTTTTATTTGAATTTTTTTCAGTTCCATAAGTTTTCTTTAGTGTAAGTTATTCTCTCGATAAGTACATTTTACTCCAAAAATATAAATATAAAAAAAAGAAAAATTATGCACTGTGGAACAGAAGTACTGACTTGATACTCAGTTTCAGAGTCCCACGTGCCCTATCATTAGTGGCAGACTGATTGTTTTCTACATTTCAGCAAAACACACTGGACTAATTATAATTTCACCAACACTGGAGTTGAAGAACACAGATTAATGATCAGCAATTAAAACATCAACACCATCACAAACAATAATGCTTCATACTGTTAATTTCTGTTGCCTGAAGTCATGCTATTTCTCTTTGGGCACGAAATACATAATGCAGTCATTACCTCCAACATGAATAAAATGCTATGGCATTACAAGCTGAGATTCATACACTGCAGCTAATTTACAGCACCTAGGCAGGAATGTGCACTTGGTGGATTGTGCATATGTAATAAGCAGCTAAATCAGTGTTAAGATCTGAAATACCAGAAGTCAGTCAGATTGCTCTATCCAAACATATGCAGCACCAAGCCCGGATTTTAAACAACCATAAGCTCGATGTAAACAAAGTACGTCAGACTCGAGTCTTTACCTTCAGAAGTTTTTCTGGCAGAAATGCCAGATGCTGTCAGATCCAACCGACAGAGGTACAGCCCAGACTTTGGTGCTACATTTTCTCAGAAACCTAACATCCCTGTAACCCTTTCTGTCTGGTGCGGCATCCTATTTAACCAGGTCTCTAGCGCAAAGCTCATCTGATGTCGTTTCTCATCTGTGCACCAGGAAATCCGTGGCTGCAGCTGCAAGTCCCTGCAGCAGGTAACTGCGGTTTGCCCCTGCCCTTGGAGCACTTGCCTGCAGAGCCGGGAGGCTGTCACCCCGGTGGCAGCACAGCTAGGGCAGGACTTGGAGCAGCCCTCGTGTCAGCACACCTGCAAGGGCATCCCATTAGCTGTGGTACAAGGGATGTGGTGAACCCGCTTGCTGTAACGCTGCTTCTGTTCTGCTCAGTGTTCTCTGTTATCTTTTTCACCTACTGAAATTTATGTTGGGAGATGCATTCAGTAAACTGAAAAATAAACAAATGTACTGTCTCTGCGTTCAATGTCAGCACCTTTATGTGATCTGAAACACTAAAAAAGCAAGCTAGGGGACAGCTTTGTTATGAAAGAATGGTGAGCAGAGGCAGAAACACAGAGGGAATGAAAGCAAACACATGAATCTCATTAGTCATTTTCAGAATGGAAATATTCTATTCACTCAGATGCAGACCTAGCATGGAAATTGAAATGGATAACAAACCCAGCAAAGACATCCATTAATTAATCTTTGCTACATTTAAAATTTTCCCTATATGATTCAACAGGACAAAGCAAGATGTCAGCAGCTGATGTGTTCTTTACTAATTATTTATCAAGGAACAGCTAATTGGTCTCTTACCAAGGGTAGAGACTCCTGATGACTACAGAAGTGCTAGGCTCATATGGAGTAAAACAGTCCATCAAGAGGAAATAAACACTAGTTATGTTCAAAACTGGAACAGGTGCAGAACTGTGAGTGGACATACAGATAAAGGATTCACCCATCAGCTCAGAGGGATGGTCTGCCTGGTATAGCAAATATCAGATCATCAGGGGTGTCATGGAAGTGAAAGGGAAAGTCAGGTGCTTCATCTATCTGCAAAAACTTTCTGATTAATTTCTAACTTTAGACGTTTCTTGTTCCTTTCTAAGCAGCTGGAATTAAAGCTGTTCATGAGCTGCCACTCATGAACAAAGATTCTGCCACCCTGACTTTCTGCATCAATATCTCACAAGTGTCATTAAAACCAGCTGGTATATTTATGAACAGAAATGTTACATTGTGGAAAGCTTGGCAGAATTTTTCCCTACTACATTAGCAGCCCTGGAGGCATTGTCACAGAGCTGCCAGGAAAAGGCTTGGTTTCACTTCCCATCTCAAATTCCCAGGAGCAGCAGGGATTACAGCAAGAAAGGTCTTTAGTGGTTGAAAGAGACTTTCCTTATGCCACTTAATGGGATGCCCTCTGGCCAAATGAACATACTCTGTGGGTTCTGAATTCAGCCAGGTTGAAATTCACGGCATTTCTTGCTATGATACAGAGAAGTAAGGATGCCTCCACCTGACACCTAACACATGGCATATGGGCAGCTATTACAAGTGATAAACAGAATGTCTGTTACCATTTCTCAAACATAAGCATGGATGGCTGAAGGCCCAATCTAAGAAAATTCCCCTTTTAGATCCAAACAACAGGTGGAACAGAATTAGCATCATTTTCTTACGATGCTTTATGGGCATTGTCAGATGCTCCGAGAATGGGGCTGATCTGCTCAGCTGCTCTGCTTGCAGACACAGGAGCTGGGATGTGGACTTTAAATGCATTTAAAAACAACGAGCTACGATTCACAAGCAGCTTTGCCAGTTGGAGGACAGCCAAAGACACAGCCAAAGAGCTGTGCATGGCATTCACATACCAACTCAGGGAAACAGTTTACTCTCTGTCGCAAAGCTTTTTCATTACCTTGTTCATTAACCTTTCCTTGAGCATTAAAATACTCATTACCTTCTCTCATGCAGTATGTTCATGCAGCATTATCTTTCATCATTCATGTTCCCAGCATGGTGGTGTCCAGTTAAGATAATCTTCAAAATGGCAAACAAAGTGAGCCATTCTGGAGCTTAGTGCTGTCGTGACAGCTTCAGACAACTTTGCTTCAAACACTTATGTGTGAAGAGTCAGCCTCATATCAACCTTATATCCACCACCAGAGAAATTTTACATGACAGTAGATGTTCTTAAACATATTTTCTTCATTTTGCTTGTTTCTCTTTACACAAACTTTTATAGGACTTAAACTCTATCCAAGGATCCTGGTAGAGGTGCTAAAATCACAGACATTACAGTGCTGATGATTCATCACCTCATTGTGCTGGCCTGCCCTGCCATAACCAACACTTTCTCCCTGAACATAACTGTAAGAGACAAACCAAGAATCCAAAGAAGAATCCAAACCCTGCAGAAAAGCCCAGACTGTTCTGCAGTGCAAGACTTACTAAAAACACTTCTTCCTGGCAGCCCTACAAGCAGTATCTGGTGATACTGGTCAGAAGAGCACAGGCAAGCTCTGTCCATCAGGCCAGCAGTGTTTTTCTTCTAAATATTATTTTCTGCTATATGTAATTGGAAGAAATATCATTGTAAGAAGAAACTACTTCAGAGGCACTCTCTCAGGAGGCCTGTGTTAGAAAGGGGTAGAAGTACCTGTACAGCTTGACCTGATATCAGTGGCATCAGCAAAAGCTCAGTTCCAGACCTGGATATAATGGAGTCAAACAAGCCACTGATGACAGCACACACCTCCCTCACCAGGCACTGACTTCATTTTTATTTCTTTTGTCTTACGACAAAGCTACACTCCAGCTCAACAAACCCACAAAATGAAATCACTTTCCATTGCATTATTCATTTTGGATGTAAACTTACTGTGGCAGATATCACCAACGGATTTCAGAAATAGAGAGAGGTGTTCTTACATGGCTTTCAGCAGCAAATAATTAGGTATTTGCTCTCAGAATAATACCGTGAATCTTTTGAGAAATTTGTAAGCAAAAGGAGGTTTTATACAGGAGGTTTTAACAGTTTCACAGTTAGTAAATCAAACACATCTTATCAAAATGTGACCTATTCAAACTGCAAGTGATGTAGTGAAGAAAGATCATCCCTCAGCTGAGTACATGTTAAGTTCAGCAAAACTGTCAAAGCCCTTTAAGGCAAACAGCCCATTACAGACCATGAGCGTTGTAAACTATTACCACTGCCAAGGTAATGGGGGATAATTTCTCCAGAATGAAAAGCTGACATATTGTCATTTGACTTTTCCTCAGAACATTACAGATAGATCATCTGTGCAGATAACACGCTTAGCAGCAGGAAGGTTTTCTCCCTTCTCAGAAGAGCTACCAGAACAGAGGGGAAAGGCAAGTCTGTACAGGCAACAGCAGCTACAGCAGCCAGAAAAAAATCCAGCAACAAAATCTCTTAAGAATTCCATAATTGTACACTGTTCTGTGGCACAGAGCTTGGAAGAATCAACTGGAAGGCAGGTGGAAATCAGGACTCTGATTTCTCTGTCAAGGGTAGAGAAATATTACAGCATTGACTCCCAGCAGCAGAACCCACAATCCACAAGTTTACATGATTAAGCTGCGACCATTTAACCCACCGGGCGTTTGATCGATATCTCTGTCACACAAGAAAGGACACAAATTGCTTTGGGAAATGCTAATGGACATCCCAAGGTGTAAGTGCCTTCCAAAAGCATCTTCCTGGGTTTGTACACTAGAGGGATCTAAAGCAGGAGCTGTGCTGCAGTTGCATGGGAGAGCACTCACAGGAGATATGTTCTGCATTCTTACCTCTATCTTTTAATTACTATATAGCCAACCATGAGGCAAAAAGGGTTTTCCAAAGATATATGACTGTTAAGAAGCCAATACAAAAGCCTAAGGTTCTTTAATAAAAAGGGCAGCAGATTATCCCCTGTACCTATCAGGACAGGTCTTTTGGTACTCTTAACAGTGCAGAGTGTCAATGACACCTTTAGGATAATTACTGGTTTACCCTGAGCTCCTAAATACATAATTGCTTTGTAACAGATGCAAATAGATTATAAAAACCAAACAGTATCCCATAGGAAACAAATAAAACACGAGCACCTAATGGAAAACAAATATTCCTTTAGACCTTCAAATAACAGTTGTGATACAAAACACTGCAAGAAATCAACTAATCTGGCACTTTCTACTCCCAGCAACTATATTATACATTATCACACCTTATTGAGCTCTCACTGATTTGATATCACAGCAGCCCTGATGAAAAATGGTAAGAGAACACAGAGAGTTCACTGTGTTCAGGAGGCTGAAAACAGATGTTTTGTCGCTCTGGAGTTTTAAAATAAATAGAAGTTTAAAAGAACATACAGTACAAATTTGGTTTAGATCACCGACCGAGTACAAGGTCACAGGCCACTGCTTTCAACCTGAAACGCAGAGATCTGTACTATGAGCATGAATAACAGCTATGGAAAAGCAGGGACATTTTTTTAGTAACTTTTATTGTAAGCATTATACCTGCCCCTCATACGCCGATCAGCAAAAACTGAAATCACATTTAGCTACTGGAACTTGAGCTCATATCATAAAGATTCATAGGTCTGGCTGTAAAATTAAGCCTCACTCATACTTTAACCAATTTGGAATAAAACCCCACTCCCTGGACAGTGACTTGATTGAAAAAGTATGGCCCGGCCAAAGTAAAAAGAAGGAAATATCAAAACAATGCTGAACTGATTTCTAACATTTCTAAATAGAAATTTGATTTTTAAATGTATTATTTGTTCCAAAGAAAACATCTCATATTTGTATTTCTTTACAGATTTGACCTTCACAAAAGAAGTTGAATTTCTTTTTATTTAAATAAAAAATTCCCCCAAAACCCCTCCATAATATCTGTCTCAGCCATGTGTTTCACATCTGCTTTTCAGTATTGCCAAATAACAAAGAACCTCACAATTCACACTGTTCATTTCCTTCCTAATGATTTTATCTAAATGCCATATTGCTCCTAAAATACTGTTAGCCACAAAAATGCCAAAGGTTTCTGCATCAAGGTGCAGTTCCATTAAGCCTCACTTTGAACTGACTGGGATATCCTCTGGCTGAATTTTACACAAATCAGGCTGGCTTTGAGATTCAGATTCAACACTTATGAAAATGACTTTGTTTAAAAATACACTCTTCAAGGATTTTTCTGCCCAAGGGAGCCCCTTTAACCTTCAAGCTGTACTTACCGTAGGAATTCACGTGAGCCTTGAGTATTCCCAGCTCCCTCTTTTCACAGCAGTGTTGTTCATGTTCGCTGATATCTGTACTCCATATCCTGGAGTTTTCCCCAGCTGAACGCTGCCTCTGGAGGGTGCTGATTCATCCATTTCCTGATCACCCACATGTTCTCCTTGGATTTCCAGGAGAGACAGCAAACACTGCAAAAGGAAAAAAGTAAAAGAAAGGGTTTGAAATTTTAAATACATTTGAATTTTGTTAAATTTACTTCTTTCGTTTGTGTTTTCCTCAAATGAGTATTCATTTCATTGAGTTTCATCAGCACAAAAGAACACAGAAAGTGAATTTTTAATTTCCTTCTTTCAGGTATTCATACCAGCCACTAGACAGGTTAGACATCCACGGATAATGAGGAGAAGTACAAGTTTATTACAGGAGAACCGAATAAAAAGCATGCATCCTCATGCTTCAAAGCATTACAAAAATAAATCTAGAACTGAGACCCCTTTGCTCTATAAATAGCATTTGATGGAGATTAAAGAGAAACTTTTCCTTCCCACATTAGTTCCATAATTGCCTGATGGTACTACATTTTGAAGCAATTTTATCAGAGAGACAATAGACACATACATACTTTGCTAAAGAGAAAACTAATTTGCATCACTCATTCCATGGTAACTGTGCATGTTTTCAGCTCATAAACAGGTGAGGGTGCTTATCTCTCAGTCAAAAAAATGCAATTTATCTTGTTGGGTATGTCAGGGTATGAACATGCACAAGAATGTTTCCCATGCACAAACAAACTGACAATCTTCTTAGAGGGCCTTGCCCACGATAAAACGCCCTCCTGTCCTGCACAAACCAGCAGTTCAAACTTGTGGCAATACGTAAACTCCCCATAAACACCCACTTCAGAGCAGTAAGGGAGTGCCTGCACTCAGCTCAAAGCACACACACACTTCTTACAGAAAAAAGCTTTTATCGAAGGAAGTTGCAGGCCTTAGAATATATTACACTAAGGAAAAGTTGCAATTCCTCAAGTAATTTATTCATTGTCATTTATCAGCAGTAACCATTAATAGATGTCTGGAAACTTGCAAATGGCTCCATTTCAACACACTTTTCAGGCAACTGTTTAGAATACCATGGCATTTCAGCAAAATGTTAAGAGGTGACATCTTGGGATGTTATTTGATATTTCATATGGATGGATAAACTCCCTTCCCCCTGCCCATCAGCTGGCAGCTCCAGTCTAAAGAATCAGTCTGGAAGTTCAGAGTTATGAGTCCAGAATGAAAAACTGAGTATGCAGAAGCAGTTCCCAGTGGAGGCAGGGGGGATGCTACAAACTTTACGTGCTCCTTTTGCCACTGCCAGCTATGGGAAGTCATCAATTTACATGACATTTTATCTTTCAGGCATGTACTCACTTCTAATGTAAATGATACAGGAAAAAAAAGTATTGATTGATCATAAACACCTCCAAGAATAGTTTTTGTGAATAATGAACTTTCTTCCAGATAATTCCATTTAGTGCCTTTGAAATAGTAAATGCTGCAATAAATGTTTTAATACAAGTAATTGCAAATAAATGACAAATATTTTATGTCTTTTCTTAAGGAGTAATTCACATAGCCATCCCAGACAAGTGTTGCTACTCAGAAAAAAATACCCACACCATAAGCAAGACGGCACTGGGTGACAGACATTCCTGAATCATACCACACTTTCCCAGGAGATCTGGAAATTGTCATCACAGCCACTTGCTATTAAAGCTCAAAGAATTTAATAATGAAAGCTGAAGCATTTTCACTGTTGGTGTCATCATGACATTAAATTATATAATGGACTGCCCCAAAGCGACAAACTTTAAATTGTGAAAAAGTTTATGATGCATATGTGCTCTCCGTCCTCTGTTAACACCTTTTACCAGTTCCAGCTTCTTCCACATACAGTAAATGTCACCAAATACCTTCAGCCTTTTAGAAAACCACACTATAAAGCTGAAAAAATTCTAACAGACAAAGCTAACTTTTCAGTCTTTATCTTCCATTTAAAATTGTGTCAGGGTACCTTTGGATAATAGGAAAACCCACTATGAAGACAGGACAAAGCAGAACTTCCCATGGTGTAATAACTAATAAAGCAGAGAAACAAGCTTTTAGTAATAATTCTGGAGGACAAAATACTTATTTAGGTACATAGGGAGTACAGAATAGACAAAGTTTGTGCATTGTCTTCAATATATAAACCAGCCAAAAAGCTCAACCTGTGGGGAGGTCAGTCAGCCCCCACACGCTGCCATCCCTCCATGTCTCAGTTCAACACTGCCAATCAGTGCCAGGCGATCTGGGCTGCGTTAGGTGGCTCTGCACGAACTGCAGACCAGAACTATCCCCAAACTCAGTCACTGCCAGCCCTGCGTGAGCACAAGGCTGTGTCTAGGAACAGATGCCCACATTCCCCATTGCCAAATCTTCAATCTGGACTTTTTACGTGAAGGATTTTTCAGTCCTTCTTGTGCCTCCAAATTCTTTGTCAGTCTTTCTTGTTATTCCAAGTCCAGGGAAAGACAAACAAGGTTATACAGAAAAAACCATCAAAACTTTATAACTGGAAGCTAGAAACTTATTGCATTTAATATCTTTCCATAAAAGTGTTTCAGATATTTCACACAGGTAGAGGAGCAGTGAATGTTTTGCACAGCCACACGTGGAACAGCACATGCCACACCAGCTTGCTATACTCGCTTGTGTTTATCACAGAAGAAACAAACATGCCAATTTAAACATGTATACATACATATTTTCAATGCAAGTGTATCCAGGAGTGATTTCAAGTGTTCCCATCATGAAAACAGCAATTCTGAACCAAGGTGCTTTAAACAAATCTAAAATTCAGATCAAAAAATCTTCTCCAATATAACCTTTAACATTCTCTTAAATAACTGATAAATAATGGCAGTCATTTGGCTTTTAATGAAAAACAGACAATAGGAAAAACTCTATATTGAAAGAGACTGGGGGAAAAAACAGATCTTGGTTGTATATCACAGTGTTCCACATCAATTTTGCTGGCTTGTAAATGTAAACACTTTTGCAGAAAGCTTGGCAATCTAACAATCAAGTTGAGCTCCTCCCACATAATGATAATTTTTACTCAAAAGGATTCTGATAAAAAAGTTTCCTCTGCTGGGTTTCAAATGGAACTGAGAGTCAGACTTCACTGCAGATGTGAAGTGTTCTCCTGTCACTGCTTGCTTACTGAAAGATGAAGAGAATAACAAGCTGTAAGGAACAGGTACTAAAAGTGAAAGAATTAAGAAATAAACACCTGCAGAGAAAGACAGAAAAAACTTTCCCTGGCAGAATACAATTCAATTAAGGTTGATGCAGTGCCTGTAGCAAAGACCCTGCTCTCAGTCACTTGCACCACTGGGGAAGCTAGGATCATCTGGGTAGTGTGTCTCCCTTGGCCTGAATTTCCTGGAAAATTTCAGTCAAAATACTGCAGCCATTCCTGGGAAAAAGGCAACAGGAAACAGCATTTGCTTAGAATGTTAAAAGATTCTGAAGCCCTTTCTTTAAAAAGTCCCATGCTTTAGAATAAGGACTCACAAGTTGGCAGAGACCTTGTGCCCTTTGCACCCTCAATGAAAAGCCGCTCAGAAATGTCCAGCTCCAAGCCTCGTGGTTTGTGCACAGCCAGCACTTCCTGAACTTCAGCTGCTCGGCTTCCCAACCTTTCTGTCTGTGCTGGCCCTGCTCCAGGGGCCTGAGGAGGCCTTCCTCTGCAGTCACAGCTCAGTGCCAAATCGGAGTCGGGCAAGAGGTCCTTGCTGCCATTGCAATATTCTCCTTACTATGCCCAAGCAACACACAAGAGGCAGCTCTCAAACTCAGATATCCAGGGAGAGCAAATCCTTCAGGGAACAGACCAGGAAGAGGAGCTTGAGGAATGGAAAAGAAACTGTGTAAGCATAAGGAAAAGACAGATTGAGGCCCAGAAAACTTGGGCCAGAAGAAAGAAGGTGGAGACCAAACAGAGAGCAAGTAGACTGCTGGGGAGAGAGAGACTGGAGTAAAATCCAGGAGAAGGAAGAAAAAGTGCTGTTGAAGAACAGCTCCCAGCTAGGAGATACCTGGGAATTGCTGGAGGAGTAAGGGGCACAGAAGCTGTGTCTCTTACAGTACCCCCCATCCAAACATCCTGCAACTTAATATCATCATATAATGCCAAAGCTTTTGTTCTAGGGTGGTTTTTTCCTTCCTTTCTCTAATTTCCTATTACATTAATTATTTACATAATTTTACTACTTCCCTCTGAGG
The DNA here is from genome assembly GCA_013400235.1 of Oriolus oriolus. NCBI lineage: Eukaryota > Metazoa > Chordata > Aves > Passeriformes > Corvidae > Oriolus > Oriolus oriolus. Next base: position 292,003 of record VXBT01004356.1, on the reverse strand, counting down.
CAAATAGAACAAAAATTCTAGTGCAAAATTAGCTGCAGAACCCTCATCTACCAATTCCCAGAGCAAGAACATCTCTAAGTCCAGGAATGGCTCACGTGTCAAATGTTCTCAGCTTCATCAAAGGGGTTTCCTTTAAGATTATTAGAATAAAATATTCCTATAAGGAAATGTTCTTCGAACTATAAAAAAAAAGTGCAAACCTTCCTCAAATATTTTTCATTCCATCCATTGCTTCTGGCAGTCATCAGAAGAGCTGACAGCTGCATTTCAATTTTCAGATTTCAATATTGCATTTGATAGATTATATTTGTTGTATATACCTGGATTATTTCTGAGCCTTATTCTTCTAAAAGTCCCTGCTCAGTTGGATTTAGTTTTCACTGTCAGTGGCCCGAACAAGATGATCACTTAATGTGAAAAGAGCCATGAAGCAGCAAGAGAGAATGACATGTAACACTGTCAGATTCTGCAAGATTGTTCTGTATTACTTAAGTTCCTGTGACTGAATCACAGTCTGTAAAACTTAATTTTGGAACTCGGTACTAAGTTTCGAAAGACAGTTGGTAATTGAAAAGTTCATTTCTAATGAAAGTATGAGGTGATGAAAGGTTGGACTAGCAGACTAGATCACTTGAGTCTTTATTAATAATATGAGTTCATTTTAATTCAGTGAAGCACATAATTGGCATCAAGCTTTTCAAGATCAGCACTCTTTCCTGTGACTTGAATCTGTAATATTTTAAGACATTTTTAATGTTATGGTAGATGTTTTTTATTATTTGCATTTTTAAATTAGGTTACTGTTAGATAGTTCAGACTAATTATAGGCTTGTTGATTTTACTGAACCCAATGATATCCAGTGGCTAGTGACAAATCTTTATAAGCCTAAACCTGAATTCCTTGCAGTGACTCTGCAGTCATCTTGCACTGCAGGGCAGAGACGAACAGGTCCCCCTGAGATTACTCCACCTTGAACAACCAGAAAAGGGCAATGGGGTCAATTACTGTTTCAGTTTACCCCACAGCTGCTGCATATAAATCAGTTTACCAGAAGTTCTTAAAGTGCTTTAAGAACATTTATTTCAATGCCATTATCTTTGCAATTCTAGGCATTCTCAATGCAGGACAATGAAATCCAGAAATAAAAATACACAGAATGCAATGGAAATGCTCTTGGCCATTTAGACTGAGACCACCACTCTGAAAAGTACAGAAAATGAGTTCTATTATGTCAAATAAGAGACAGAGTAGTACAGTGTATAGAAACATAGTAACAACTGGAAAGAAAGCCAATAATCCCTTTGAAGGAAGATTGGTTTAAATATGGTGAGGAAATTTGTTCCCATGTTAAATACCTCAGCAAGATAAGATGTCCACCACCCTTGGTAAGATATCGGGCCTCTTCACCATCACTAGCCTCGTTATTATTTCTCTTATATTTATGTCATTTGTTGTGGTGCGCCCTGATGCCCGCCCTGGTGCCCTGGACTCAGACAAACCAAGGTTCCAGTGGTTTGACTCTGCAAAGACCCAGGATCCATGAAGCGGCTGCCCGCCCCAACATGGCTGCCCTGAGGCAGCTTGGCGGGAAAAGTCGTTGGTTGTGGCGGGAAAGACGTGACAGCCTGCACGTCAGCAATGGCCGCCGCACTCCGCTCCTCCCGGTTACCTCATTGCTTCTGGGNTGCTCTGTCGGTTTCCCCGCCTCTGTACCTCCCCTCGAATGCTCAGTTATTCCTCGTTTGACGCATGTTCCACCACCGCTGCCTCTGTATAAAAACTACTGCCCGACGGTGTTCAGGGCTCTTCTCAGCTCCTCGCTGCCTTCTCCCTACCCTCAATAAACCTGTTCCCGCTCCCCTGAGAAGAGTCCCTCGCCTTTCTCCCGTCTCCTCTGCGCCTTTGGCATCGGTGGTCGAGGTGAGCCTCGCCCAGGATCTCTCCCGACCTCCCGCTCTCCCTCAGCCTCTGACCTCCTCCGCTGTGGTGCGGCAGAGTTGCTCGGTGCTCTGTCCGCGTGAGCTATCCCACCAGGCCAGCACCGCAGCAGTCATTTACATACCGAGACCTGTAATCAAGGTTATACTCAAGACTAAATAAGCAATTAGCAGTCAGACACTAATATCAAGCTGACATTTCAGAGGGATTTTAAGATCCTCTGGACCCAAAGTTCAGCCTGTATATCCATTAACTCTGTGCATTATTTTTTAAATAGCACAATCTTTCCTGCCTAATTTGGTGGTACAAAACCACAATTTTAAAAGACTAAATATGCCTTGCAGAAGACTGTCCCCATCTTTTGACAGGAGCTCCACATCTCAGGTTCCCTAGAACACTTTTCAAAGGACCCTTTCTAATAAAAGCAGATTGGGCGCTGTCTTGAAGGTGCTAGCCAGGGATGCACTCCCACCCTGGCTGTGTGATGGCAGCAATGCACAATTACTCCTTCTCCACTTTAATTCAAACTGCAAAGTATCCAAAAATGGTTTTGGGAGAACAAGAGAGATGGTGAAACAGGAGAGAAACCTCTACGTTTTCTCTCTGGAAACACTACCACCTTCCACATGGGTCCATGAGGATAGGGAAGCTCCAGCAGCAGGAGGGAATAGGTTTTTCTTTTGCTGATAGAAAAAGATGTTTTGACAAACAAAAGCAGCATTACATTATTCTGCTGTGGTAGTTCTACAGTAACATGCCAATAACATGTCAGAAACACAACTTATAGATATTTTAATCACAATATTATATTGCAGATTTGCCTTAGAACATACAAAAAAAAAAAAAAAAAAGCCAGAGCACAAACACTTTAATGTTATGGAATTGTAGGGGAATTGTACACACATTTCTGAGGTCACATGACATCAGTCGTTCAGGCAGTCGCATTATGAAATAATAATTCCTAGTGTGATTAGTCTAGCCTATAACTAAGGGACACAAAAGAGTCCATCATATATTTCCTGGCTCCTTCCTTTCCCTGTGTGATCAAAGGCTGCAGCCAAAACCTGAGAGTCGGGTGTGGACACAAAAATGAGAATGGTGCCTTAGAGCAGCTGACAGCCATCAGATCACTACCATGTGCCCACAATATTTCTGCCGTGGCACTGGGATTTTTGATGGAGATAATATCTTATACCTTTTCAACATGGCATGGGATTTAGCCACAGGTTTTATGCTGCTAAATCTTGTTCACGCAATGCCTGGAAGATTTGAATGGGAATGATTAATTATTATCTTTTAGCACTTCCTTTTGCATAAAGAATTTAGAGTTTGGGAGCGGTCCTTCAGGAAATTACCCCTTAACACTTGTCCCTCAGTACTTTATAATAAAAAGTTCATTGCAATAATTTTTCACAGATGGAAGTTTCTTGATTTTTTTCTTTTATTCTCCCTTTCTGGACATTCTTTGTCCAACCATTTTGACTTATGTTTTTTCCTCATGGGTTGAAGAAATCATCATCTCTACCAAATTCTTTAGTACTGATTGTAATTAACAATCACAGCCTGAGCTAAATTATTTACTTGCTGGGCATCTGGCATTTCCCCTGCAATCAGTGACTGAAGGTAACATTGACACCCTGGAACAATCTAGAAAAATCTGAGATATCACTCAGTTTTTCACTTTTTTATGGATGTTCAGAAATTACATTTTTAATCTGGTAGACACTAGGCTGTTCTTGGTAAACGAATAGAAACACTCATTTTCCTATGTCTTCCCCAACAAGGTCATAAGCAATTTCGGATTAGATCTAAGACTCTTCCCTTTTGTATTTCACTGTAATGGTGGAGTCTTCCCACAAAAAAGAAGGGAGGTGGTGTGTGTTTGCGTAAGTGTCCACTGAAATTGTGTCCTGATTCAGGCCTCTTAATAATACAAAATATCAATGATCTTTGCTGTGCTTCAACAAAGCTGCAAGGATAAGACAAAAGCCAGTAACAGCTGCAGCTTCCTTATGCGGTAGCTGCTGATCAGGAAAACTTTAGATACTGCCTCTCATGCAGTGGGGAACATTTCCCCTAAACATGTGATTCTTAGCTGAGTTCATTCAATAAATCTGTGTCCTCAGTTCTTGACACCCACACATTCTGCTTTCTCCCTTTTCCTCTGAACTGCCTTCACTCCGTCAGCACAGACTGAATGACTGATTAATTGCAATAATTTTAGCATTGCCTTTGTTGCTCTCATTAGAGATGTCATTCATTTGTGTGAGAAAGCAGAGAAGCAGCGCTTGGTTCGCCTTCTGTCCTTGTACAGGGCCTAAAAAGGAGGAAGCTCTTGGTGTCTTCAGGGTAATTATGCTGGTATTTGTTACTGTGGGTAACTCTGAGTGCCTTGAGGTGGAAGCATCTTGTTACCACAGCATGACCACCAAGAGCAACATTCAAAATGCATGTCTTGCAGCTAAAAAACAAGCAGAGAATTTCCAGAAAGAACAGTTGGCAATTTTATGATAACTGGGAAATCGAACATGTTTATGCTCCGATGGCAAAATATCTTATTTCCTGCCTATAAACAAGGCCCGGCCTTGTGGTGTCAGCGTGCAGAAATGACAGGGTTAGAAAAGGCTTTGCAATACCTTTGTTATCACCCTGTCTCCCTGTATCCTGCCCCTTGTCCCTGGCTCTGCTACATTAGCCTGTGGTCACGAATGAACAATTAGAAAGATAAAATGTTTTCATTAGCAGCTTTGATTTTGCATTTTATATGACTTCAGTGAGGGCAGATTTGTTTTAATTATATCTCACATTTTAGTAACACACATTCTCATCAGGCACTTTTGTCACCCGTGACCAGGGTGTGTGATCTCCATGAGCACGTCTGCTCTGTACTCAGACTGATGAACTCAACAGAAAACCTCACACTGAGCAGGAAGACCAAAGATTTTTTAATCCTACCACAACTCAACCACAAAGAAGCTGGCTGATTTTATCCCCCTGTAGCACCCAGTTCTGTCCAGATCCGGGGTCGAAAGCTGAGACATTCAGATTTGCAATCTTGTCATCTGACACTGTGAAGTACTGACAGATGCCCCAGAAGACACTCAGTGTCATGGCCCTCAAAACTTCCCTACCCTCTGCATTACCACTCTGCTTGCCAGTCAGGAATTCAGAAATTATGCTTTGCTTCCTTTGCATCTAATTTACATCTCAGACAGGACTGGCATTCTAACACAAAAATGAACAGTCAAGGAAAAAAAGAAAAAAAGAATGGCTGCAACACCAATAAAGTACACAGAATTATTAAGACAGCTGTTTTTAAGTACACAAAAATTCTTGTAAGGCTTTGATGAAACCCCCTCACAAACTACCACCTCTAAAAAGAACTTTCTGACCCTACTGCTGATTGTAGGAAGGAAGATTGAAAACCACCAGGAAACAATTCTGCAGTGTGAAATTCAGTGTGTAATGAGGGGTGCAGGTTCCCTCACCCTGGGCATGCTTTGGTCAAGCTCATCAGGCAGCGCTGCCACGGCTCAAGTACCACCATGATTTCAGCAGCAAGGAACAATCCTGTTCACAGAAGCAACAGCAAACTGAAACATGCTTTGAAAACATAGAAAACTGAATCATGCTGCCATTTAATGTCTTTTATATCTTATGAGGATAGGGTGGAAATCTCTTACATTCTTTTCTATCTGCACTTCTTGGAGCCCTTGAAAGACCCACGCAGCTGCAGTTTTGCTCTTCTCCATCAAGCTCTTGCCAGGCACACACTGGAGCAGCACACCAAGCGCAGCACATCACACCCGGGCACCCCATGCCTTCTATTTACCTTCCCCAGTGCTGTTTGAGACCAGAACAAGTACCGGTTCTGGAAACTGCCAGGGGAGGATTCCACAATGTCTTTAGAAAAAATAAGATTATTTGAGCCTGCCTATAAATATTTGAAGACTGGAATTATATCAGGAAAAGATACACAGGTAGATCCCAGCATCAGAAGGGCAAGCATGTAAACGTTTTGAATGCAGCAGATGAGATGTTAGATCACAAACCTAACGTTCAGTGAGTCAAATTCTCATTTGGTGACAACTGACTTCCAAGGCTGAACAGAATTATGTCACTCAAGGATGATGTTCCTTTCCAACTGCACTGGCTTTGTAAAATTTGGGGCCTGATCCATTAATATTCAAGGCACTTTGCAAAGGCCATCTTCTCTGTGAGCTTTTGTGGCAGAGATAGACTGATACATCCCAGTGGGTTTGTGATTCACAGTTGTAAGGTGGATTTGTTTTGGCATTAGCATAGTCAATGATTAAATGAATTGCATTTATTAAATAAATTCTCTATCGAGTCCTACATTGTAAATAATGTGAGGTGGCTAGAAGCTGAAAAAGTGTCAGAAAACAATCAAAACTTATGTCAAATATTAAGAAAGCTACACAGAATGCACATTCCTTCTCTCTCTGACATGGGTGATTCTATTCTTTTTCTATCCTTTCTGTCTTCTCCTTCATTCAAGTTCTAACTTATTTCATTCTGCTGCAATATTTAAAGCCATGCAATATACAACACATCATTTTATTATAGTCACTTGTTCACAAGATACAACCTAAAGAAGAAGAATTTTCCTTCACTAGAATGCCTTTAAAGTCAGATTGTGTCATGCATTCATGAGTTAAGGAAGGCATTTAAAAGACTTTATAATTTTAGAGTAATGTTACAAGGCAGCAAAGTCTGTTAACAGTGTTAATGAATTCCCATCTCAGCAAGAAAGGAGCTAACTACTCCTTCATTTCAAGTTATGATTATCTTGGGCTTCAGGCAACCACTCTGGTCACGGAAACAAATACCTATTTGCAAAAGCATTTAGAATAAGACTGCATTTAACTGTGTATCACTTTGATTCTTGATCAATTTAACTTCAGGAAAGAAAAAGAGCAAGGGCAGATTCTGTGGATTTAGTTTCATCTTTTAATTTGGATAAAATAAACAAATTAAAAGCTATTGGCCATAATGGCAGATAAAAGCAGTGCAAGCAATTGCCATATCATGAGTGTGTATCTACTAAAGGACAGCCCGATACTGATTCAGCAACATCCATCCTCCAGACTTCTCCAAAAATCAAGATAATGTCTCCTGTTCCCCTGCCAGGGCCAGTCACAAAGGTTCCTGCTGCCTGCTCTGACTGCAGTGAAGGTCCCCGTCCGCTGACCAGGCTTTGGTGACCAAATGGGGCAGCTCAGGCTGTGGGATACGAGCCAGCCCTGGGTCACTCCCAGCTGAAGGTGCCCCGGTCTCAAGGGCTGCCCATGTCACCAAGCAGGAAGGTTTGGTTCTTTCAATGGAGCATCAAGTAGCCACACCTGAATTTAAAATGCTTCAAAATACATAAAATACAGCCCTAGATTCTTACGTGGTTATCAGTCTGAAGGAAACTGAAGATTTATAGAATTTAAAATACATGATAACACAGTAAAACTCACAGTTTGAGACCTATAGGTCACCATTAAGGTGAGTTAAGAAGACCTTTGACATTCTGTAAACAGTTTGTAGGTTTTTCTCAGCCTGGGCACCCCTCAAAATAAATAGAAATCTAGTTAAAAGTCAATGGAGTTTAGTAATTCATTTCATCCTAAAGTAAACATTTAAGAGCAGCTCAGATGGAACATTCCTTCAGTACATCTATAAACACAGAAACTGGTCAGAGTTGTAGGATTTACCTGGAATGTGAAGATTTGTGTTAAAGATTTTTAAACAAGGCAGAAATAACATGGTTTGGTCCCAGTGATGCCTTTAAGTTCTAGGTTTTATATTTTCCAAATTCTGTATTCTTTGCATTCCCAGTGTGTGACTCTGAGCTGCCCTGCAGCCTGTCAGCTGCTGCTCTCTCATGCTCACACAGACATAACAAAGCCTCTCCAGGCCTGCTCTCCAAGGACACCCAGCCCGTCCCAGGCCCAAAATGTGTAACCCAGCACCTTGAGAAGGGGGGCGAGCTGAGGGGCAGTTCCATCATTAGCTAAAGTTTAATTGGCCAATTTATGCTGATCTGCAAATGGACCAAACCTGTAACAGTGTGAAGAACTCGTGACTCGGGGTCCATCTCGGGTGCAGCCTTTGGCCTGCCCAGGGTGTGCCTCTGAAGGCCTTTCCAATAAATATCCACCTTTATTCCCTTACCCTGCCTGGTCTCTGTTTCCAGGTTGGCCTCTTTAGGCATCACCAGAGCCTGTAAATGAGCATCCTAACTGAAAACTACTGGGTACTCTGACCTGGACCTACCATTTCCCTCTGCCTCTCACCAACAGTTGCACTGTGCCTTTTAAGACACTCTTCTGAAGAAAACCTTAGATTCTTATTAAAAACCTTAGTTGAAAACAAACAGCGCTTTAACTGTGATTTTTGAAACATAAAAAATTAATCATCGAAATATCAAGGTAGAGATCTGTTGATACGTGATATTTTTTGAGCCGCAGGAAGGAAAGTCTGATTTTAGCAGTCCCAGTGCTCTTATCAGTTGAAAAATGGATATGTGAAGTTAAGTAAATTCTCACAGCATTCATTTTACTAGATTAAAGCTGTCTTAAGAACAAAACCCCTGTATTTACTGAAATACAAAAGAATCATCACCATATGCATTTACTTCCACTTTTCTAGTCCTTGGCCCAAAATAAACACTAGAGCAAGCCCAAAAAAACCGAAGCAAACAAAAACAAAAAAACTCCCACAAAACAAAACCAACCAAGCAAAAAAAACCCCCGACCTGACAGCTTTTCAACTTTTTTTTCATCTCAAATTTGTGCTCAGAGTGCTAAGACTCGTAAGTATTGTTTATAATACCATTTGAATTCACTGTTCATTAAGATATGTCACAATTTTTAAGGCATTTCTAGCTTCAAATACAAAAACTACTGTCCTTCTTTCACATGCCCCCCACAACGTACCGTGTAAAGATGAGAATCAAGCACTGGATTAGGAAAAATATCCAGAGATAAAATAAGAACTACATAATGAGAGTGATGGAGCAGAAATCCAAAAGTTAATTAATAAAATTCCACTACTAAGAAAAAAATTACATTTTTTCTACACTTTACAACAGTCTTCCATCACCAAAATCCTGGGTTTACAGATGACATTTTGCCATTTATCACTGTGAGATTTTGTGCAATCCAAGCATGTAAGCGTTTCTTGGTAAATATCAGTCTTATTTTATGAGTTGCCTAGCAAATTCATGGATATGTCATAAATAAATAACATTTTTATTAATAAATTATTATGGCAATAAATAAGTAATGTTTCAAATTACCCACTAGCAAAGCACAGATACTGAGCAATTTGCTTATTTGAAATTCAGATTTCTTAATTCATTCCTTATTCCATGCTGCCACAATAATATTATACAGATCTTACCTGCACTTTTCCAAACTCCAAAGATTTTGTTAACTTTAAGTGCCTCTCAAATTGACTAGATTATTAATTTATGGAATGAGGATATTTATGGAATGATCAACAACAACAACACACAGAGATAAATCCAATGAAACTGAAATTGAAATTTTAAACAATATGTACCAAAAGCCAGTGGCTGTTCACACGTCAGATATTATCCACACGTACTAGAAATGAAACATTTTTAATTAGAAGTAGGGACATATCATACGATACAATAAAAAGGAAAAAAATATGATGAAAGTTTTGAATCATTAGGATGAACCCAGTTTTGTGCACTCAGGTATTTACTACATATTCCTTGTGTGGCATTACCTTGATAGACTCACACTTACAGCTCCCTTTTAATACTCTAGAAAGGAGTAAAACTCTGGAGGGCAGAGCAGCAGAATTCCTGCTGCAGCCAGCAGCAAAAAGCAATCTCCACTTCAGTGGATAACCCTCCTCTGGCTAAATACTGAGATAGCAGCTCATCCTAATATCAATATTCTGGGCCTGCACTGGGTGCTTTCACTCGGGAGACAGCATTTTCCTGCAGTGAACCTGTCTGCAGGTGGAAAAACTGAGCCAAACCAAATACATCAGGAAATAAGGAAGGGCAAGGATGACTTTAAATATCATCTTAATTGTGAAATCATTCTCTTGAAGGAATTGAGTCAAACCCAGAGTGGCTTGAGTGAGGATTTTGTGCAGCTGCTTAAATCTGTATGGTGGCCCAGAAGTGCCGAACTAGAAACAGGCACGTTATCCTCAGCTTCACACAAAGCTGCTGCTGACAAACACTGACTCTTCTCTGAGTCTTCCTGGCACGGGGAAAATGGTAGGGAGCTTTGGAGCTATGAACAATTTATCCTGAAACGTTTTTTGGGGGGGAAAAAAGCATTTTATAAAAGCAGTATATGCCATTAACAACCATCAAAGCTGCTGTAGCCATAAATAATTTCCTCTGTGAGAGAAAGCAACCTCAAGGGAAATAATGCCTTAGGAGGCAAAACTTGCATATCTGCAAAAATAAATGCTTAAGGGGAAAGCCTGTCCAGTCAAAGTGATCTGCAGGGCTGTGGGGATGAAGCGAGCCAGGGGACAATCTCACCAAGTTTTTATGGTGCAAATAAGCAGCTTAGTGTTTTTAATGCAGTCAAGTTCTGCATATTGAACAATATGCAAATCACAGGCACTGCTTTCGCAGTCTCAGAGTTTTCAGACCTTCGTCCTTAATAATCCCGATGAAGACTGGTGTCACAACCCAGAAACAACAGGTGCATCTAAGAAGAATGAGAAAAGTTGCTCAGCGAGACCTCACCCACGACAAAAGCCAAGCTCAAATGCTCACCCCTGCTGATCGAGCAGCTGAAAGCACCTGTCCCCTGCCAAGTGCCAGGCTGGCTCACACTGGAGCAGGGCAAGGAAATGGGCACAGAGAGCATCAGCAGGACTGTGCAGCTGCATTATCAGGCATTTAGCATAGAGCATACCAAAAGAAATATTTCTTCATGCACGATACACCTGAACTGTGAAAAATTGCATCTGTGCCACAGGTGTGGCAAGGGCTAAACTATAAATGTCTAGAAAAATGTTTAGACAAACTCCTCAGGCAGAGGTCTATCACTGGATATTTGATATGACAGTTTGGATATAACTTTTGACTTAGAAGTCCTTAAACTATTGATTGCCATGAGCTGTAAGAATATAAAATGACCCTTTTCTCAAAAGGGTCTTGCAATACTTTTCATAAGAATCTGCTGCTGGACTAGATAGATCTTTGGTGAGACCTAGAGACATTTTTCTCATCTTACCCATCTTCTGCGAGCAATACTGGAATATCATTGAGAGCCTTTGATTTGCCACCTGCCACAATCACTTTCTTTTAAGTTGAACTGAAGAGAATACTTACAAAGCCATGAGGTATATGCATGCTCAGTTACAGCACAGAAGCAGGAATTTTAAATTCTGACAAAGAAATAATTTTTGATGAAATAACTTACTAAACAATTCAACTCTCATTGAGTTGCTTAAAGGAGTGCTGTGCATAGACTGTTCCTACTTCCCTATTTTGATCTTTTTTTCCCAACAGTCAATATTGTTATTGTGACTTGCTTAATCCTGAAAAACAGTATATTCATTGCATATTCACAGTTTGATTTTTCCAAAAGCTCATACAAAATGTTTTGTTGATATGCCCTGAAGAGACAATTCCCTTTAATAAAGGGGGGAAAAAAAAAACAAAACACAAGGAACCAAAGGTCTACTTAATATGAATCTAAACAAACATCATAAAGGACCAAAGAAAACTTACACAAGCAAAATGGATTTTATAAAGCAAAGCCTGGCCCATTGTGAAGCAGGTTTGCACAAGTTATTGCTTAATGACAAAACTACCTGTGCCAGGACACAAAAGAGCGTGGACATGCTAGACATGGATCTAAGTGGAAAACATGGAGCTGCTTGAAAATCTGTAAATTTTCTAAGGGTGGGGACTCAGAAAGGATTCATTCAGGGTGAGGCTGCAGATTCCTGCTGTGGAGCTTCCCCAGGCCTGGATGCAGATGTACCTTGAGTCTGGCTGGCTCAGTTCAAATTCATGAGTCATGCAGGCTCTTTTCGAAAAGTTAAAGACTATTTTCAAATCTCAAAAAATATGAGAGCTTCCTATAAACGTTATTACATGCACTGAAAAATGTAAAAGCACTGGACATGTAGAACAATTCCCTGATCTCATCCAGCAAAATGCATTTGTCTGTTCTGGCCAAGATAGGGCACTAGATTTTGTTTTATCACATTCAAATTCACTACACAAATATTATATGCAAAATTCAGGTTAAAATGGAAACACACAACGAACATTTTCACATACCCTGGAATTTTTAAAACTTTGTGTCTATTTTTTTTTTCTTCTTTATATTTTTCTTAAAGATGTGTGTTCCTCCACTTGTGACCTTGGATATTTCCCCAAGTTAAGAAAATAATTATTTCAACAATACTGTCTCCATACAAAGATTAAGAATTCAAATCTAATTTTTCAAATCATGAAGCTAGGATACTGGGGCTAGGTACAATTTAATCTTGAGAATGGTTAAATTGAAAGAAACCCATAATCCTAAATTCCCAGTTCTAGACTGAACAGACATATCCATCATCCTGCTGACTGACACTGGACAGAACAGTCCCAAAAGAGACCGCACTAAGGTACCGCACTCCTTACCACATTGACTTTTTATGTCTAAATTATGCAAATCAAGAAATTAAATGAGAAATGCCGTCTCTCTTAGAATGGCATCAATTTGACCATACAACTTAATAAATGAGAAATACTATTTCTGCCTTCCTTTCATGCCAGCATTAAATATTACCAAGACAAGAGATTCTGCACTGAAAATCAGTTCTATGCTAAGAACCACACTGGCATAAATCACATTAGGAGAAACCTCTGTGAGTGTGTAAATGTTTTGTGTCGGTAAGATCCTGGTTTACCTATAAAATTGCAGGAAAACAGTGTTGGGTTTAATGTGGCCACAGCTGCTGACACAAAACAGAACCCATATTTCTGTGGACTTTGCTCTCATAAGAAATACATAAGTGTCTCTCTCACCATACCCTCCTTTAAGTAACACCATAAGATCTGGTATATGCAAAATTTGTAAGAAGATGTCTCTTCTCCATGAAATCTTGACTGTTCAGTAAAATATCCATTCACCTCCACTACTGAGCACGGGAAAAATATTTATTAGAGCATGACTGCTGGTGCACTACAGGTACTGCAAGGATGTGTAAGCAAATGTGAAATGGTACCTCCAGATGGATTTTACCTCCCACAATACACCACTTTCCCTTGTAAAAAAGGGAAGTGGTGACTGGGAATCTGATCCCAGAATCACAGAGTATTCTGAGTGGGAGGGCATCCACAGGGATCACTGAGTCCAGCTCTCAAGGGAATGGCCCTTACAGGGACTGAATCCATACCCTTGATGTTATTAGCACCATGCTCTAATCAACTGAGCTCACACTGAAACCTCAGGAATAAAGTCTACCATGGATGGAAAAACTATCCAGCTTCCAATTTCTATACATCAGAGCACCCCTCAGAATTCAAACTGATTTCAGGTTTGGTGGGTTTTGGGTTTTTTCGAAAGTTTCTTTCCAGCACAGACTGAAAATTATCCAAAAGTAAAAAATAATAAAACCCCATTCTTCCATTAAGAGTGATTTCAAAGCAGATAATTCAAATACTCCAAGCTTCTTCCTTATTAGCAACATTAGGGCATCTAAAGATATATGTCACTGATCTGCTAGAGAAATACTGGTCAAGTCATTACAGTCTCCTTTATCTACATCTCATCTAAGGGAAGACAAAGGCTGAAACAAAATTCCATTTCTGACTGAGAGGTGTTGCATAGCAATCTTTATTCACCTCCACTCTCCGAGGTGCTGAATTCGCCATATCCCACTGCAAAAATTGATTGTTCCCTTTGAATGCAGTTCCTTCAATGTGTGTGTCCCTGAGCGTGCTGAGACGCGATTCAGAGCACAAAGCCTTAGGTAATCTCGTTAGGACAATGTCTCCAGCCAGCCCTTTAAGCGAGCTCCCTGTTGTACACTGCTGTACTTGAGGACAGAAAGCAAAATAAAAACATATCCGTTCTGCCAGGGAAATGTTGCACTTCTACCGTGTAGACTCAGTGGGGTTGCTATAACATTAAGAAAAAGACTGCAAAACTGATTTACTGCTTATTTTGTATTCCGAAAACTGGTAGATATTATTATATTCAAAACTGGAAGGGAAAGTTTAGTCCTTAAGCAGGTGATAACTGGGAATGGGGCTGGGGGACAGAGCAGCCTTTTATTTCATAATAACAGAAATAAAGAATCAGAGGGAAATCTTTCCATCCTACATTTATAGTCCCCATATTAAACAATATTAATGTAAGATAACCCATCCGCAATTAACATGTGGACATCACGTATATGATACAGCTTAACTGCCTTCCCAAAATCTCTAGCCTTGACATTTCAAGTGTAGGGAACTGACCTGAAATGAATACTCAAGCATCCTTTCCTTTTTAGGGGTGCAGGAGGTGTTATTCTCCTTTTTTTTTTGGCTTCCCAATTTTCCTGCAAGCTGAACTGGGCAAACATTTCGTGTGTCAACAATGCCTCACTACACCATGTGGCTATTTCCACAAAGACACCCTTCTGTTGATCAAACCTATTAAAGTGTTTGTTGACTGCCTCCATCTGCCAGATACACGACTGCTTCACGTGGGAGCCTAATACAAAGCAATTGCCAGCTAGCAGTTAATCAGATATGTTAAATGTAACTTAAATAAATCAGAAAATGTACAGCACCAAGTAAGGATATTTGAACAACACACTTTTCTTGGCCAATCTCTTCTGAGCCACTGAGCTGAGTTCCCAGGACTTTTAGGGCACAAACATGGCACTAACCCCTCAGAGCATCATCTGCAGTGGTGACACAATCCAGATGCTCAAGCAGAAGCAGATTGTGAATAATGCCATGGGAATTGCAGTGAGCAGGGATACATCCCTCCGCAGTACCCACAGGCAGACCTTGCACAAAACAGGCCTAATGGCTGAGCATCACTCCTCAGCTTTAAACACTCCTTGCTCCGGGGCTCTTCACAGTGTTTCATTTCTCAGGTATCAATAAACATTAGAGAAATATCATGCTGAACAAGAACAGAACTCTGGTTTTGCATGCCAAAACAGTAGTTGAAAGCATAAATACATTTTGTTAAGAACATCTATTCCAAGGTTTCCTTACATGGTTTATAGATTACTATAGGAAAAAAAAAATGATGACATCAGTAGAGGAATGTAAAATTTGACCTTCAGCTAGACAGTGATTGGCATTGACTGTAATTCTCCATGAGATTTCACATAATCAACATGCTGATGCATGCAGGGAGAGTACATAATCAGTTGCTCTTGATCACAGACCATTTTGCCTGAGAAAAAAATCCAGCACTGGCTTTCAAAAGTGTAAGGTCTGTGACGATTGCAACTGGAAACTAAAGTTATGGGTAAAATATCAAGGGAAAGTTGGAAAATTATACTATTTGAATTTGAAGAAAATAATACAATCATACAAGGTTTATAAGCTTCAGACTGAGAAGAGATTATTGACTTAATCAGGTGGTTTGGTCTGTGGATGTTTGCTGCAAATTCACTGAATAGATTTATCATGTCTGACTTCTACCAACACACCAGACAGATGCAGTCCCTTCCCTACTGACTCTTTGTTTTATTCAGCAGTTCTTGGGGACCCTACAAATATGATGTCAGAGCTAAAGACAGACATCAGTTCCAGATGGTAACAGTCAGGCTGGGAAACAGTCCAGTTCCTTCTCCATCAAACATTTTAAGAAGAATATCCCAGTTAAAAAGATATCTACTTACTAATGCTGTTTGAGAAGGATTTTACATCCTTGTAGTGCTACAGTCATTTATTCTGCATTAGTTCATGCAGTCTCTGCTGTGATGCACATCACCAGCGAATGTTACCCACACTGCCAAAAGCAGGGTACTGCCTAACTGGACAAGTGCGCCTGTAAATTCAGTGGTTGCACACCAGCAGTTAATAACTGACTCGGGTCATTTTTCCATATTCATGTGCACTTGCAATGACTGCACAAGCAAAGGGATACACAGAGAAGGATGAAACCTGGCCCTCATTAATAATATGGCAATCACTACAGTTAAACAGACTTTTTTAGGACAGAAGAACAAGAAGCGTCACCAGGCTGAGTCAATTCCCAATACAAACAACTAAGTCTTGCACCTTTTATGGCAACTAACAAAGTTCCAATGTTAATAGTTAAGGAGAAACAGAAATTTTTTTTTTTTTTNNNTTTTTTTTTTTTTTTTAGTGCTGATCAGTTACAATTAAAATTTCCCCTTCAACAGATGAGAGTTTCAGGAGGAAAAAGTAGTAACACCTCAGCAAAGGAGGACAGCCTGTGATTCTTCCAGCTGTATAAACAAACTTGCCTCTCTAAGTTTTACAAAGACTGCAGATGCTCTGCCACACAGTTCAACACTCACAGGTGCAAGCTCGGGATCAGAATTATGAAAGCCTTACACTTATTCACTAAATTTTGTGACTATGTTATGTGTGGAACTCAGCTGAGCTCAAGGCTCAATACAAACTGTTGACAAATTGAGAAAAATCTTTATAAATCTTTATAAAATCTATAAAAATCTTTATAAAATAACTTTCCTCAGTAACAATATATTCTTTATAAAATGCTTGATATGAGAAAAGGGAAAGATGAAAATGTCACCCTCACCACCCTGCAATGTGTTGGATTTGTAAAAGAGTTGATCAGGTCATCAAAAACTGAAGAGTAGCTGTTCACATAGCAGTTAGTCCAAAAAGGAAGGCAACTGTCAATTTAAATTCAAATAGGCCTTTTCTTCCTCTGGTCAGCAAACAGGGTTGTCAATCAAAACTCATTTACACTCATAACAGTTTCTACCAACTCTCTCATTGCTCTGATCTCTGATACGTACAGATGTGCATTTTAATAAAACTCGTGTCCCCATTTCCTCTCTAGTATAAAAGAAATATCATTTGCCCCATGTTAAAAGGACTCCTAATCAAATAATCTTTCTCAAAGAATTAAAAAAAAAAAAAGTACAAAAGTCAACAGAAACTTCCACTTTAGTAACCCTCAGCTTGTGCTTCAGTATAAACTTAATATGACCCGTTTTCCAGCCCAGACTTGTAATACCTTCATATTCCCCAAGTGGAACTCCAAAAAGAGTAGATATACCTGTATGACAAAACAGTTGGGATAAGAATTTCTGTGCTGAATGTGTAAACAGAAGCAGCTCAGAAAACACAGTGAAACTGTGCACCTTTGCAAGGAAGAACAACATTCTTTCTTGGTTATACACACACATATAAGGAAGGAGGGCATTTCAGCTGGTCCCTTTTTAAATTATTCATCATTGCACACACATATTTTTAGTTCTATAAAAGGTCAGTCCTCTTCTGATTCCACAACACTTTCTTGTGGAGTAAAGAAGAGTCCCATGAATATGCAGACGCACACCCCTGTAACACTTCAGTCACTGTGCATTAATGTGTGTTCTCCGTATATTTCAAAGTCAAGCAAATAATACCTGTCATGAACATGAATTTCTAATATCTTCTATATTTCATTTTAAATGAAATGTCAAAATGATGGAAAATATTTTCTAGAAAGTTGCAAAGGGCAATGTCTAGTGAGAAGCTGCAATATGTAATTCTGCACTAGTGCAAAGCATCATTAAAGGGACACTGCCACAAATTGAATCAGATTTTTTAAATCATTATTTTACCTACCTTTGTCAATCCTTACACAAACATTCCTGAGAACAGAAATCTGTTTGTAATCCTGATTTGTCATTCCTCAATTACAATAGCCAGCTAGATTTCCCTACAGCTCAGAAAATGGATGCCAGTATATTATTTTTCCTTTGTTATGCAGTATCATGTTGACATAATATTTACAAAACCCACCGAGCTGGAAGCCAAGTTTGGATGGGTGGTGTTTGCAAAAGATTGATTTTTCTGGCTCTGTCACCCGGCATGCATAAAAATGCTTTTATACATTTATTCACCAATATTGGTTCAGCTGATCAAGCACCAAGGAAGTCTTAATCAGTTTATGTGGGTATTCCAGTCACTCACATCCAAAATATAAGCTGCCTTTTACATCCATGAGCCAGACCCAGCCGCTCTCCTCAGCTCATTGACTTGACATCTTTCTCCTGTCCTTGGCATTCCCACCTTCCCCAGAGCACTCAGGCTGCATTTTTTGTAGTCACTCCACACCCATCTGTTTCCTCTGTCAGCTCACGCACAGCACACGGTGCTCTGCCAGGGGATCCTGGTTAACCCACTGAGTTCATCTTTCACTAGATTAGCTGTGTTCATGAAAAGAGCAGAGTCATTGAGGCAAGGGACACAGTTCTCTCATCAGCCAAGGAATGCAGGAGGAGAGTGGGGTTTGGTGGTTTTCCTGGGGTATTGGTTTTTTATGTCGGCACAGTCTTAATTTCTTTCACCATTGTTATTTCAGACTTGTGATCCATCCAAACACAGTTCACAGAGATGAAAAGATAAATCTTAGCAAAAAGAGAAGGCATTGATTTTCAGGCAGCAAATGAATCTCTAATGTCCATACTACCTTCACTGTGATCTCTAGCAGATAAATTATTAATGCAAGTGTATGAACATCATTTTGTTGTGATTAGATTTCACTTAAATTTTAATTTAAAAAAAGTCACAGGGGATTGAAGAAGCAGTCACATAAGATAAGTGAGTCAGTCAAAGTTTTATTTTTCATGTTTGTGTGCTGGGATTATCTGGAATCTTATCATTCATGCAGCAAATTACCAAGAACTACATTAAAAATGTGTATAGCCATTTTCATTTTTGAAAGATTCAAGACTATAAATAATTAAATGGGTGAGACATCTGTTATTTATGAGCTGAAATGACAGTTTTAATTTAGTTCGTCGTTTAGCTGAGCCTGACGTATTGAGACTAAGTATGAGAAAACAGGAAATATTTTTAAATGACATCTCTCCGAGTTTAGAACTTCCAAGGGTGCAAATCACACACTTGGGTTTTTTGTTTGTTATGTTTTCCTTCAAGACCCATCAGAAAACACTCTTCATTTATGACCTAGTATTGCATGTCCATGAGGATTCTGATGACAAGGCAGAGCAACCACAGTGGCTTCACGAAATAAATCAGCCCCGTTACTTTCTGTAAACACTGAGGAGACAAACTGTGTATTTAACACACGGATACCAGCCAGACATGTTGCTCAAACCACAACACTGTTATGAAGCAGGTATTCCCCACACTTTTCCCCTTTATTTCTCTCTACTACTGTGCCAGTAGAACATCTATTGTTGTGAACCAAAATAGTCCCTGTGAGGAAACAGAGGGCTCAGAAAACTCTGCAGCAACGTTTGCACAGAGCTGGTTGTGTCAGATAAAAATAAAAGGTGCCCATCTCCCCCTTGCCAGCTCTGGTTTGGGGAGGAAAGGGGAGCTTGTTCTAAAACTGTTGCTTTTCTCTCTCTTTTTTTTTTGCTTGTTTTTGATTTTGTTTTTGTTTTAATAAAAAGTTTAACCATGTTATACCATGAAATTATTCTTTAGGAACAGACCTTTAATGACTCTCCCCCATCACTGATTGTTGAAACTACTATCTCATATGTCTGCTAACTTTGAAAGAAAAGGGATTGGGCACAAATTATAGATTTACTATTCAAAGGATTTTTGCAGGCTTCAGTAAACAAAAAAAAAAAAAAAAGCCAAACAATTAGAATGTAAAAGCAATTTTTTTTAAGTAAAAAAGAATTATTTTTTGTGATTGCAGCTATTTTTGCACACCCCAGCTTCAAACAAGCCACATGACCCCCAAAGCCAAAGGACCCAGAAGTCAGAACTCTGCAAGTGAATAAACTGAAAACAGATACAACTATTTGTATAAATCTGTCATTACAATGATGATCATTACAACTTCTGATCATGTTTACCTGGGAAATGACTGCCCCATTCTCTGTTTGAGAAAAGCAGGTTCACAGCTTGAGGGTACCACAGAGGGTGGGGAGGGGGGGTGGTGTGTGGAATTCCTGTGGGATGGAAGCTTTCCAACAGACAGGAATGTCCTAATTCCTCTCAAAGCAAGGAGGACGGGCCTTGGGCTTCCGTGTGATCAGCCTGGGACAGCAGGGCCAGAACTGCTTTTCAGAGGTGATGGACATAAACAGTTTTCACCAAAATCTGTGGGAGTCATCACTGCTTTTCCTCTGAAAAACACCACTCTTCGAGAAAGGCTCCATGGCACATGTTGAACGATGGAGGCTGATGAAAAATAACCTGGAAAGAGGCCTAAGCCTAGAGACTTGTAATAACGAGCTATCCTTTATTAGATCAGTCACAAGAGGCTGGAAAGGAGAATATTCTAGCTGACCTCACACAAGGCTTTATCTGTCCCTATGAACACTGCAATGCTTAAATCCTAGGCCGTCACTGGTACAACACTACTGCTGTGTCTAGAACCTGCAGTAACTTTCTCTTGATATCTTATTGTTTCACAGAGGAACAACTATACATTCAGAATCTCAGAGTAGTATAACCCCCCCAATGTTACAGGACTGTATTGTTTATTTTTGGTGAAGCAGATAGAAAACCAGTGCCTCAAGGTTTTGTTTCTTCACCTGCTGCAATGCAAGGAAAAAGGCATTTCAAAAACCTGTATATTTTACATCTTATCTCTTAAACAAGAAAAGGCAAAACAAAGTAATACTGACATTTCATTCCTGCAGAAGAAAGTAAAAGAGTCTTTCTCAGCACCTTATCTTATTTCTCATTGGTCATTTCCAATTTATGTACTAGGATAAAAACAGAAAGTGTTGGGTTTTTTTCACATACAGACAGGAAAGAAAAAGGAAAAAAAAAAACCAGTGAAAATGAGGTGGGGAAGGAGTCTGTTCTTTTTCCACTGGAAGATTAGCCTGTCTATTTAAAAAAATCACAACTCTTCACATAACATAAAAACAATTACCTTACTCTCCCCACCCAGTATGTAGCAGTTGAGATATGTATTAAAAGGGAATCAGCAAGAAGGTAGCAGGTGCTGAGGAGCATTCAGGCCAAAGACACCTGCTGTAGATGCCAAGAAAATTGAGAGAAATTAGGGACATCTAAGAGGACAAACACAGGTGAAAGCTTGATAAGTAACAGGGTGCCAGGTGAAAAAATAAACAGTGCTAATCAGACAGATGAAATTAAAAGCTTGCAGATAAGCACTGCTGAGATGCCCACCCTATGAGCATAACCATTTGTAGCCACAGAAATAAGCATCAGAAGTTGCAGCCTGATGTAAATATCATCATATACCTCCTATAACATCCTTAAAAGCTGTATGAGCTCATTTCAAATCCAGCCTTTTTCTCTATTTTTCATAAAAGGAAACTAATACGTGTCCTGAAGACAGTGAATAAATGATAACATAAGCAGTACTGCGCAGAATGGACTGGTACAAGACACCATTTAAGAGCATCTGGAAATCAGATGTCAAGTGGGTGGCTTTGAGTGGTGAGAGAAACACCTGCTCCAACCCCAGCAAGTGGCAGCTCTTTCAGCAGTAGAGCTGGGGACTCTGATCTGCAGAAATGTACTGCATCTGGAAAACACTTTCTGTTTAGGTGTGCTTGAAATAGAGATTCTTTTGAAGGTCAGAGATTAATAAAGTACAATTTTTACTTCTGTGAGTCAAATTTTATCAGGAAACCCTAAAAGATAAAGAAAGCAGGAATCACACACGAAACTGCCAGTAGCATTGCTTCTCATAGTTCTGAAGCAAAAGAAGAAACATAAATATGCAAACGCTCTGGAGCAGCGGAATTGTTGTTTATCTGAGCTGCAGCTCAAAGCCTGGCAGTGAGAAGGGACTGGCTCTCCTTTGAACCAGAAGGGGACCAGCTCCACACTGGTGTTAGTGGGCAGGGCCCGCGGTTTGTCCGTAAGGCTGGGCAGGCCGATGGAGGCACTGACACGATGTGCCGTGCAGCCAAGCACCGAGAGGCCTTCGGGTCCTTGGGGGCTGCAGCAGCACCGAGGCAGGAAAGCTCCTGCTCGCTCAGGAGCCCCGGCTGAGCCTCTGCACGGGGCCAGCAGCGACTGCAGGGGCCGCCGGGCAGGTTTGTGCAGCGAGCCCGGGGGAAACGCGCTGCTGGCGCTGAGGAAAGGACACACAGGGAGTGCTTGCTGGCGCTTCCCGGCACGAGGACAGCAACTAATTAAAAGAGTTTTGAGAGCTCAGGGCACCGAAAACTGAACACAGGACCATGCTCAGATTAGTAAGAAGAATTGCCATCACAGAAGGTGCCAAGTGGCCAGGACACAGAGCCAAGAGAGGCAGGCAGGTGCTGAGGAGGGGAAGGATGTGCTCTGCAGACAGGTCTCGCATGCAGCATCTCAAGAAGGTGCCTGGGCTTGTTGCTGTCCTGAGCGAGGTATCTGTCCCACGTTCAGAGACTCACACACCTTCCTTCACTCTTTTGACCGCCAGGCCATTCCTGCTGGGCACCGAACAAAACCTTGCCAGATTTAAAAACAGGAGTAGTTGTTATACAGGTATATATCATATATTAAAAGCATCAGAAAATGTCCAAGATGGACTAAAGGTTTTAATGTTTACTGCAAACTCACTTTCTTAAAAAAACCCCAACACCTACAATAATGGAAATAGCATTAATTTTAAAGCAAATAAATTGAATACACCACTATCATCATCAACACTGATGCCATATTAAAAATAAAGGGAAAACATGTCCAAAAAGTCATAAACTTAATCAACCTTTCACTTGTTGTCTTCGTAATGTACCACATTCGTAATGACAGAGCTTAAATGCTAGTGTGACCTTTGTAAAACCAAGGACTATGAATTCTGTAGTTTTATTATAGGTAAAATCATTATAACAAACTACAGAATACCTATTTTCTCCAGATTAGTGCTACAAAAAGAGTTCACAAAAACTTGCCAATTTTGCTTCCCCACCAAAAGACGACAGAACTGGAAAAAGTTCCCAAACTAATGTGTGGGAAAAAAATGCCATTTACAAAATAAACTCAAAGTTTAATACAAATCATAGTCTTTTCAGGGAAAAAAAAAGTTTTCAAAAAATTTAGAGTACTGTGAGCTAACACAAAGGTTTTGAAGAGAGATTTGCCTCTAGTTCAGTTCCTATTTTTCCATCAAGTGTCAAAATATCAGATTTTGTCATTATAAATACAAATGTGAGATCTTGATTTTAATTACAGGATGTTGCAGTGAGTGCTAAGGTGTGGATATCAGGAAAAAAAAAAAGAAAAATACAATGGCTTGTCTGTTTCTTTGTCAGGAAATGTCAGCAAAAGGACATGATGTATCCCAGTGCAGTATCCCAGGTATATCTTCTCCTGTGCCAATACTACTGATGTGTCAGGAAATTATGGACAACATAATCAGTTATATGATCTCCTGTCCCAGTAGTACTAAATTAGTAGGATACCATGAAAAAATAAATTGATATACACCCAAATGCCTTTCTAATCTACCCATACCAGAGAAAGAACAACCCATGCCATAACAATGTTTCCAAAA
The DNA here is from genome assembly GCA_013400235.1 of Oriolus oriolus. Taxonomy (NCBI): domain Eukaryota; kingdom Metazoa; phylum Chordata; class Aves; order Passeriformes; family Corvidae; genus Oriolus; species Oriolus oriolus. The sequence goes on along the minus strand of VXBT01004356.1, from coordinate 268,444 downwards.
TGAGGGAAAGCAACTTGACAGGATTTTAGGTTAGTTTTTAATTATTGTGATAGGAAGAAAGAAAATCCAGCCATAAGCTTTGACAGGATGAACAGCTCTGCATGCGTAAATCCTGCTTCACCACAGTTTAAGTACATGAGTAACTATTTCCAAGTGATTGTGTGCAAAACAAAAGTAATAGAAATTTTGTATTCTCCTCCCACTTGCATAATAGCTGACTGCATTTAATTGAAACCTTCCCTAAAACTTTTGAGCTGAGACTAATGATGGCAGTTTTGAGACAGCAGAATTTTTTTTAAAAATGTAGTTGGTGTAATAAAAAGAGGTCTTCAATAAAAGACTGTTTGCAACATTAACTAGGGTGTTTACTGGTGCAGAAATGCCAGAAATTATCAACATACATCTTTTCCCAGGTAGGCTGCAGATAAAACTTACACGGCAAAAAAGGAAATTCTTCGCTGGATTTCCACAAGTACAAGGTATATTATCCCAAAAGCTTAGTGTGAAAGGAAAAAAAAAAACCAACTTTGATTTCTACAAGCCACTTGCTTGAGTTCCCTGAAGCAGAGAAAAATGCCTGTAGATGTACAACAAAAAGTCAAGGGCAAATCTCAAACAAGTTAGAACTGTGTTAGCATTTCTCGTGTGAGTTGTCCCAGGTGTTGCTCAGGCATGAAATAAAGGGTTTGTTGAGCACAGTAACAAGAAGTGATACTTCATTATAGGGTACCAGAAACAAAAATTTCTGTATCATTCAGACATTTGCAGCCATATCTGGGGGAAAAAAAATAGCAACAGATACTTGATGGAGAGGCAACCTATCTCTGAAATAATCCAGTAGTCTCTAAGTTAAGGGAAAAGGTACAGAAAATGAAGAAGTTGTAACATGTCCCAGTGCATATAATGTACTGTTTGCAGGAGATGGAGGGCTAGGTGCAGTAAAGGACATATTCTCAGAAGCCAGATTTGAACTCAGTGCATAACCCTGTAACACTCGTTCTGTTTCACTTTGTTTTCAGCCCCAATATCAGGGCACGTGGGACACGGACCTGCTGCCTGCCTGCCTAGAAGCCTTCTGAAACACAGAAATTAAGCAGCCCTTTGTCGTAGGAAGCCACCAAGTGAGCAAATTTAGGAAGTTACAGCTCTTTTTCTGTGAAGGTTTCATGACATCCGTCACCAGAAGCGTGATCTCAGCGTTCCTGTTACCCAGCTGCAGGCACAGCACAGGCTGGCACTGGCAAACCTGAGTGTGGTGACGCCTTTTCCTGGTCTTAAAATTAAGAGTTAAACACAGTTAAGAGGAAAAAGGGTTTGACCTCGGTATTTATTGAACGATATCCAGGTGCACCGAAATGCACCCCGAAATGCCCCCGAAGGAATGGCCCCTCATGATGTGATGTGTGTGCAATTATAGGCCTTGCTAATTAGCACATCTATCAAAGATTGCCCAGGGAGGGACTCCAGCGAGACCCCTCAGCGAGGAACCTTCCCCTGGCTGGGCCTGGCTTTGTTTACAGAATGTGTTCTGGAGAGGCCCTCGGGGTCTGGGGTTTCCAGGGTGTTTGGGCTCTTGGCTTAACGGGATATTGGGTCTGAGGGAAGGGATCAAACCTAAAGAATTATAGTGGGCTTAAAGAATTATGTGTGGGCTAAAAGCACTGAGAATACATAAAAAGCTATATAAAAGAGTGTATAAAAGTGGTATAAAAGAAAAAGCAAAAAATCATCATGGCATCAGTGGTATCCCTGGGTGGGTTTTCAAACAGGCCCAGGAGAGTCCAAGCACGAGCTCTACTGCCTGGTGGGACAGACAGAGACACCAGCCAGAAGAGGAACTTTAACACACAAGCAGCCACGCTGCAGCGAATAATGTGGGTCTCAGAAACATCAAAAATGGCACCAAACAAAAATTGGCATTTTCCCCACTTTTCCTACACCCGGCTCCTTACACTGATTCTGTTCCACTTTAAATAACAGTCTTCCTGACTTTGAACATATAAAGCATAAATAACTGTATAAAAAATGGATAAAAATACCCAAGTTCTCATTATTTTTAGAAAACAATTAATAATAAAAAAAGGCCCATCAAAAAAACCCCACCAAAACCAACCAACAACCCCATCAAAAAAACCCCAAAACCCACAACTGCTTCAGTTGAAAAACACAGAAAAACTATCTGTCATTGTCAAGCTCCTTCCCTCGGATTCTAGCACCCAGAATCCACTTTAGAGGTATATTTCTGTAGTGCAATGATGCTCATTCACCTATTAAGTCAATCAGTGGTATTTGTTCCCTCTGGATATGTTTTTGAAAAATTCTTTTAATCCAAGCTTTCTTTTCAGGATTGCAGTCAAGACTGGAGGCAAAACAAAATTAACTCTAATTGTACTTGAGCTACCAAGTTGCATGACTCAGCACTTCAGATACTAAAAATTCACCTGTGGAAAAGCACAAAGTGCTCCGAAATGCTTGGCAAGACCTGCTTCTCTCACTTAACAAGCTGAGTCTGAAAAGGCTCTGAATGGACTCTTAGCAGCGAGGACAGGGAGTTAAGGATCCATTCGTATGGGAGCTGATCTTTAACAGTCTCTATGTGTCTGCTAAGGCACAGCAGAGCAGAGTGGGGATACAGCTCGTGTTAGTTCCCTAGTCTTCTGAGTTGCCAAAGAAAAATGCTTTCATGTAAGCCAGTTACCTTCAAACCACCCTTACTACAAGTCAGATTAAGGTAAAAGCCAATCAAAAGTATAAATTCACAACATCCAAAGCTGACTCTGAATGCAAAGTTTTATGCAATTAAAGTTATCGCCTGCACAGCCTCCCACTGTAAGAGAAACCTGCTTCACACAGGCCAGAGATATTTATCTAGCTTGGCTAAAGAGGATGAAAAAGCCACGCAAAAGCGTTGTGTCCCTGATCTCATGGGATATGGAAACAGCCGCACCCTCCAGAATTTCTGTCATAATGCCCCCTTTCAGTTTTGGCACACGTGGCCACAGGAGGATCAGCTTGGTTCCTTAAGGGATGGACTCAGAATAATGCTGGGGAAACCACACCTGCAGGCACTGACAACAGCTATGGATTATACAGCTTTGATCATTGCTTGGTGCCATTTCAGGGAGAGCACCCACAACGTCAGCTTGGCATTCTATCCAAATAATAAACTCTTTAATGCTAATCAGCAGAGTTTTGAGTTTTGCTTTGTGTTTATACATAATTTTGCACATTGGATCCCCGGTTTCATTTAAGCCCTCAGTGCTACTGCATATAATAAGGACCAATAGTAACAACTAAAGACACAGCAATTTTTAAAAAAGTTTTTAAACAATTGATATCTTGAAGACATTTAACCTATCCTGCTTATGAAGAAAAATTAAGGAAAAAAAACCCCAGGCTAAGACTGTTGATTTCACATCTTGTGACTAACCAAAAGAGGGGCATGGAAAGGTGTGCATGCAATGATTCTTTAAAAAACATGATCCAGGTCATAAACTTGCCTAGCCAAAAATGGGAATATACTGCACTCCATAATGCCAAGGAGTAGCTGCCCACATTTAAAATCTTTGAGTAACACAGGTATGTACAACAACTGAACTTCTGGAGCAAAATGTCCCCCCAGGTCTGAGTGTCCATGGTATGTGAAAAGAAACAGCAAAGCATTTCCACAGAGAGGAGGAACTCCAGACTGCACAGGTCAGCCTGCTCTAGTCCCGAGTTCCATGACCTTACACAGCTTCTGTGGCATGGAAGACTGCAAATCATTACAGCTTAATAGAGCTCTGACAGAAGGACCAGCTCTCTGCTCTGCTCCGTGCATCTCCAGAGAGAGTGAACTGACACCCAATCAAATGGCAATCAATACATTCCTGACACGAGCAATGTACATAAATTATAGATGGAGGATCATTTAGATACATTCAAACAGCACAGTTAGCCCTTCAGATGCATTTGAAATGTAGATCCTGTTATATGAAAACTGGTTTGTGATACATAATTGTATGGGGAACCTTTTTCAACAGAGGCAGGTCACATTACAAGTTCTGGGATAAGCAAAAGACCAGCTGCCTCAGAGAGACAATACCATGAGCCTGAGAACACTGCCAGGTATTTCCTGCATTTCCAGCTCCTTTACATTATCTGTAACTTACCTGAAGGTATTGATTGCCTTCACCAAAGTGTTTCTTGCCTAGAGACTCTACCCCATTCATTGCCTGCTTCTACTTCCACGTTTCTGCTGTGATCACTTGCACTGCTTTTCATGCCAAGGAGTGCTGAAGGCACGGTTAAGAACATTATTCATCTGTTGTCCATCCCTTTGTTCAAGGACCTGATCTAAATAAAGGCACCCATCATTTTCATCTTACTTACACCACATATGCACCAGAATAATTCCTCGCAGAGCAGTTCCTCAGCCACATCTCTCATCTTCAGCAGCACTATGCTGATTTACACTAGTTAAGCATCCAGTCTGTGAACTCTATATAAGCCCAAGAGAAAAATCAAGGCCTCGAGAGATCTATTCTTTCTGAGGTGCCAGTGAGAAATGAACTGAAGCAGTCCATTTGTCATAAGCAAACTTTGTTTTTCATCTTTATTCACCTCTCTCACACATTTTTCCTTCACTCATCACTTGTGCCTCTTCTCTTCTTTAACTGCTAACTGAGGAACATGAGAAAGAGCAATCCAGTGTGATTCAGAGATATTCCCCCTCAGCTGAGCAAAGAGTGGGTACTCTCATAAATAGGAAACTATACAGGCTAATTTTGCAGCAAGTACCAGGGAGTAAGTTATTACTCCAGAGACAATTCAACCGAAATCCCTAGAGCTGCTATTTCAAACATAGATTGGTTTATCTTTATTTTGTCGTATGCAAGGTGTGGACAACTTCACATGGTAACTAGTGTTCATTAGTACTAATTTGCTCACTAACCAAAAGACTTAGGTCAGTGAGGGAAACATCAAAAAAAGAGTTACTCATATCATTAAACTTATCAGAAATCTCTTTCCTTCTATCCCAGATATAAATAAAATATGTGTAATAATCCATTTATTACATGGACCATATATAATAACTCATTTATTTTATGACTCCATATAATAATTCATTTATTACATGGGCAAATATGTAATAACTCATTTTTATATGACCTCTACATAATAATCCAATTATAATATGACCCCTATATATTAATGCAATTATTTTATGACCCCATATAATAATCCATTTATTATATGACCCCTATATAATAACTGATTTATTATATGACCCCATATAATAAATCATTTATTATATGACCCTATATAATAATCCATTTATTATATGACCCATATGTAAAAATCCATTTATTATATGACCCCTATATAATAATCCATTTATTATACGGGCCATCTATAATAACTCATTTATTATATGACCCCAATATAATAATCCATTTATTATTTGACTCCTATATAACAATCCATTTATTATATGACCCTATATAATAATCCATTTATTATATGACCCCTATATAATAATCCATTTATTATATGGGCCATCTATAATAACTCATTTATTATATGACCCCAATATAATAATCCATTTATTATTTGACTCCTATATAACAATCAATTTATTATATGACCCCTATATAATAATCCATTTATTATATGACCCATACATAATAATCCATTTATTATATGACCCCTATATAATAACTCATTTATTATATGACCCCTATATAATAATCCATTTATTATATGACCCCACTTGGTGGCTTCCTACGACAAAGTGCTGCTTAATTTCTGTGTTTCAGAAGGCTTCTAGGCAGGCAGGCAGCAGGTCCGTGTCCCACGTGCCCTGATATTGGGGCTGAAAACAAAGTGAAACAGAACGAGTGTTACAGGGTTATGCACTGAGTTCAAATCTGGCTTCTGAGAATATGTCCTTTACTGCACCTAGCCCTCCATCTCCTGCAAACAGTACATTATATGCACTGGGACATGTTACAACTTCTTCATTTTCTGTACCTTTTCCCTTAACTTAGAGACTACTGGATTATTTCAGAGATAGTGTGCCCATATAATAAATGGATTATTATATAAGGGCCATATAATAAATGGATATTTATATATAGGCGATGGATTATTGTATATGGCCTGTGTAATGAATGACGTATTGCATGTTACCTATATAATATGTGGCATATTATATGTGGCAGATATGCATATGGCACATTCTATATGGCATATGATACAGTCACAGCTTGTACGAAGAAACTGCAAGAAGAGGCTGTTGCAGAGGTAATCCAGCATACTAAGGAGAAAAAACTTGCAGCAGTAACTGATACAGAAAGTTTTGCACCAGCAAACACATTTTTATCACTGAGATCACACCCAGCTTTTCTCACAAAATTAATCCTTTTCTCAAGGAATACAACTTGATAGCCTACCTCTAACATAGCTCTTGCAGTCAAAATTACTTCATACTTTAATACCTCCCAGCTTTTAATACCTATTCAGCCGTATGCAAGAGTGAAATATCCCATTAAAAACATGATGAAGCAATTCTAGTGAAAAACTTGCGTCACCCTCACAGTAAAAATCTTTTCTAGTTTGAATTTAAGCTAAGAAAAATTGCTCTGCCCACAACGATGTAATAATAAGAGCCCATGAGAACAAGACTCAATTGGTTCCAAGAGTTTTACCCCACACAAAATGGGAAAAAACAGCTAGAAATGTGCTCAACCTTCTCAACTCTGAGTACTCCTCTAGCACAGAGGAAATCCCTGGCTGGCACAGAGCTCCTTCCCCAGCCAGCAGATAGCCTGGATAGCCAGGTGGCCTGGGAGATACCTGGAGTGCAGTTTCTGCAGCTGCCAAGAGCCTCAGTGCAAGGGCAGAATGAGTGCAAGAAAATGCGCTGTTAAACTGCCACATAGCTGTCACCGAGATAATTCAGATAAATTAATGCACATTGCAGTCACCACAGCCATACATACACAAATTGGATCCTTTTGATCCCAAGTAGCCACAAATGCATCAAATCAGGAGCTGCTTCATTGTTCAGAAGTCAAACTAGACTAGCACATGGCATGAGCCCTTTCCAGTTCATATGTGGTCCTGTCAAGAATCACTCAGCACACAAGAGCAGAGCATGAGGTCTAAATAAAATAACATGGACATCACGAGGTCTTCCAGCCCAGCATGACCTTACTGCCTTCATCCTTCCCAGAGGGAACAGGGGAGCATCTGTTCTAGCCAAGGACAGCCCACAAAATAACTGCTCTCATTGCCAGCTGCCAGCCTTGGGTGCTGGTGCAGCAGCCCCTTCTGTCTGGCCATGCTGGCCACAGGACCCATTCATATTTCCCCATTGTGCAGCCCTATTCTTCACTTCCCCTGCAGGAGAGCAGGAATGCAGACTAATAGAGGGGAAAACTGTTCCCGGGATTATTTACAGCATTACTGTATAACGTGCATTTTTAAAAGGAGGTGCCTTGTGGGTGCATTTGGGACGAGAAATCAGTTACATAACAGACCCTCACGGAGCAGGGAAGGCACAAGGCATTAATAAAGCACACTGAAGCTCACTCGAAGGGAGGTGATGGGCTTGCACTGCCAGCTGGCAGTCAGACAGTCTGGCAGTGTCAGAGGTCTCTCTGTCTCCTGATAACAGAGACAGCGAGGGCTCCGTGTAACCTCTCTGGAGCAGCATCTGATGTGACTGGTGGACATTTGGCTAAATGTTCATTACACCTTTTTAGCCAAGACTTCAAAATGCAAATGCCAAGTACTGTGTCTCGCAGCAGATCAAGCTGGAAATTGTATCTCTCCATGTATTAAACAGCCAAAATACCTAAGAAAATTCTAGATCAGGTTACAATGTAGATTTATATGTACAGATGAAGCACATGAAACGTGAAAACACATGCAGATGCTAACTGGAATAAAACTGCCAGAGTTTAATTGGTTGGCACTCAGTGTGACTCTAGTCAGAAACAGCTGCAGATTGTTCTGTATTCTGCAAGAAATGAAAGCAGCAAAACCAAATATGTAAAAGCAGATTTACAAAATGAAAGCAAAGCAACATTCCCAGCCACAACTGTAAATCTGGATGCAGTAATTTATTAGTAACAGTAAAGAAATTAACTGAATGATAAGAATTTTAATACCCATAATGACAAAGCACTGAAAATTCAGAGGAAAGCAGGTAATGCCTGACAAAGAACAAAACTTTACCCCGGCCTCAATATTTTTCCCTCACATAGCACACTAGGGTAAGAGAGTGACAATGCAGTCACACCTTTACACACAACAACTTCCTGCCATGCATGCCAACATTTGCAGTACAGCCAGGATTTTATTCTGGGTTTAGTGGAGCTGTGTGTAAGGAAAGAGAGAGATTGTGAGATCAAATGATGAGCTCAACAAGCCCTGGCGTGAGTTCCTGGGCTTAAAGAAAAGCTCAGAGGTCAGAGAAGAAAAGAGAACGAGTTCAGAGAGGCAGGGCTATCTATCTTCTTCGAGTATTACCAAGGCATTCAGGCCACTTCTGCTTCCTGGCAAAGCCTACCAAATATTTAAGGAAGCACTAAGAATGCTAAAAAGTACATTTCCCCTTTACTTCCTTCCTTTCCTCCTGTTATCGCTCAAATGAGTGCTATTTCACTCTTTTCACCTTTTGTTTCCCTTTCCCTTTAAATTTACAGTAGTGCAGACTGCTCCTAAAGGGAACCGCCTTGCCAAAGAGCATTTAGACCAAGCTTGACTCTGCATGCGTCTGTCCTCTTGATAAGGAGGCTGAGTGAAACCAGAAAAAATACTGCACAAAGAGAGAGAGAATCACTGGTAAATCCAGTTTCAAGTCAATCAAAACTATTCATAAATAGAGCAAATATTTTCGGCCAAAGAAAGAAAAACATTCTGCATGGACTAAGAATGAAAATACTACGTCAAATATTTAAATTGATTTAGTATTTTAAACAGGGTTCCAAAGTTTAATTAAATAAAACAAAACACTGTTGTTGACTAAAGCAATTTTAAATCTTTCCATTTTATACTTGTCCACTAACAAAAACCTCTACTTTCCACAAGTGAACATTGCAAGTCAATGTTGGAACACAGAAACACAGAACCCAAGAAGCTGTACAACTTCTTTTATCAACCATATGAGCTGCCCACACACTGAGGGTGATGTCATCATTAGAATTCAGTCAGCTGTTTCATTGCATAAAACAATATGGGGTGGGGGGCAGTTTCTGAAATATGTTGGCAAATACGAGCAAGAATTCAAAGAGAAAGGGATCCTACAGCTGAACTTTAGATATTGCTGGTCTTGTGCTATAGTAAAATAGACTCTTATGTTTTCCTACCTTTTCCTCATCTTATTACAAGTTTGATTTTCATATCATTTCTACCTAAATAGGGTTTCTTTGGCTGAGATTAGTAACCAATATTTCCTACAATTACCTCAATAACATCTACATGGACATCTTGCTTTAATTTTTGAGTGGTCTGTCCAGCACAATCTTCAAGCTAGTGCCTAAGTACTTCAAGTGAAAATAAATGCAGCCCAAAGAATTACGAGCCTCTGCTTACACCTACACGTACTCTGAGCATTGCTCCCATTTGCCAAAGGGTGTCACAGCAGCTTTGCCTGCACAAACAGTTACAGCAGTAATCCATGGATGACAAGGCAATATAACGAGGTCCTGGGCACAGCAAGCTGTGGTCGGTAGGACCCTCTGAAAAATCAAGATTATTGTTGAAGCCTTGCACTATAGTTTCTTCCCAGCTTGGTGTGTGCGGCAAATGCTAACTCACTAGGGAAATTATTATCCAGGAAAACATTTCTGAAACACTGGGAAGCATGATCTGTTAGTCTAGTCTGAGAATATATCTTCAAATAAGCCTCAAAAGGCCCAAATGATGGCATGCCACAGTAGTAGGCACCAGACTGTTTTGCTTTACCAAGAACACTGAACTACAAAAACGACCAAGGAATCCTGAGAAACATTACTGAGAAAAATTGTATTTGTCTGGGTTTCAAGCAGACTTTTCCAAGTTTGGGAAGCACATGAGATTTTTTTTTTTTAAGGACTACAGTTTAGGACTGGACTCCTAAATCCTTTTATGTATCCAGATTTTTATCTTATTTTGCTCAATCCCAGCCCTCAATATGGTTTTAGGCAAGTTTTCAGTGTCCTCTAACAGACATCCAATACCTGGCTCAGCGTTACTACGCTCGGTATCGGCCAAAGCAGGCTATGTCCCTGGAAAGGCCTGCAACTACCCAAACAGTTGTTACATGCAAATTCCCTGCAGAAGGGAAGCACTGGGATACATTGCCATTTTGTATGAACAGGCAAGTTCATCTTAGACAAACAAGAGCCTTACTACAGAGCTACAGTCCCCCCCCAGACTCAAAAAGCAAAATAACTGCCATATTCATAAATCCCAGATAGCCTATGAATCCCAAGAGCTACTCTGAAATGAGTTTCCACCTTCACAGGAGCTACATTATTCAAAGGACCTTGCACTTCTAATTTGTCATTGTAATGTGTTCTTCAGTACCTTGCACTGACATTGTGTAATTTGGCAGTGTTACATGAATTGCTCTCCGAGGACAAGTTATCCAGTAATATTCCCAGTGCCGTTAGTTTCACTGCTGAACATGGCCACTTCCCCAAGAAGGACAGAGGATGTAGTTATTGCAGAATAATTATTTCCATATTGGTTAATTTCGTTACAGAGAGTAAAAGTGGCCTCACTAACGCTTAAACAGCCTCCATCAGCCCCTCTCTCTCTGCCAGTCTCTTAAAACAAACCTGAAACTGCTGAGACAGCAGTGATCAAAATTTATCACATCCTGCAACAGAATGTTCTATTGCTGAAAAGTCTTTGGGGATGACACTACTCCTTGTCATAAAACAGCACCTAAAATGCTTCATACAGTTGCTCCACAGACTAAAACACATCCTTAAAACCACACACTGCCAACAAATCACCGAGCACCAGTAACAGCACATGGCTCAAGTGCTGCACTGAGCCAGGAGCACAGGAAAGAACAGACCTGAGGCCACTAAAGGAAGAAGAGCGATGACAAAACAATACACCAAGCCTGGCACACCCAGGGCCTTGCTCTTCGCATGGAACCTGCTCTACTCTTCATCCACATTTCTCTTCCAATAACACACTGTTCTGACACAGCTCTGGGTTTTGGTGGTTTGGGTTTTTTACAGCTGCTATCCATAGATTACTCTGATAATGACTAGACCAACAATGTTATCACACATATGTCCCTTAATGCATATTTTAACATAGCTTAATTAAGAATTAAGAAACAGCTATCACTGCAAACAGTGAGAAGTACAACTCATTAGACCAGACCGTTATGGATGTGGAAAAAACCCTTATAAAGCAGGCACTTAGCCATTTGATTGTGTTTTTTAAAATACCAAAACTATGATTATAGAAAAACTACTGATAACAAATTTGGCCAAAAGATATATTGACATTTCACAATAATAGCAGTCAGAACAAATAACTTTGTCTTCTAAGCAAAGTATTAGGAACTTTTCATTAAACTAGAGGTTGCAAAATTATAGCTCCATTTCCAATAATACAGTATACTTCTCCCTCTGCTGGAAAACCCATCCTACTACACAATCCAAGACTGTATAAAGATGAACTATTATTATAACATACTTCTCTGACTCCTCCTGCTGGGAGAGGTAAAGACTTTAATCTAAACACAGCTCAGTGTTTTTATAATGAATGCTGCATTGCCTCAATAATTTATTTTTTGGGTAAGTGCTTCATTTTTGTGAATGACTTGCAGTCTGAAGTCAGAGGATTGTAACTGTTACTACTCAAACTCTTACTTGACGACAACTTTAAAAATTATCATGCTTGAATTCTCATGGTTAAATTTTCTTCTTCCAGGCAGATTATTTTCAGAAAGAAGGAAAGCCGTTATTTGAGCAAAATTGTATAAACCCAAACTGAGTTGGTATGCAGCTGCTTTCTAACAACTTCCACACACAGACACACACTAGATAAACTCATAATTTTAGCTTCTAGGGATGCTGAAACTAATGTTTAGGTACCAGCTGATGTTTGGAACAGGTAACAAGTGCAGCAAGTAACGAAACTAATTTGGAGAAAACCGTTTACTAAGGTGAAGGATGGGTGGAATTAGTTGCTCTGTGGAAATATTTCACGACTAGCACAATTCGTGCCACTATTTAACAATGCAATGCAGAGAGGCTTCCCCAACTTATTCACGTACAGAGGTTCTGGGTAAGCATGTGCAAGCAAACCTCTTAACGGAGGAAATGCATATGCAAACATTAATTTTTTAAGACACATCTATGCTGCTGGAAGTGTCTGCTGCCAAAATCCAGATAGTGATGAATTTGGGTTGGATATGCATCCAGATTTCAAACCATTCCAATGCTTCCAAAAAACAATTACAAAATTCTACTCGACTCATCAGGAGAACAATCAGAGAAGGAAAAAACAACACATCAAAAAGCAATTCCTTAAATGTGCATTTATTTTGTTTAATAGCTATATAGCACCCTTTACGATGACAGTCTTCAACTTTGTTATCCAAATTGCATCATGATTGAACCCATTTTCTGAAAAGAACAAACTGCAATGAGCTTCACAAAAGAGTAGCCTACTTGCAAGTCAAAAAGATAAGATCTTATTAAATGGAAGAGTAGTCCCCCGTGAAATTCTGAGAATTGCTTTCAATTAGCAAGGCCTGATTCAGACACCCTCCTGTGTTATGTCTCTTGTGAAAAAAGAAAAAAAAACTAAGAGAAAAAAAATTATTATCATTCCAGCTCTCCAGTCCTTTAAATCCTTCGGTTAGCAGCCATGGGTCACCGGTATGCAGCCAGCTGAGATGAAGCCCACCTTCTACCAAGTCTGCTGCTGAGAGGTTAAAAGGGCAGGACTTCGGCCCTAAGAGACAAACATTTTTAAAACTTTTGATTTTCTCTGGTCTCAATATTTTCTGCTTTTCACCAGAAAAAAAAATAAAAAAGCCAGACACAAATTCAGTCTGGATCAACACAAGTCTCGTGACAATCCCAAGTCTCAGGTGCGGGGATAAACATGAAAAACACTTATGAGACAAAACTGTCATACTTTGGGAGCCCAAAGCTCTTTGTGTCCCCAAGCATTGCTCCCGGCATGTACGAGGTGCTGTGCTCTTCGGCACGGCCCAGCCCGTGTCTGCCGTGCCGGGCGCTGTGGGTGCTGCCCACGGGGACTGGCAGTGCCCCTTGAACAGGGATGGGTTCAGCTGCCACAGACCATGGCAACCAGCAATGAAGAGCCCAACAGGATGGACTGACTGGGGTCAGGGTGCCAGCCCATGCTGACAGTTCCCTGTTGCAGACCACCAGGACCCATGAGGAACAACAAGCAGTATCTAGTGTAGAAATCCTGTTCAGCTGAAGCCAGGTAAAACATCTCATCTCTGCTCCACAGGCCTTAAAAGGAAAAAGCTTGTAGTCTAGCAATAACCATTAAACACTGCAAAATTACATTTTAAACCTGTCTGAATCGCTAGTGTTCTCTTGCAAGTGGAAGATCCTCACAAGGCACACAAAGTACACAGTTCTGAGGACTGGCAAACGAGCTCCACCAGAACAGTCCCAGGCAATACTGCAGAAGTCCCCGAGAACATCCAAGAACATCGGCATCTTTGCAGTTGGTACTTCTGCGGTCCAGGCAACAGCTCTTAAGCGTGAATTTCAAACTGATGAATTTTGTATGTAGGATAGACTGGAAACAAAAAACAACAGCAAATGGAAAGTATTCACAGATTCATTCAACTCAGAAGCAAATAGGAAGAGGAACTTAAAAATTAATGAAGGAGATCTGAAAACTGAGATAACTTCAACAGAAATATGCAAAGTGAACCAAACCAGAGGAATAGGAAACAAATTACCCTGCAAGCTTCACACACAGCTGCACAATGTTAAAAACAGAAACCTCTGAGCAGAGGATACTTCTGCAGAGCTGTTTCAGAGCAAGTCTCAGCTCTGAAATGCAGAAGTTTGGGGGTTAGAATTTTACAGATTTAATTTAAAGAATATGAGAGAATACAGTATTTTCTGCCACTTTAAAATGTGATCACAAAAGAAGTTTCCATAGCTGCTCTTCAGGGCAGTCTCCTTTTTTCCACATCACCTCAGATTTGCTCAAGTAAGGTACTAGACCAGGAATCAAAACTCATTAAAGAATGTAAGTGCTTTTGCAGCCTGCATTAAACTGCCACACACCTTCAACCAAAATGTGAATAAGAACAAAAAGAGTACTTAAAACAGTACCTGTGGAACAGGACTGCTCTAGGCATTGCTGACAGTTCCCAATGAGTCACTGTGAGGTGTCCATCAGCTGCACTGACCTAGCAATTTTCACAGGAAAAAAACCAAAACCCAACAAGCTACTCCTCCAAATGAGCGACACCGATGGTTTTGTTTTCTTTTTCACACCTCAGCTTGTTCCCCTATATTGCTTCCAAGTTTTGTCATTTTAAAAAAACAAAATCAATTTTCCCTCAAACCAATCTTTTTCAGATTGCATAAATAGCACCCAAAAATAGATGCCCACCCAAGAAATCTGAACACTGCCTGTAGACAACCCTTTTTTAAAGGGTTTTACCTTAAAGCATGGCCAGGTGACTTCCAAATTAAAAAGGGATGGTCACTTTTAACTTTGGCTCTTTTTTTCCAAGGATTCTTTTTTGGAGGACATAAAATAGCCATCAGCTATTAGAAGTTTAATCCATTTAGCAAACCTACATAAGCACTCTATTGCAAGGATGAATCTTCCCAAGGGAATGTTAGAGTGGCTGCCCTGCCATTCAAAGAAGTAATAATCCAAATGTGCGTTTCAGTTACAGCTTTTGTGAAACAACATTTTTAGAGCTTTTAAAAATTTCTGGGGTGATGCCAGAAATTAAAGTATAAAAGACAGAGTCCTATCAAATGACTAATCAATATTTTTTTATTTAAATAGCCTTTGGTCAAGGTCCAATATAAAAAAGCCTCTGAGCTTTTTCCTAACGTCATTGTAAGATGTGTTAGAATGTGCCATAAAAATACATCACGTTAATGGATTTGGTCCTATCCATAAATACTTTTCAGGAGTTTCAGTAAATATTTTAAAATACAATACAAATAAGACAAATTATTTGCTGAATCTCTGGTATTTAGTAGCAGAATATCTGTAAAAGTTACCTTAATAGCAAGTCCCATCATTTTGCTTTCTATGTTACATTTTCAAATCTGGGAATATTTTTCTCCATAAAAGTACCTGTGCACTCAACTCCTACTCCCGTGCTGGGTAAATCTATGACTATGCACCTGTCTAAATCTCATATATTTTCTTTTCATAATGGACACAGCATAAATTCAGAACAAGCAGTAGGGCTTATTGCATAATTATTAGCTCCAGTAGGAGATTGTGTATGCGTGAACAGCTTTGGAATTTTTTTTTTTAAGGACTATTTCACATCTAAATCCTGAGGTTGATTTTTATTTTTAACTTCATCACAGCATATTTAGTTTGAAATTACTGCTGTGTCTTATAAATGCTAATATTTCTTTTAAAAATATATAAACCTGTAATTTTTTAACTCAGCATGCTGATTCACACTGAGAAATATGTATTAAATGTAAATAAATACTTCAGAAGTCTCTAGCAGTGACTGTTGTTTGGAAGCAGTTTCTATACATCAGAAATTAGAGACACTATTATTTGTAATAAATAAATAATTTGCTAAATTTCAACCATTCTTTCCCCAAATTGTTCACATTGAATATTATTGAGCAGCTATTAATTGTGAATAATGAACGAATATTTGAATGAATATAGGTTAGCCCAAAGATTGATCAAGAACCGTGTGCTTTTCTTTCTTTTCCTTTTAATATGGTGTAATTGTTCTCTACCTTGCTCCTTGACAGTATGATTTATTCTTCTGAGTTCAGAATGATAATAACAAAAACAATACTGGTAACCAACCCACGTTCCGTGCACGCGTGTGTTTTTTTCATACAATAACGATTGGAATCTGGTGTATCCAAAGGCAGCAATAACAAATAGAAATGTCCTGTGCAAGACCAACCAAGCAGCTGTTTAAAAATCAAATTGAACAGGCTCAGTTGTAGTGGTTCCAACCCAGCAGAACAACTCCACCCATTTCATTTACATACAACATTTCTTATATGCATAATTTTTTTTAAGCATGGGGCTGAAATTTTCCAGATATTCTCTCTATTCAAAAATGAAGTCTGGCCAAAAAAGCCCCCCCACCCCACCGCCTCAGCCATTTTCTTTATCCACCTGCTCGTGCCAGGAAACTGTAAACACTTCTCTACAGAAAGGTACCACTGCTGGAAAATTGGATCCTTGGTACCAGCTTCATAATCTCTGGTGTCTCTGTCTAAATTGGACTCCAAAAAAAGTAACAACACTTAAAAACGATGTTCTGAGTCCTCATTAGTTAAGACTTAAAATATTGGTAGAGTCTAAAAAATTCTGGAAATAACCCACAAGCTCCTCATAAAAAGTTATTCAGACCACACCACTCAGATGTGTTTCTATTTTAAATAGAAAGTGGTTGCTGCAGAGGTGCTGTTGAAGATGCCTGCTCCTCCTCACAGTTGTTCCTCTTTGCACTCATGTTCCTGTATTTCTTACCACTGGCTTCTGTGAGTGCAGATTCAGTTGCCAAAAATCCCTTACCCACATTCCATTCTTCCAAATAGCTAAAACTAGCCAAGAATTTTAAATACTTCTCCTCAGCTGGAGGTTTTTCATGCAAAAGCAGAAGAAATTCCCTTGTCAGTTTATTTAAATTTTTCTTATCAGTCATGGTTTGAGAAGAGAAAGGCTTTTATTTAGAGGCATTAAAATCCAGTTTAAACTTAGAAAGTGCACACACAATCAGCCAGAGCAAACATGTTATTTCATTAATGGCAGTAAGTCTGTGTTGCCTGAACTGAGACCTGTGCTCCTGTCCAAGCTCTGCCTTGCAGCTGAGTTCTCGCAGCACAAACCTGTACTCAGCCACTGGATAAGGCAAAAACATTTACTCCCACAAAACCGGTGGCCTCCACACATCCATACGCTCTTCTGGTGATGTCAAGTGATCAACAGCAGGCGGATATTTCATTTAGAAAGATCTCCCTTGAAAAATCTGGCAATCAGATGAAATCCAGAACAGACCAGAGCACAGACTGTCCCTGTAACACTGAGGAATGTCACACTGAGCAACCAAGTCCTGCAGCTGTCACTGCGAAGCATCGTTGCTTCATTTGCTGAGGTGCACAGCCAGGTTGTTGCACTTGATCTCTCACTTGATCTTCCACTCCCTTATCTCTTGCCTTTAAGCCATCCCCCACACAGCACTATCTTTTTCACTAAAATTCCTTCTGTGCATAGGAGCCCTCCCATCTGTAAGCCACAGGCTGCTAGCCTAAGGCCATGTCTGTGTGGAAGAAAGCCTCTCCATCACACCTGTGGTGATGCTGCCCGGCTGGAACACGCAGCCACATCACAGCTTCACAACTGCAGCTGACACCGGCTTGATTTTACATGACAGCAAAACAAAACGCATTTGTGCGACTACACCAAGAACTGCTAAAACACAGAATAGGCTTAAGATTGGGAGGTTTTAGAGGTTTGGAGCTGACTGACTGTGACTGTCTGTCAAGTTTCATAGCCTAACAGAAGATACGCTCTTTCAAAGTAAAAGCAGATTAAATAACTCAGTCACCTTCAGAATATTCTTCATTCCAGTCTCCCTGACAAGGCTGGATCCCAGTATTGATAATACGTGAGATGAATCAGACATCAGAAATAACTATAAGTTAAAATTTTAAGTTCATATTTCTAAATTTGGTTCATAAGAACAGATGGTGTTGCTTCTCTCTATTCGTATCTGTTTGTGTTGTTTGGAAAGTACAGGCTATATTTACTGCTTTGTAAGTAACTATGAATCTGACACCTTGTTTCCCAGCATTATTTTTCTTATTCCACATTCACTGGCACTGTCAGAGCAGTGCAATCTGCAGAGCAATCTCCGTGCTCATGATTAAATAGCTCCTCGTGGTATTATTCATTTCTCTGGGAGATATGATAAATATATTCTGTACTTAAAGGTATGAATCTGAAAAAAACGTATTTGAATATTTCAGCTCAAGTCTTGATAAAGCAAGACAGATATAAGAAAAATCAATCCCCCACTGGTCTCATTTCAATTTCATGGATTCTCCTCTGCAATCATAAAGCAGAGCAGGAGCCTATCTGAATGGAAATATTACCTCCTCTAAATTGATCAATATTATACAGAAATGGACAGTAAGGGCCACAGGTACTAAAAGCTTGAGAGACAAACTTTGAGATCTGAGGGGCTTTCTGGTTTGTGGTCAGTGCATTTTGCTGCCGCTTCCAAGACTGAAAATTGGCCTCTTCGTAACGACATCATCTCTTGTGAAACAGATGCTGAAAATGCAGCCATGGTCTCTGAGATTACCCTTAGCATCTCCTAAAAAGGGACTAGCCCACTGCTAGGCAAGTCTTCCCCAACAATAGTAGGATTTTATCTTGTTGAAAATCAATGAAAACATACTCTCTTCTTCCATAAAGCCACTCCTTATCCCCCACCAGTAAAAGATTTATTTTCCTTTCTCAGCGAGAGAGAAGGCACAGTTTAGGTCCCTCAAATTAAGCACATGCACACTGCACTGACCCGGCTCCCATTAAAAACACTGTCTCTAGGTTTTAATATATTTATTCTCAAAGCTGGGGAAACACTGCTATCGAAAGTGAAATGAAAATAGACTAAACCAGTAAACAGCCTTTCTGTAAAGAGTTACCTAAGCCATAGCAGAAGAGAAGAATAAATCCTAGGTTTACTGTTTTAAAATAATATCAGATAAACAAGGGAAGTAGCAAAGAGAAAGAAAGAAGAAGGAAAAGGAGTGCATCCCTTCCAGCACAAAATCTTCACTTTCTCCATTGTCATTAAGTCCGTGAAGAAGTGAGAACCATTTCACAACAAGTTTGAAGTGCATTTTCCCCCCTTCATTCCCGTTATTTAAGCTAACTCAAATTTTGGGGCCTGAAGAACAGGCAGCATATATACCACAGAACCCAAACAGGTTTTCCCTGGGTTCTCTGACCTCCAGTTTCATAAATTTTTATAAGCTTAGAATAAACTTTTTAATGTCTATTAGTCCATAACTGAATATAACCACTGGGTGTCACTAGTGCTCTATAAAAAAGGCAGCGAGTGATTGCATTTCACACGTATTTGCTGGTGGAATTATTGCCACATGCTTTGGCAATCCCCGAGCCTTCATAAAATACCCACGTATTTAGGACCAGCATTAAATTTAAGCAGATGACTAAGTGGGAGTACAGACTCTCAGGAGGTCTGTGTTTTCCAGAGAATCAATACTATCTCTGCCTCAACTCTGACTGAATAGGATTCAATTTAGCGAGTGACAAAATCCTGCCATGGAACAACACATGAAAGCAACTGTTTCTATGCAGTCATTCTGAGAACAGGACAACCTAATTAATTGGTGTCAAATAGAACAACAAAGCCAATGTGCTCCCAGGGTAAAAAATCAACAGATCCTTTGTTATCATTTTTTATCAACTGATACTAAAATCCAGCACTGACAAGAACTATTCATTGTGCTTTGTATGTCTGTGGGGTTGATCTGTAAGTGAGGTTTAGAGGTGAGGTTCTATAAACTAGCTCATTTTTTGCTGCAAGTAGATTAACTTTCCATTAGCAATGCTCTAGTTTAGCCTGAATAAAGCAAATTAATTAAAAGGATTTCCTTTCATCAGGTTTAGGAAAAGGGCTTTGTCAAGTGTCAGGTTGTCAGCTTTCTAACCACTTAATAAACAATAAATCACTCAGGAAAAAAAAATCAACCTTTTTTAAGTGTTTTCACTATAAAAGAGGATATAGTTTCTGCCAGAGTAGAACTGTATTTAACATTCAGTTTTCCAAGTGCAATACTAAATAGCTCCTTTGATTCTGCACTGGAAGGATCAGCTGTGAAAACATCACTTCAAATATAAAACTACTGAGATCAAGTTTATCGTTGCAGTTTAAACAGTTTCTTTTCTCATGAGAAATTCTGATTTTTATTCTCTTTGATCTTTTCAGCCTGTAAAAGGTAGAGCATCACCCATTCCCTTGATTCTTGAAAATTGATTATTATTTAAAAGGAGTCAATTTTTTACATCTTTTTCACAATCATTCTAGAATACATTAAGTGTAAGGAATAAAAAATTGTTAGACTCACAACAACACACCTCAGTGTAGTTTTATGCCATCACCAGCAGCTCCATTTCTTTCACGGATCATTCCAAAGTAATCACATCCACGTGAAAGCTGCGTGCTGACTGACAGAAGACAGAATGTTTCTTTCCTTTCCCTCTCCTATTCTGTGATTTAATTTTAACAGCGGGTGGCTAACACACGACATTACAGGGTTGGAGCAGCACAAATGTAAAGTACGTGTACATCAACCATTTCTGTGCATCGGTGCTTCCCCCGCCCCGGCACTGGAGCATCCAGTGTCACTCACTCCAGAAACCTCACAAGATGACACGAACAGAAGCAGCCTGCTCAAAATAAAGCACAGACAAGCCAGCAAAGTTATCCCGCAATTTCATCTGTATTTACATTTTTCATTAGCTATTAAAATATGTTGGTTATGTTTCTATCAAAAAGGAAGAGATACATGTGCATGTATAAAGAAAATAGAGCTATCTCTTCAAACGACATTTCTGTGAGATGGGGAACAATCCCAAAATGATGTAAGCAGATAGAGGTCAATCAAATACAACACAGTGGTACCGCTGCACATCAGCTAAAGTCCTGAGTACCTCTTTGGTACAGGTTCCTTCTAAATACATTTTTCTTCATTAGAGTATGAAGAAGGATATTCTGGGATCAGAAAAAAGCCTTCATAACTGAAGGTTCTCTGGCATCAGTCCATTCCAAGGAGCAAAAATCACATACTCCTGGAAAGAAAGAGAGCTAAAAGCCTGACTGGTACTAATAGAGAAAGCTGAAGATCAGGGTTCCCTGTTGAGAATAATCAGTTCTTGACATAGGAAGCCCTATTCCTAAACAGGTGATTCAGACTCTTTAAGCTGTATATTCTAAGGGGTTTGTACTCTTTCAGTTTTACCGGTGGGAGGGGAGTGGGTTTGCAGCCATCTATGTCCCTAGATATTTCCTTTAACTTATAAAATATCTGAAAGGCTTCTGTTGTGTCTCTCTAGACATCTATTCTGTCAGGATATGTCCTTCCTGGAACATAACACATTATGTGATGCTCTCTCTGAGGATGCTTATTCATTCTTCCCAGGCAGCTACCAGAGTATTCCTTGGGAAATTATTCTGATCTATTTTGCAAGAATGCCACTTACTAATTACTAGCAAGGAGGGACAGACAAGAATTTTGGGACACTAACCGAGAAACAGAAGAGTAAATGTTTGAGAACAGAATAACTGAGCAATTACCATACAAAGGGGCTGGTTTGTAGGTTTTTTGGCTGGCATAAATTGTCAGAATACCACCCTGCACATCTTGTCCCCAAAGAGTTCGTAGAGGAAAAGAATCCAGGATTTTTCCAGCCTACACCCCTTCTTTTTTATTCTGCTAGATATTCCATTCCTGAGTAATCTTCCCACTGCTTGTTCAAAAATGGGGAGGAGAGAATTTAATGAAAGTGAAAATCTCCTTTGATCAGTTGCTGTAATCATAAGATAAAGAAAAATTTAGTGAATATTTTGATTTTTTAGGAGACATGTTAGGTTTTAGAAATAGAAAATGTAAGGTCTGCTGAACCCTGAAATGGAAATGCACATGAAAAGAATTTACAATTGCATCTCACTGGGCAAAGTAACCAGCCTGATGAGACATTTCTTCTGTCCAGCCTCACATCTGGTGAGAGCAGTGGTGGTTTCTTCTACTGGCTGGACCAATGAGTCAGAGGCTCCTCAGTTGCCATGACAAACATTCTACCAAATGAATCACAGAACTTACTCACAGCTAACGCCATCTGGCAGTTCTGAAACACTGGTGGTTGTATTACCCCGTGGATACAACCCTTGCTAAATACAGTAGCAAAGACTATTTCCCTTCCCTCTACATCCAGGCAGTAACTGGAGAAATTCCTGAGGCGTGGACAAGCAACACTCCAAACACACCTGCATATTTTTGCTGCCTTTTCTGCAGTAAATGCACTGTCCTTGCAAATTAAAAAAAAAAAAAAAAAAAAAGAAAAGAAAGAAAAAAAAGCAATCAAACACACCAAAACTCAACAAATTATTCACACTGTCTGCACTGGCTCATCATTTTTTCTCCCACTCCCATCTGTTCAGTTTCACTCAGCTGGAAACAAGAGAAAAAGCCAGCAACATTCAGCCACTCTGTTCCTTGGGAGTTGGAGCAGTCAAGAGACTAGCATTTAAAAATGGACTCATATTGTAGATATGTTTTTTTACACGCATTGGCAAATTATACCTATACTGGGTATATGCCTTTTACCACCAAAAAAATTACAAATTGCGTTGCCAGATGAACATATCTGTAAAATGGCTGAACAAAAATGCAGATAACAGGATAATTTCCTCAGGCCTTTGGGCTCTATGAAGCAAAATATATAAACCCATAAACATATTTTATGAATTAAAAAAATATTAGAGTTGTTTTTAGTCTCTGCAGTTGGAAGTGGAAAGGATTCCTGGTACTTTTCCAGCATCAGCTCCCAGGTTTCCCAAGTTACCCCCCTTGGGGGGCGGGGGGAAACTACATTGCAGACAGTTCAGTGTCTGGTACTCAAAATAATAAAAATAATTGTTATTTCACATTTCTTTGAGTTTTTGAATTCCTGTTCAATAGTTGTTCTGGTTTATTTTTCAATAAAATGTTTCATTTTTCTTCAGAACAGAGATGCTGCTCAACAACCAGCTCTATAAATTTATCTTGGTTCTTTACATTAATACAACTACACAGATGGAGAATTTACACTGGTGCTAGAGGTCTAAGCACCCAAGCATCAAATTAAGCTCTATAAACCATAATAAATGGACTGCAAAGTAGATTATTTATATCTACCGCATTTCTTCGGGATGGCAAGACCAAATAATCCAATCATTTGAAATGCTGGCCCGACTCTCCTGAGCATCCCTCCTTTTCAACATTGTATTCATTTCTTCAGGACCAAGACATAACGGAAATATTTAATCTTTGTGCTGGAACTGGGCCCAGTACAAGAACCAAACAGAAACCACTTTGCTGCTTTTGAGCCTGTGAGCTTTACTTTGACTCTTCGATACAAAGCAGACCAAATTCAAGATTTACCTAATCCACTGCTTTCAGCAACAGTCAAGTTGTACTCTGGTGCTGCTGGTAAAAACTGTTGGAACAGACAGAAGTTCATCCTGGATGTCTCCTGCTCCGTGGATCCCCAGAGAGAAGAGGCAGAAGGTAAGAGGTAGCAACTATTCTCATCACCAGCAAAACACTGACAGATTCTTCAGCAAAGTGAAAGCTGACAACTCCAAAACAAATTAATGAGGCACAAAGAAGTGTTAGGATAGAGAAAATCAGGGAGAATTTGAATATCAGAATATAATTCCTACAGATATCACATGCGGTGCATGGGATCTTTTAGCACAGTTCAGTAGCCCAGCACAGCTGGTGCCCAACAGCTCTTTGCTGTAGAGTATCTGACACTAAAGGCTTGTAGTCTGAGAGCATCTACAACCAGTCCACCTCACAGACTTTCTTGGGTTGCACAGTCATTACTCAGAACAAAAATGTTTTAAATAGATTATTTGGCCAAGAAAAATGGCAAACGCCCATCAGTAATAAACATGGCAGCAGTTGTAATCATTCCATTTGATCTGCTTAACACCAAAGATCAAAATACAGACTGAGAACGATGACTGCAAGGTCATTCTGAGATGATCCCTTGTGGTTATCAATAAGATATAAAAGTACTCTATGATCCACTTAACAGACTGCTTGTCCTGCTGCCTTAATTACTGCAATTATGTATTTGCTGAAATTGAGGAAAATACAAAAAAAATAATGTTGATGTGATATAGAAAAAAAGTATTATTTACTCAGCCGAGGCTCCTCTACCTAAATTTGTAATATCCATGGAATTTCAAAGTATTGTGAACAAAGACACTTGATCCAAATTCAGAGACAATAAACACCCAGAGAAAAAACAAAAGCAAGTTTTTCCACGAGTTTTAACATAAGCAAAGTGATACAATTTTCTGCTTCCCTTAATGCAGCGAACCTTCGTGAACAGATGGCAGCAGATCTGTGCGATGCAGTGGGCAGCATTTCCATATCACGCTGCTGGCAAATATCACCACCATTTATTTAACTCATTTATTCCTGCGCACACCCTCACAACACACGGACCCGTCGCTACCTGTCAGAGGTGCTCAGCACCTGCCACTCGAGAGTAATTAGTGCTCACTTCTGGCCTCTCCCTGCACTGTACCCGATGAACAGCCAGTTTTCTCATCACTCCTTCAACGACTACAAAATTAACATTGCCCTCTGCTTTTCAGGCAAAAGCAGATAACCCGTATTTAGCCATTCTAATTTAGACAAAAAAACCCCTGAGGTCAAAAAACAGCTGTTCTGTGCTTTAGGCTGGTAACACGAGAGGAGCCCCTTCTGTGAGATGAGGTGTTCCACGAGCAGCACATTGATTAAAGCCTGTCCATGGCTGCCACCTCCTCAGTCCCCTTCCTACTGCCCTGCCATGGCCCTTGTGACATCAGCCTTCTCTTTAACAGCATCACTTCCACTAACTGAAGGTACTGACATCCATTTCTCTCTTGTGCCAGACTTTCACCACAGTTTTTCCATCAGTGGGGGCCTAATCAAAATCTCTTCTCTAGACTGTCCAGAATTTCCCTAATATGCACAAGGGACTTCAGCATTTGTTTAAACTGAGTTAGGGAATTCAGGAGTTTTGGGAGATGGAGGGGGGAAAAGGGAAACCGATGCATGGGTGGGACATGAACTAGGCAAGCACAACAAAATCTCAAGGAAATATACACAAATTAAAGAAAACCTGCACTCCTCCCAGCAACCAAGTCACTGGCAAAACTATTTGCTTATTTAGGCCCAAATTTCACCCTTTATCTTGCCCTAAGGTATGTGACTAGATAGCCAGGTACACTTTTAGTGTATTTGTTGCAGAACATAATTAACCACAGCCAGCATCACATTCATTTCTCATGTCCCATGTGCAGCTGTAGGATGAAGAGAATGCCTTTCACAAGCATACATCTTTATTACAATCTCAGCATTGTCTGCAAGATCAGAACACACAGTTCACATCCCAAAATAACCCCAGATATTCTCAGTACTATATAATATGAGGAGTCAAGCAAATTTCACTTTAACATGTACTGCAGCATGCTGCAGATCAGTTTGAAGAGCAGAGAAAATCCACATGTTCCTCACCAATGTGTTGACACAGGAACCAGCAATCCTCAACTGTCTCAGCATTGAGAAGCTCCTGTTGGAAACTTCTACAGACCTCTCACATTCCCTGGAGAGAAGGTACAAAGAACTGAGTTGTTGCACATATAATCCTCTTGGGAGAATATTTATTGTCAACAGTTACTTGCTGTAATACTTATTTATTAGAACAATGCAAATCCCAAATAATTCAGCCACCAGTTTGAAACTATGAAGTCCAAAGAGCTTTGCATATCACCTGTCATCCTTAAACTTACTGCTACCTCTGAGAAACCTTACAGGATTCATTATTTATTTTAGCAACTGAATACACTTTGTTCTTGAGATACCCTCCATAGATGCCACTTTTAGAACACTGCATATACTTTAAATATTAATGCTCTTTATGTATTGCTGCAAGAAACTTTCAAAGGCTTTTCTGTGGACACAAATTATGAGCAGGTGTTAAACCAAGATCTGCTGCAAGGCAGCCAAATTGAATTTGGTGGGGGTGAAAGGAATTTTTAAAAGTTTTTTATTTTAGTTTTCCAGAAGATTTTGGATTTTCAACTTTTTACTCTGATTGGGAGGTGGAGGATGTGGAGGAGAACATCAGACTTTCACACAGTCCCAGTTATTATTAACTGTGTGGTCTGGTTTATATCCTCAGCTTTTTAAAAGTCAATTAGACATAAGAAACTCCCTCAGTATCTCAAAATAAATTTCCACACTAAGCAGAGTTGAAGATACGCCTCAGAGTTATGATAGTAAGATAGAATATTGGTAACTACTTTACTTCACTTTGAGTGATTCATATCTGTCCTGACAGGCTGCCTGGAAATGCATAAAGCAAATAAAATACTTGTGGTCTCAAAATTACCCACAGTAAACACATCCACACTGCCCAAACCACAGTCCACAGAGATAAATTGCACTGTTGAGCTCAGCACAAGAAAATGCCTTTGGGTTAATTAGCAGTGGTTCAGCTTGAGCGTTTATGCAAGAGTCAGGAGTACTTATGAGTTAATGATTAGAGCCTCAAAAAACCAAACTAAACCCCAGCAACTGGCACACAGTGCATCACCCAACAGCAACATGTTGCACAGGGGGAAAATTAAGTCTCATTTCGCACACTTCCTTCTATAATACATTGCTCCAGAGGGCACTCTGGAAGACCTAGCTAGGTACTCTGCATGAGGTGCTGCTTTCAAAGCCTCTGCTGAGCACCTAAAGAACATAACAAATAAACACTGTGGATACTCTTTCCACTCTCCTTCCTCACCAAATGCAAATACACCTTTAGATTAAAAGACAGTGCTTAACGGGTTTTAATACTGCAAACAGAACAATATAATAGGAGGTTCACAGTGACTTTCAGCAGCTAAAAGCACACATGATTGCATACGTTATTTGCATCTAAAGTTCAAAGGAAGCAAGACTGACAGCTATAATGTTACAAGCTTGGTTGATTCTACTTCCAGCTTAAAAACCCATACTGCAATCTTCAAAAGCACAGATAATATTAACAACCTTAAGGTAGTTAACCTTAAGGTAGTTACGGTCTTACTAAAAGCAAGCGAGTATTAAAAACGTTGGATTAGGATGGATTCAGGTAGCTGCAGAAAATGTAACGTGCAGATCTGCATGTTATTTCAAAAACAGCCTACATAGGCACCAGGAAAACTCGAGAACGGTACCATATGGAAAGCTAAAAGGAAATAGCACAAGAGAAAAATTCCTCCATTACAGATTCTTAATAACTCTTATAAAGTGAGGATGTATTAGCAACAGGGCACCCTGAAGTTGAAGAAATACCCAGTACAAGAGCTACCAAGAAAGCAACACAAGCCTAAACTCATAAGAAGACTTTTAGACACCTATGCACTACCAAAAGTGTTCAGCATTTAGATATCCCCAGGGAAGCAAGACTGTCAGTTACCGCAAACTTTTAAAAAAACAAAGAAGCAAAAGTTGTGTTGTAGCAAGGTCTTTTCCAGAGTGCCAAAGGAGTGCCCATCCCTCACACGTGAATGAATGCCTTCAAAGCCTTCTAGAGAAACACACAGGGAACTCTGGATGTGGAGGAGCAGAAGGCAAAGCTGCACAGTCACCCTCATACATGATGCAGACAGCCTTGAGAGGTCACCCAGCCCATCCTGCCAGACCAAGCCAGGAGCAAAAGCGCTCTCAGCCTTCCTAACATACTCTTAAAACACCACCCAAGGCAGCTCCAGCTGCAGCTTATGGGCATAAATTAAATAGAGCTTTTGATTCTATACAGCTGCCACTCTCCTCAGGTGCTGGAAGTTCCCTTCTCACAAAGTCAAGCCAAAACAGGGAATTCCTGGGCAAACAGACTTCAGCAGAGAGACTGCAGGAACTTTTGTTTGGGGTTAAAAAGAAAACAAAGTAATAGAATAAAACAACAAGATGGTCAAGGATTAAAGGGGAAATTAAAAGATTGAAGGCCCCTTACATATTTCTACTATTATTTTACATTTTATATATACATGAAAGAGACAGATTGTTTCATGGTCTCAGGTATAGAAATCACAGTCACGTGCACTAAAAATTACTTTCAGGTGAGGTATTTAAGTCACTAATAAGGAAGAACTATTTCAGGTGGGTAAAACAATCTGTCAGCAAAACTCAGGTGAAAATATTTGCTTTCAGGAGGAATGTGGAGGCCTTATCTGCAGATACTTGCAGAATGATTCTCGCTCAAAGTCCTGTGCACAGAGGTAGCCACATCTAGAGGTTTCCACAACCACAAACCCAGAATTTTACACAAGAGCTACAGTCAGTCTTACTCCCATTAGGTGACAGAACATTGAGCTGAAACCAAAACTCTCCCTCATCATGTCTGTACCCAGCAAGCCTGAACCAATCCTGCAGGTACTCTGCTTCCTCTGAAGACTTTGTGCCACCACAAACAGGAAAACCTTTTCCTTTACATTATACTGTTCATTCTCATTACAGCTGCCAATCCAAAGCCAGCTGCCCTTTTCAGGCATTAGCTGCACTTCCTTCCACTCGTTAAAACAAACAAACACTCCAACCAAAACAAAGAAAAACCCCACCAAGCTATTTTTGCCTTTAAGTCCTGTTGCATGCATTTTTTTAAAAAAATCCTACTCAAAATAAAAAACAGTTGTAAGTTATTACACTTCTGACGTGGAAGAGCCTTCAATCAGAGAAGTTACAGAATAGTGAGTGGACTTCCAGGAACATTACATAGTGTTTACACGCTTTCATGTGTAACCAGGTCACCTGAAGATCAAAATGGTTTTTCCTTTTTTCCCTTCCAGCCCAGCTAGAGACACTGCTCCGTTTATAAAGGGATTGCTTCTAACGAGCACGGGACTAGACAAAATCTGAAGTATTTTCATGACAATGTTTTTTCCATTCAAATGTAACTTGACTGTGTGTTTATTTACCTCTACACTTCGAGTAGCATTCATTTATGCAGTAAGAGATGTACACTGTTATGAAGCGTAGGTAGGATGAATCTTGTAGTCTCGACTCGGGCAATACTGCCATAGACTTTAAAGGAGCGTGAGCTTTGCAGCTTCAATTGCTGGCAACAGCGAGACTACTCTATTGGCCCAGGACAAGAAAACTGAGAATTTTCCCTATCTCACGACACGCAGAACAGAGAGTGTTTTTCTTCCTCCACCCAGAGTTTAGAACCCTTTCCAAACAATTTTGCAGGATCCAGTCCTCTCCACACCTCTGAGACAGAGAAGGACAGGCATACTGAAAGGCTTTAGTTTTCAGGAGTGTGTGGCCGTTATTACAAATAACGCAGCAAAAGCCTCTCCGTATTTTCGGCGAGGTCTGTCGCTGTGCAGGAAATCCAGCTGAACACCTCGCTCAGAGTGCCCCCGCCGCGGGCACGTCCGTGCACTGCTGGCGCGGCGCTGGGGCATTCCCGAGAGCATCCCGAGCTCTCTGGGATGCGACCAAACGAGAGGATCCTTAACGGAACCAACCAATCCACCCTCACAAGCACTATATATATATATATATATATACACAGACATATTTATACGTGTATGTCCGGCTAGCGAGAGGCAGACGCGCGAG